>CM038228.1:70105353-70629640 GCA_021442155.1 Cymbidium sinense | reverse complement strand
GGTGAATGTAACTCCATGGGCTTCTCTTGAAAAAACATTACACTCTCTCTAATGGTCATTAAGCAAACTAAACATATTTGCGGATCAGATAGGCTTTGATCAATGACTCCCTCATCTCTTTGAATATAAGATGAAATCTCATATGCTTAGTTTTGCTAGCTCTTAGGTGGCGAGGAAATTGTAATCCAACCCTAGGTTGGTCCTCGAAGCATATCCATAGGTGGAAGCATCCTATGGAGGGTTTCTTTGATCACTAAAACTAATGACTTGTTTACCACTTATCGGTGGAACCTAGGAGGTAAAACTTTGGCACTACGAAGGTTGACTTTAGTGACTTCATGAGATGATTTAATGGAAAGTTCTACCTGATCATCAGGTTCACCTACAACTTCTCTTATAGGATCATCAGAGTCAGATGACTCCAAATCCATCTCAATGGTTGAACCCGGGTGATTTAGGAATGGGTATTCCATTTTAAAATCAGAAAGGAGTGGATCAAAATTATTATAATTATTATTACTTGAGATTTAGGAATGAAATCATCAAGATCATCAAAAGTAGAAAGAATGTTAGCAAAATCAGTCATCTTCTTCATAGATTTCTTATATTTGGATGAAGGTACAAAGTAGAAATCAAGTAAAGTGAGCAAAGTGAGGGATTTGATGCCCCCCTCCACTGATACAATACAGCTACTAGAAGAAGAGCCGGCTAAAGGAACTATAACTGTAACTATTTTAAGAGTGCTAGACTTAGTTGATGGTTGTGCTGTTTTGCAGGGCAAGTGGAAGTTGTTCTTTGCTACTCTTCTCCCTCAAGTTGTCCTTAGAAACTAGCAAACCTTCCTTAGAGTTGGAGGTTTGAGCTACTTCAGGGACCTGTAAGGGTAACTTTCTGATCTTAAAAATGATTTTCTTGGAGGTTTGGGATATGGAGATATCCAAACCTTCCTCTATTTTAAGAAGATCATGTGTATCCCCAAGGATTACCCTAACAGAACCAAATGGTTGTTCTAGTAGGTATTCCTTAAGGATAACAATGGCACCCGACTTGTATGCTAGCTAGTCCTTAAAGGTAAAGGAATCTTTGAAGATATGTCTAGCATATGGTGGTAGGGGCAAAATTTTGGATCATGACTCTTGACCACATCCAACCTAGGCTCGGTTTCTAAATTAGGCTTCTTTAAGAGGTTCTTAAAGATCTTCGACTACCTCCCTTTTGAATGAATAAGATTTATACAATTTGTTGGTAAAAGTCAGCAAGTGATAGTTACCTGGTGGTGGATAAGAATACTACTGCTGATGCTACAAATGTGGATACTACTATTCAGGCAGTGGTGGAGGCCACTTGTGGCCGAATGATATGATGGGTGGTGGCAAAGGAGGAGGTAGATGAGGCTGAGCTCAAGGTCTATCTGAACCTTAAGGTACTTTACTTATCAATTGTTATGACTACCCCTGACTTTTTATCAAATGTCTTCTACAATTTGGGCTTGGCTGACTGATCTTGGAAAGGCAACTATTTGACCTCTCCTTGTAGACTAGCCACCTTATTGATTAATTTCTCAAATGTCTTAATGTCGAAACCTTTAAACATGAAGGTGACTAGGCTATGAATATTCCTGAGTAAAATTTTAATGGCATGTTGTTCAGATAGCTATGGTTCACATTTCATACTCAAATTGCATCATCTAAGAATGTAATCAACAAGAGACTCATCGTTATTGAGCTGTTGAGATAGCCAGATACCCTTTAGCTCCAACAAATCTCTTAATAAAGAGCTGCTCCAACTCAACAAATGTCATCACTAAACCATTGGGTAGTTGAACATACCAATCAAATGTGATTCCTATCGAGCTACTGATGAAGAGGCAAAATAAGAGTGAATCATTTCCACCTATATTGCAACATCCGACCTTGAAATGTGTTATATACACGGGGTTCCCGCCATCAAAATTTTGAATGAGGCGGGCAAGCCCTTAGGATATTCAACACCATCAAATTCCTCTAGGTAGGGTCTACCCTTTGGAATATATTAGCCACCTTGAGCTTGTCCCTCACTTATTGCTCCATGTGTTTAATTTCTTATCATGCATGGAGGTGCTATCCACCAACTTACTATGCAAACTACCACTATCTCCCTCTACAGGAATGCATCTAAGATGATCTAAAGTGTGTGTTAATTCTGCTCTATGGGCTACTATAGGAGAAGGTTGTGAAACCAGTTGAATTACGTAAATACATCAACTCTTCAATCTTCTTCCCCATTTGGTCAATATGATCATCCCTCTACGGTGGAGGATCTTTGTTGAATGGATGGCATCATCCTCTTCAACTACAATACCTTCCTGACTATGTTGATCTCTCTAAAGGGAACTCCTAATATTGACCATATGAACTTCGGCTGAATCTTCAAGAAGATCATCCTCATCTAGATCAAGGCTGACCTTGCCCTCTTCATAATCTGAACGATCACTTCCTAGAAGCTCTCTCTTCTCTAAAAGGTATTGTTCCAAAATATCATCAAGGGAGTGGTCTAATCATGTCGGTACAAATATGCGTTACTGACCAGTAGAAGGGTTATGCTCACTGACAGAGATGCACCTAACACTACCTGTCACTAGAGTGGTGGCTATGGGAGGGTCATGCTCACTGGAAGAGATATGCCAGTGACTACTTATTGGTGGAGTAGTGTCCCTAGGGAGATCCACTGCGATGGGGACTGCAGAATTGTCCCCTTCCCCCTCTTCAGCTCTAATGGTGGTGGTGGTGGTGGTGGTGGTGATGCTATGGTACGGTGTCACCACTCCTTCTTCACTAAGATTGAAGTAAGAGGTTGAACACATCCTCACCTCAGTCGATGGAGTAGATGAAATGGGATCCTTTGGCCGTAGCCAGATCACCAAGGGGGCTTTCTTCTCCCCATATACCATCTTATATGCTTTCATAGGAATGGTGGATGGTGGGACCTGAACTGGTGAAAGTGGGCGAGGAGTGGATCAATGTGGTGGAGACAACATCGGCTATACCCTCATAAGAGCTTCCCCCATACGGTTATTGGTCCTATCAACTTGGGCTCAATCATGGCTTTGGTCAAGTTCAATAAATGGTTTGGAATGAACTTGAGCCATTGGTTGCAATCAATTTAGGTTAAATCATGATTTGAATCATTTTGGCTTTTTAGGTCAATTTGGGTCAACTTGGGTCAAGTGGCCTATTAGACTTAGTTTGGCTCAATTGATAGCTTGGTTATGCTCAATCATTGATTATGAATGGTTTTCAGTCAATAGTTTCAATCAATTTGGCATATGATAGATTTTGGTTAGTTTGGGTTTCATTTAGGCTAAATATTGACTTGGTCAAAGGCTAGGTTTGATTGGTTTGACCCAATTCAAGGTGGTTGATCACCCCATGATGATTATTGATCATGATTGAGGTTTATATGGGCTTTGTTCAATCCAATTTTAGTTGGATTAGAACATGACTCAAGAAGGGTCTCTTAGGTCACTTTTGGTCAAGTGAGCCTAAATGAGTCAATTGGCATGACCAAGGTTTGATTCAAGTTTAGTTGAACTCACATATGAGCTTAGGATTGAAATATAAATCCAATTGTAATTGGTTTAGAGCCAAATGGGTTTTGGTTCATATGATAATTTCAAGTCAAAAGGGTTAACTTGGGCTTGATTTGGGTTGACTTGGATTTGGTTTGATTATGGTGGTTTATGTTTATATTTGGATCAATGATTGAAGGAATGATTGAATAATGAAGCTCCATGAGTTTTGAGTTGATTTAGATGTCATTTAGCCTAGTTCAAAGGTTTGTCTAAAAGGGCTAAAATTGGGAATTTGGGTTGATTTGAGTTTGGTTTTGTTCATTTGAATTTATATTTCATTTATATTTATGAATACAAATTAAGATATAAATGGGTTATGAGAAAATTTCTAGAGTTTGGAGTGATTTGGAAGCAAATTTGATTAAGCTTAGGGATGTAGGTCAAAAAGCTAACTTGGGTTTTGATTTGGTTTGATTTATTTTAATTTGACTTGAATGGTTTAAATTTAAATTTCTTTTATATTTATAAATATAAATGAATTAATGATTGATTTATAAAGTAATCAACCAAGCTTGAGTTTGTTTGATGGAGTTTTGGCTAAGCATATGAAGGTGGTTCATACGGCTTAGGGAAAGATTTTGGAATTTGAATTTAATCATGAGTTTCAATCATTTGGAGTTTGGAATTGATTCATGATTTAGAATTTGATTTGAGAAAAATTAATTGGATTGGGGTTGATTTGGATTTGGTTTAGGCTAAGTCCATAAGATAAAATCAAAGGGCTTATGAAGGAATTCAGAGTTTGAATTTGGTGATGGATTTCAATCATTGGATAGTTGGATTTGAGTTTGGGGTTTTGAATTTGAGGTTTGGTTTGAAAGAAGAAAGCAAGGATTAGGTTTGCGCTATAGGGTAGGGGCATGTCTTCCTAAATCCCTAAGGCATAACCTATTCCTATGGCTAACTCTTCTAAGTCTTTAGGGTTAGGTTAAGTGTTCACCTAATCACTAGAACTGTCTTAAGACTAAGGAACTCTTAGTGTCTATAAGAGTTCTAGAAGTATGATGAGAAACTTGAGAGCTCACTCCAAAAGCCAGGTCAACAACTTATATCCTCTTAAATGGATTCAATATGAGGTAGCTTTCTACACAGTAAGGCCTACCAAACTAAAAAGATGCTCATCAATTTGTAGTGGTCAAGTTAAGAAGAAAGCTTGTAGACTTACATCCTCTAGATAAGTAACCACTAGGGTGACACACTAGCAGGGTAGCATGTTAGCTCGACCTAGAGTAGTTAATGGGTGGGTGTCACGAGGGGCTTTATCTCACATTAAAATAGCCCGAGACAAAAGATATGTGTTTGTTTTATATGTGGTTGTATGTAGTTTTGTCGGTGTTGTGTTACTAAAGGATAGGGGCGTCACTTGGGTTCTTTACACCTACCTTCATACATGATGGATTTGCAAGCAAAGATGTTCCTCAACACATGAAGGGATGGGATTTGAGATGAAAAGAAGTTTATTGATAATTGATTTGGAAACAAGATTTATGGATAATATTTCTTTAGATAGAGCACATTGATTGGAAGCATAGGGTGCTCTCCCTTACAATTTATAAGCTGGTAAGATCCTCCTTGGTAGGCCTTCTCTATGGCAAAAGTGCCTTCTCGAGTGGGTTCAAACTTGCCTCCCATCTTTCGATGGGCAACAATTAGTTTCCTTAAAATAAAAATAAGCTCTCATACTTGAAAAGTTCTAGGATGGACCAACTTGTTATGAGCTTGAATCATTTTATCTTTGTACAACTCGAGGTTTTGGCATGCTCGAAGGCAACTCCCCTCCAAACCTTCGAGCTCTTCTAACCGCAACTTGGCATTCTCTTTAAACCCACACCTATCCTTAATGATGGGAGTTGGACTCTAATGGTAGGCTTGGACCCATACTAAGGAGAAAGGGGTAAAATGAGTTGGAGTTCTGTGACCATAAGTAACAAGGCTTCAACTAACTCATGCCACTATCACTTGCTATCGTTGAGTGTCTTCTTTAATATTTGGGTGAGAGTTTTGTTGAAGGCTTCTGCCAATCCATTTGCCCTTGGGTAATAAATGGTAGAATATCTCCAATCTATGATGTGTCTCTAGGCAAAGTTGTTCGCTTTAGTGCTCTTGAATGCAATACCATTATCGAATATAATTCATTGAGGGACCCGAACCTATGAACGATATGGTCTCTTGAAAAACTAGAGCATGTTGAGTTGTGACCTCTCGAGTGGGGCCTCACTTGGAAAAAGTAGTCGGTGGCAGCTAGAATAAACCAATGACCCTTGGAAGAAAGAGGATCGATCGGACCCACTATGTCGGTACCCCAACACTCAAATGGCCATGATGCCAAGGTATGATGTAAAATGTTGGGTGGTTGGTGTAGGACCACACCGTGATCCTGACATTGGTCCATGTCTACGTCAAGATCAGTATCTTAGTCCTTTTGATCTCATTTTTATCTTCGAGCTAAATGCACTCTACATAAGCTGAATGTAGTCATGATCCTATGTCATATTTGTCCAAACAACATAACCTTATATGATCAAAAGACGCGGTATGGTGATATCTACGAGTGTAGGAAATGGCTCTCTCGCTTCACATGCGAGTGACTTCTCTTAGGTAGTTTGCCTATATTTAGATAATTCATGAATGGTTACCTCCAATCCAACTCCTCATTCTTTTTTGGCAATGACAACATCCCCTTCAAGAGAAAGTCTCTCGATGAGTTCAGCTTCAATAAGGGATAAGACTTGTATATTTTGGACCCTTATCGATATGGACTCATTATCCGGACATGCCAACTCAAGTTGGCTAATGCATCTGCACTATAATATTTTCTCCTCAAGGAGTCTTATAGATGGTAACCTCATGGATTTTGGGCCAATAACTCCATAGTATACTTATGGTAGTGATGGAGCTTAGGCTTGAGAACCTTATAGGACCTAGCAATTTCATTAATGTTAACTAAGAATCCCCATAGATGTTGATACTCTAGATGCATAGCGTAATGAATAACTCCAGATTGGTAATCAGAGCCTCATATTTAGCTTCATTGTTGGTGCATGGATTGGATAGAAGATATGAGAATCTCATCACATCACAATCCGAGTTAAGAAAACTATTTCTACCAATGCCTTTCCTAGGAGAGTAGATCGTGGTTCTTCTCCCTTTTGAAAAGAAGCTGCACCATCAAAATACATCTACCAACGGTAAATGCTAGTGTCCCCTAAGTTCATGATTTGTACATCAAGGAGGTCATCACTAAGTAGGAATCGGTGAGGAAATGCTAGGAAATCTATCCTTTCATCGCATACGAGGGGTATGAAAGTGATGTCAAACTACAATAAAATAATAGACCAACATGCCAACCATCCGGATAGCATCGACGTGTGTGAGATATTAGTGGATTGATCTTGAGATTATGTTCACCTAATGAGAAAGCATGTAATGCCATAGCTTTTGGGTTGCAAAGATCAAAGCAAGGCAATGCTTTTCAATATGCGGATAGTTTACTTCAGCAGGGATTAGACGATGACTGAGATAGTAGAGAGTATTCTCCTTCCCTTCATCATTGATTTGAGCCAACAAAGTGCCAAGGGAGTCATCCAATGCGGCAGTATATAAAATGAGCTTCTTACCCGGGATAGGAGCTGCTAGAACTAGCAATGTCATTAGGTAGTACTTAATGTCTTTGAAGGTATGTTGACACTTGTCATCCCACTTCAACTTGGCATCCTTTCTTACAAGTGTTGAGAATGGATGGCATCTCCCTGACAGGTTGGATATGAAGCATCTTTGATATGTCAACTTCCCTTGGAATGATCTGAGTTGAGTTAGACTTTAGGGGGTGGCATTTCTAATATTTCCTTAATCTTCTCTAGATCGATTTCTATTCCACAATGCCCAAGAAATTTTCCCAGCAAACTTTGAATGTAGACTTTAGAATTCATCTTAAGGTTAAATTTCCTTAACCATTTGAAAACTATTATCATGTCAAAGATATGGTCTTCCTTTTCTTTACTTTTGACAACAAGATCATCAACATACATTCAACCTGATGATGAATGCATTCATTGAAGATCCGAGTCATGGCTCACTGGTATGTAGCACCGGCAATTTTAAGGCTGAAAAGTATGATCCTATAGCGAAAGATTTCGATCAGGGTTTGAAACATAGTATTTCTTTCATCTTCAGGGGCCATCTTTATTTGGTTGTAACTAGATGAGCCATCCATGAAAGAGAAGATTGCATGATATGAGGCAATATCCACCATCAGGTCTATGATTGGTAATGGAAATTCATCTTTAGAAGATGCTTTATTTAGATCCCTAAAATTAACACATATATGAATTTGGACATTCTTTTTCTTAACTGGAATGACACTGGCCAACTAGGTAGGATATTTTTCTTCTCTAATAAAACCAGCATCGATCAGTTTCTTGACTTCAAAAATGACCTCATGTTCAATGTCTAATCGCATGCATCTAGGAACTTTCTTGATAGGGTTATCAATATGCTCTATTTTTAGTTTATGGATTGTTATATCTGGAGATAAACCAAGCATCTCTTTGTAACTCCATGCGTCCTTAAAACAGCCTAACTAAGTCATTAGATTTGTATCATTCAACAAAGAAGATGTATGTGGGATTTGTCTTCTTAAGTTGATTTCTTTGAGCTCATGGTTGATCTGATCTCTTCTTCAAACTCTAGTGGTGCATCTCTGACTTCAAGATCATTTAGATCATCTAAAGTTTCTAAACACACCTCCTCATATGAGTTAGCATGATTTGAAAAGAACCTATCAGATTTCAAATGATTGGTGATGACTAGACAATAATTTTAATCATCGACTCAACCCAATGTATCGAATCCTAGTCCTGATCTTGATTAAGGATGTCTGCTTGGTTGTCCCATAACCTTTCAAAGTAGTATGACTTGTGCTTAGACCAAGTATGTGAGATTAATCCCTTTTTTGGTAAATTAAGAACACAAGGCGAATACTAATGAAAAGGTAATTGTATTAAATCTTTATATGAATCATCCTCATGTTCTACATCGGCTTCTTGACTTGAGGATCATGCTCCCAAAAAGAACCTCTGAACTCTCCCATTTATGAATGACTTAGGGGCTTCCTTAACTACCAAACTCTTAACTTTCTGGGAAGAAAGTGGGGTTAGAGCTAAGGTTCTCAATTAACTTCTGACTGTCTCATATGTAGACTTGGATATATTCATGCTTTGTTTTGGAGCCTGATCTTCATTACTATCATGCTCACCTGAAAGGGATCCACTCAGAGCTGGTGTCTTAACCACATAAGACTCATCCTCTTAGCTAGATTGTAAGTCTATGTGGATAGTAAGTGTACTCCTGGTAGCTGGGACATACCTCCTATTAGGTTGCCAATAGGGAGGCTTTCCACCTTGGGGGTTGCCTTTAAACTGTCCTCTGCCTCTGCATGGTTGAGGTCGGGTTATCCTATCCATGTGTTCGAATGGAGTAATGAACTGTGGGCGGAATCTAATGTCAGGCTCTATATCTTCCCCTGAGTCCATGTCTCGCTCTCTTTTTTTCTATTGCTTTTTCTTTTCTTTCTTTTTTTTCCCTCTTGGGGATCTTGAATAAACTCATGAGAATGGACTTGTTTGTTTTGGGGAAGAAAATAGGTTGCATCCTTATATATCCTGACCTCATGAACTTTGAAGGGCTTGAAATCTCCTTTGATGCAATACTCAATTCCACCTCTCATGAATTTAATGAACTAATGTAGAGAGGATGAACTATGTTGTTCTCATGTATCCACGGTCTCCCAAGTAAAGCATTGAAAGATGTATCTAAGTCTATGATATGAAACTAGCTTCAGTCTTCCAATCATCAATCTGTAATAACAATACTATGGAGTCTAAGGCCCTCTTGCCTTATTCATTGAATCCTCTCAACATCATCCTCTTCTTTTAAAGTTTAGATA
Organism: Cymbidium sinense; assembly: GCA_021442155.1. NCBI lineage: Eukaryota > Viridiplantae > Streptophyta > Magnoliopsida > Asparagales > Orchidaceae > Cymbidium > Cymbidium sinense. The sequence goes on along the minus strand of CM038228.1, from coordinate 70,620,086 downwards.
TGTCAATCCTCAAGTAAGAAAGGGTTCTTAAATTCATAATATTGATTGATGCAACTTGGTCAACCAAAACTCTTGATATTCTGTATTTGCCAATGTCTACTATAATGTAAAGAGGGTAGTTTAGCTTGGTCATTCTTAGAAGCAAGTCTTCATCACTGAATGTAACTCCTAAGATGTCCTTTGAGTTGTGCCTCCTCTTCAAGATGCGTGCTAAGCTAAGCATATCTCGAAGAAAGAGCCTTGACTAGGGATTCTCTTATCTCTTTGGATAAGACAAGGGCATCATATATGTTTAACTTAGTCAACTTTCTAAGATATGCTAGAACATTGTAATCATCACTTCAACTTGGTCCTCCACAAGCATATCCATGGGTGAAGCATCCTGTGGAGGGGATATCTTGTGGTTGTGCTATTGAACTATCCCGAGCAAGTAAGGTGGACTTTTATTACTGCTACTGAGCTATCACCTTCTTCAAGTTTTCTTTGGAAACTTCCAAACCTTCATTGATGTTGGAGGTTTGAGCTGCTTTAGGGACCTATAGAGAGAGTTTCTTAATTTAGAAATTACTTTTTTAGAGGTTCGGGATAAGTCAATATCTTAACCTTCTTTTGTCTAAAGAGGGTCATAAGTATTCCCTTTCCTTTGATTGCTTCAATTATTGTTGCTTGATTTTATCTTCTAATCTTGAGTTGGAACCCACATTTCAACAATTTTGGTTATGTTGAATGGGGTTCAAATTGCATGGGAGATTTGTAGAATTGGAGAAGAAGCTTTTGCCTTCATGTTGACTTGAATTGATTTTGATTTGTCTTTTTTGAATTAGAACCCTCATTTAACAAATTTAGGTATGCTAAATGGGGTTCTATTAGAGAGATTTAGGATGTGAGGAGAGACTTTTCCATACGATTTTGATTTGGAGCCCATACTCAACAAATTTAGGTAGGTTTAGTAGGGTTCAAATATTTGAAGAGAACTTTAAAGATATTTGTATTGTATGTCTTGTTTAAAAATTTTGATTTAGAAAACCTTTACTTAGCAAATTAAGGTATGCTAAGAAGAGGTTTTGATTATATGTTTTGAAAATTTTGTGAAAATATCTTTGCTTGTGATGATTGGTTATGTGTTATATATGTTGACTTGAAAATGGAGCTTCTTACTTAACAAATTTGGTATGTTAAGTAGAGGCCAAATGTATTTAATATGTGTTTGAAAATGAGACTCTCACTTAAAAAATTTGGTATGTTAGGTGGGAGCCAAATGTGATTTACATTTTGAAAATGACACTCTTAGTTAACAAATTTGGTATGTTATGGGAGTCAAATGTGTTATGATTTTTGAAAATATGAGACTCTTACTTAACAAATTTGGTATGTTAAGTAGGAGTTAAGTGTGATATTATTTGTGTTTTGAAAATGAGACTCTCAGTTAACAAATTTGGTAGGTTAGGTGAGAGCCAAGTGTGATTTGATATATTTTTATTTCAAAAATGAGACTCACACTTAACAAATTTGGTATGCTAAGTGGAAGCCAAATGTGATTTGATTTATTTTTGAAAATGAGACTCCCACTTAACAAATTTGGTATGTTAAGTGGAAGCCAAATGTGATTGATTTGTTTTTTGAAAATGAGACTCTCACTTAACAAATTTGGTATGTTAAGTAGGAATCAAATGCATTTGATTTGTTTTTGAAAAATGAGACTCACACTTAACAAATTTGTTATATTAAGTGGAAGCCAAATGTGATTGATTTATTTATAAAAAAATGAGACTCACACAACAAATTTGGTATGTTCACTGAGGCCAAATGTTATTTGATTTGTGTTTGTTTGCTTTTTAAAATGAGATTCCCACTTAACAAATTTGGTATGTTAAGTAGGAATGAAGTGTGATTATGATTTGTGTTTTGAAAATGAGACTCTCACTTAACAATTTGGTATGTTAAGTAGGAGTCAAATGTGTTATGAATTTTTGAAAATGAGACTCTTACTTAATTAATTTGGTATGTTAAGTAGGAGTCAAATGTGAAATGATTTTTGAAAATGAGACTTTACTTAACAAATTTGGTATGTTAAATGGGAGTCAAATGTATTTATGATTTTTTTTTTGAAAGAGGGGAAATATATTTAACAAGTTTTGGTATGTTAAATAGAGTTCAATTTGTTTTTGTGACCTTTGAAAATGGGACTCTCATTTGACAAATTTCAAATAGAGTCCAAAATATGTCTTGATTTCAAGTGTGTTATTTCTTGCTTCTGAAAAAAAAAGGGAAACTTCAACTTTAGCATATGTGAAATATGTTAAGTGGAGTTTCAATTTTATGCTTTGATTTTATTTGAAAATAGAATCTTCATTCAACAAATTTGAGCATGTTGAATGGAGGTGGTCATTTTCAAGTGTTCTTTTGGAAAAGGGGGAAATTCCAACTTTAGCATATGTGAAATATGTTAAGTAGAGTTTCAATTTTATGCTATAATTTTATTTTAAAATAGAATCTTCATTCAACAAATGAGTATGTTGAACGAAGGTAACTATTTTCAAAAAGATGCTTTTGAAAAATTATTTTGATTTTGATTTTTAAAAGAACCTTCATGTAATAATCATAGGGATTATTAGATGAGGTTTGGTTATATTAGTCCCTGCTTTTGAAAATTTCTTATGAATTTTGTGCAAATTCTTTTGTTATGTGAATTCTTACAAGAAGTGAGGTCCTAAAACCTAGAGGATGTTGGCTAGATTTGCTTAAGAATGAAATAAGTTTCGATCTATGTAGATGAGGGGGAGAGGGGACACCACACAGATCTGAGAGTGTACTTATTAAGGTGATCGGGTATGACATCAAAAAATAGTGCACTATCTCGAAAGATAGAAATCAAGTGAAATGAACTTAGGGAAAAGAATGAGAAAGAGGTTCCAACCTCATTCCCCATGTTCATTCACTATTCCACAATTATTAACAAGCTTAATTAATGATTTTCTTACTATTCAGAATGTTAATTAATCACCTAATTAATTAAGAAAGCAATTAAGGTTGAGACAACTAATTTTCCTAATTAACCAAGAAATAAATCCCAAGAAAATTATGGGAGGCAGGAGTTATCCTATTAATCAACCGCAAAATGTTTGGGATTAATTATGGGAGGCTAAGACAACCAATTTTTAAAAATACATCAAAATCAACTCAAAACCCATGAATTTCTTTATGATTCGATCATCCCTTCAATCATTTAGCCAAATATAAATACAAACTACATTTATCAAACTAAACCCAAGTCAACTCAAGTCAAGCTCATGTTTATCCCTTTTGACTTGAAATTGTCATATGAACCAAAATCCAATTCAATTCAAATCAAAGTGAATTAAGCTAATCCAAGCTTCATGTCATGATTATTGATCATCTGAGGTTAATCAATTATCATGAATTGGGTCAAACCATTTCAACCGAGCCTATTGACCATGTTCACCTTTAACCTAAATGAAACCTAAACTAGCCAAATTGCACCATAAATCAAATTGATTATAACCAATGGTTCAAGTTCATTCCAAATTGATTATTGAACTTGACCAAAGCCATTGAGTTCAATTTGACCAATTGGTCAACCTAATCCAACTTAGCCCAAATTGACCTTAAGTGTCAAATCAACTAAAACTCAATCAAATCTAAATTGAACTTAACCAAAGCCTACAATATATTCCAAATGATCAACCAAACCCAAACCAAGCCATAATTCAAGCCAATTTGATAAATTGGGTCAAATTGGTCAACTTAGCCCAAATTGACCTAAAAATCAAATTGGTCAAAATCCAAATTAAATCAAATTGATTAAAACAAATTGAACCAATATACTCTGAATGATCATTTGAACTTGACCCAACTCTTGGTTTGACCTAATTTGACTAATTGGTTAACCTAACTCGATTTGACCTAAGTTGGCTCAAATGGGTCAAATGGACCCAAATTAAACCAAATGAATGCCAAATGACATGAAATTTGGTCCAACACACTTTTGACTCATTTCAGATCTGCTCAAAGCAAATCTAATACCAAATGACCAATTTTCCCTTGGGTAAGGGCATCCCATGAGGAAAGACACTTGCCCAAATGATTATTTTTCTTCCTTGGCCACTTTGCACTCATCCATTGGTCCACCTAGGCACCAAGGACACTGATCATATGACCCAAGAGGTGGTTGGAGAAGCCATGACTCATGGGGAGGTGAATTCACCTCATCTCTTCCATTAGAACACTTGGCATGAAGGACTTCCACCTCCCCTTGCTAGGATGCCCACTTGTCCTTCATGGCAGCCACTTCCCATGCCTTAATAAGCCACCACCTAGGATGATTCCCTTCCCAACCACCCCAAGCTAAGGACACACCCATCTTGGAGCCAAAAATCACAAAATGAAGGGGATTTTTGGTCACATATCAAACTAGAAAAATAAAGGCAACAAAACTCATAATTTCCTCTCATTTCCATCTCTTAGAACTCCTAAACCAACTAGCAACTATTCCCACTTCATTTGGGGTGAAAAACACCAAAATCAAGTGAATTTCAACAAGTAAGTGACAGTGATTAGAGAACACATCATTCTGAAGTGAAGGTGAAGGTTTCCAAGGCTTCATCCCCCACTCAAAAGCGTGTTCGGATCATCACCACTGCTAAAAACCATCCCAAGTGAGATAATCTTCAAAAACTCATAGCCGACCTTAGGATTTCTTATTTTCTGTGATAATTTTCTGCAATTTTAGAATTTTTTTCTTAGAAATCCCTTGCATTCTTTATTTTATATAATTTAATATGAAATAGAAGTTTTTTGGTGTGAATCATCATGAAAATAAGCCCATTCGGATGAAATTTCACTTAGATTTCATGAAATCCCATTTTTTCCCATCGATTATTGTTCTAGGCTCTTTGGCGGGACATCTCGGTCACCATCGATCCCATCATCGGATCGGGTTCGAACTTCATGGCATCTCCCTTTTTTAGTGCGGTGGCGGATCACCCTAGACCATATGATTCACAATCGAACGGTCCAAATCGGATCACATAGTTATCCCATTTTCCCACTCATTTGGCTTACGTGGATCGCGCCAGCAAGTCACGTGGTGCCGTGTACCACGTGGAACCGCATCCAATTGCGCTTAGATTGGCCGTTAGCATGCGTGGTCTTGGGTTAAGTGGAAAATTAGCAAATTTTCTAATTTAAAAAATTATTTAAACCACCTAAAACTTCAAAAAATCATATAAAATAAAATACTTAATGAAAAGTTGTTAATAAGGGCTCGTTAAATTGTGTGTGCTAAAGCTTAGTGTGGTATATCTTAATTGGGCTATAGAATTAGGATTTTCTAAGATTTTGGATTATTTAAATTTCCCATTAAGGGTGGTTTCACTTTAAGTCTTTTAATAACTTGACTGAGTTTTAACTTAGGTATTTATTTCTCACTTCTTACTTAAGATCTAATCATTATGAAGAGAAGAAAGAGACTTAACTCTTTCATTCCTAACCTAAGTTGATTTCCAAAGATAGATTATTATTGCTTTATCTTTCATAATAGACAATTTATGGATTATATTTTATCCTAAGTTTAGATTAATCTTAATGAATCTTATCCAAACATGAAAGGTATCTTAAGATCAATGAAATTAGGTCACCATCACATGAATAATACTCTACTACTTTCTTTCATTATTACTAACATCCACATTCTGTCCTTTTTAGTTTCTTAAATATATACATACATACATACATATATATATATATATATATACAATGTACTCATATTTGTTGCACACTTAATGAATGTTGATGCATAGATTTGATAAAAAAGGGGATTTCATCTCATATTTTAGCATGTATGCAAACATGTATAAGTAATTTAAGCAAGTATGTGCTATTATTAAACTAGAGAAGTTAGATTATCTAAGACCTCCTTGGGGCTACTTAAAGCTTCATGTTTCTAGGATGTCCAGACTATATACTTGCCAATTCAAATACACATAAACATAGAAATAAAATCATAAAAAGAGATGTATATAAATATCTTTTACTTATATAAAGGTTAATGGCAAAAAAAAAGGATTTCACTTTATATTCTAATATATGCATGCACATAAATGAAATTAAGCAAGTATATGTCATTGTTAAACTAGGGGAGTGAAATTATCTAAGATCTCTTTGGAGATACTTAAAGCCTCATATTCTCGAGATGTATAAACTATATACATATCAATTCAAATATATGAATACATAAGTATAAACATAGGAATAAAACTATCAAGTGTCATCTTTTGATTACAAGATATGAACATTTCATTTTTCACATAATTAGTTATTTATAGTAAATATTGATTTAAATTTCATAATTAACATATAATCTCAAAATAGTTTGAGATATAGTGATGATATTATCCACATGATATATAATTTTTTGTCCAACTCATGCAATTTAAATGCAATCATATTCTTTTAACTTTAAAACATGAATACATGAAGCACATGGCATGAATATTTATGTTAATTTAAAGTAAATAATTGAACACCACCCCACAACATACTTGATTTCATTAGAACCTAAGGAAAATCAAGTTAAATAAATATACCTTTAATCTAATCAATGTTTCTTTAATGTTTAATTTTAATATTCAAGTTGTTGAAACCTAAAGAGAGAAATAGTTATTTCTCAACCCATATCCATGCTTGTTTGATAACAAATTTAAAGAGAATTTAAGCGCTTTATGAATTAATTAAGTCTTTCCCATTAATAATCCATTTAATTACCCTCTCAAAAATCTTTTAATTTGATTAATTATTAAGCAAGAGCTCACAAATCATGATGATATACTTGAAAAATAAAATTTACAATGTCCTAAGAATTCTAATACAATTAAGCTACCGTTTAATAAATAATTGAATTAAGAAGATTAAGTAAATTACTTTAATAATTCCTCACACTAATGAAGAATCATAATTTCATTAAAGATCCTTATACTAACTAAGCACATCTAACTAATTAATTAATTATTTAAGCACCTTAAGGGTAATCTTGAAAAATAATTATGAAGGGGTCTTAATTATTATTTTTTTATTATCTTTATAGTTATAATGATTAATTAACACCCTTTAATCAATTTCATACTTTTCTTGATCTTAATAATTACTTAATTGTAAAAGAGAGATAATTTTGGTTTAAAATTTACATTTTTTTAATCCACTTGAGAAGTTAGCCTAAGAAAATTTTGGGAGGCACAGGTCATGCCATATATTCAACATCTCAAATCTCAAGTTAATTAACCAAGTGATTAGTGCTTAAGTTAAACTTTTAAACCCTAATTAGTCACTATTCATTAGATGCAACCTAGGAATTTAATTTAATTATTATTTTTTTTGGATTCTACTCAGTCTAAGCTTTCCATAGAGGTTTAATTGTATTTTTTGATTTTTTACAATTAGTTATGATTTTTTAAAGTTCAATGTAATTAAAATAATTAATTAATGCCTAATTAAACTCAAATTTAATTAGTTTTACAGTTTAGTGTGATCTAGAAGGTCTAATTATTTTTTAAGATCTCATATGTTTATTAAAGTGATTTAAATTATTTTAGTGAAGTTTCATAATTTTTATTATTTTTTAATTAATTAGTTATTCAAAAATAGCCAATTACCTACAAAAATTAATAACTCTTAAATCAAAAAGCTAATTAACTTGAAATTTCTATCATAGGTAGCAAGACTATTAAGTTTCTTTTGTGAAATTTTTTAGTTGGTTGGTTTAGTATTTTAAGAGTAATTAAAGAAATAGAAATTTCACTAAACCTCAAATTACTCCTAAAATATACATCCAAATTTGGGTTTATAGGTTCATTAGATTTCTCTTAAATAGAAGAATCCATAGAGCCTTATTTGTATTTTTTTGGTTTAGTATTTTAGTTTTTATTATTTTTCAAGTTTTAGATCAAATCTAGAATAAATCAAAAAAATGAGCTCTAATGGCTATCCTATTCTATCTAAGATGGATGGCCGGAGGTTATCTCCCTAATGGGAGGTAGATCAAATAGGGTTAGCTTGATGGAATCTATCACAAATATCACTAGATCTCACGATCTTTCATCAATCTTAACTGAAAGTTGCTATATTTCCCGTTGGGGAGTTGAAAGAAAGAAAGTGCAATGGGATCTAAAGGAAAATCATAGATTTGTGAAACATTTTCACCAAAAACAAACACCTATGGTTGATCTAAATTTTAGAAAGCTACCTCACCAAAAGCACAGATGGATGTAAGAAGGCCTTGGATCTCCTCTTTTCCTCCATGTGGAATGCTCCAAAGATCGCACCACCACGTTGCTAAAAAACAATTGGTGTCTCTTAGACTTAGAGAGCACAAGCAGTAGGGGAAAAGTTTTCATCTGGTTGGAAGAAGATGTGTGTGTGTGTGTGTTTCGTTTTTAGTATGTTAAGAATAAAAGAAATGAGGTGTGTAGAAAAATGCCCTTTTTTTTTCTCCATGCTCACCAATGTGAAGAAAGAAATGCATATTTTTTCCTCCTCATGCTCACCTCCCTCTTTCTTTATTTCCTGTATTTTCATGTTTCTTTATTAAATCTGAAATTTTACTTTGTTTGTTGTAAATTCAAACTCATTTTGGGTTAAGATTTGAGTTTACTAATAACCTATTTAAGTCATGTTTGCCTAATTGATTTATTAAATTTAAATCATATTAAATTAAAATTATACCTATGATTAACTAATGTAAAATAACTCAATTTAACATAAATAAGTCAAATTAGGTTAATTTGAGTTCACTTGAGTCCATTGTCCAAATTAACCAAAATAGATGGACCCAAATGGAAATTATATTGAGTTTAATTAAAGTTTACAAATGATTTCTTATAATTAATTTTGATTTAATTTTAATTTTATTTGATTTCATTTTAATTTATTTTGATTTTGGCTTGATATGCTCATATATGTCAATTTAGGTCAATTTAGATTAACCAATTGACCAAATTGGCTAAATTTTGGATGCCATTAAGAGTTGATTCATATTCAATAATCAACATAAGAATAATTTTAATCATTGATTTGGCTTAATTTTGGTTGATTTAAGTTTTTATTTAAACCCATTTTAATCTAAATTAGGCTTAATGAGTGATTGGGTTCATGTGGGTTAAATGAATAATATGACCCAAATTGAAGTATGTTCAAGCTTCAATTATATTTGATTGAGTATTTTAAATGATCTATAGTAATATTAATTAATATGGATTTGATTTTGATTTAAACTTATTTTTGGCCAATTTGGGCTTAATGGGCCAAATTGGGGTTTACTTAAGTCAGATGACCAATTTGGTCAAATCAAACCCAAGAAAAGCTTAAATTATGTTCAAATATAAATTATAAATATTTTGAAACATTTAATTTAAATTAAGTTTAATTTAGTTTGAGTTTAGGTTCAATAGGGTCGGTTTAGGTTCATTTAGACTATGTGGCCAAATTAAGCTATTTGAGTTATCACTAGATTAAGAAGTAATTAATTTAGTATCCTATTATATTAATTTCATAAATGTAAGTATTTAGGATGACTTCAATTGACCAAATTTTGATTAATTTGATTTTTTTAGCTTGGTGGGGCCCACATTCAAACCTTACCTGATCAAACGATTGATTTGAACCCCATTTATATATGGATTTTTTTGGGTTCATTTATACTTATACTGATTTTATGCCTTTTCTTGGTTTGATTTAATTTAGTTATGATTTTATGGGATTTTCTTGATTTTAGTTTATTTTGAGCCAAAATGGTTTAATTGAGTTAATCAAACTTAATTATTTTTATCTGGGTTCAGTTGAGTTTAGATTCCATTTTAATTTCTATTTTATTTGAGGTTGTACACATAGCCACTAATCATAGAATCCTAAGTGCCTAATTAAGAAGATCCTAATTTAAAGTTGGAGATCCTAATTTACTTAGATTATTGTATTATTAACCTCACTTGAGGTTAGCGAACCTTACTACCTAGATTAAATCCTAAGTCTAAAAGGAGGGTTGTCAACCTCACTAAAAGTCAAGTCAACATGATCATTTTATTTTATCTAATATATGTGTTCATATGATAAAAAATATTTTAATGGAGAATGGAGTTTATCAATTAGGATAGTTACAAGCAAGTTCACCTAATTGGCCCAAATTAGCCCAATTAGGTCAACATGATCAAATTTGTCATAATCATCAAATTAAATGGACTAACTATACACTTAAACTCTTCTCAATATCTTAATATAATAGAGACATTACTTGGTCCAATTTTCTTTTATCCTATGCCTTGGCCAAATAAATATTTATTCCCTTCCATATCTTTATTTAGTACTTGATTGAATTAAGCTAACAATGCTATTCAATTAAATTCTAAAGACTAATTTTAGTTAAGATTTTATTCAACAAACGTTGATTTGATGCCCCAAAGTGGTCTATTTAATCAAATGGTCTAACATAGTCAATACCCATGATTATGATAGAATTAGAGCCACCAAATGATTGAATCACTTTAAACTCTTAAATTTGATTCCAAATATTGAGTCTTAGGAACAATTCCTTAATTCAAACAAATAGGGTTTGACCACTTCATATTGGTTAAATTGGGGATAAGGTATGGGCCAAATATGGTTAAATGAGAAATGAGACTAAAACATTAGATTCTTAGGATTTTTCAAAAAATTGATTTTGGATGATTATATTTAGCTTCATTTGCCATTCTTCCCTAATCTCCTAAGATTTTAGATACCTCAAATTAATTTATTTTTATTAAATGGAAGTTAGGGAAGTTAAAACAAAGCCATTATATGCTTACTCTAATCTATAAAGTGTACTCATAAAACCATCAACATAGATTCTCATGGCTCCACTTGGCAAAAAAAATTACAATTAGTCTAAAGTTTAACCATGATTAGCCATGGATAAGAACAACAAAAATGCCATTAAGTAACATGAGCTTCCCTATTATAACAGAGGCCATTTTCACTCTCCTTGATCTTATAGAGAAATTTAAAGTATTCTTAGCCACCTAGGTTCTTTCACTATAGAAAAACTGTCAATTTTCAGTGTACTTCTCCATTAGAAATTACCGGCTGATTTACTAATGGATGTACTAAAAATATGCCTAATAGAATTACCGATTGTGAAGGACGTCATGCTCGAATCACTTAAATTCACCTGAATTTCTAGTAGATTAATCCATCTCAATAATTTTTTATAGATTTTTTGGCAAAAATCTATCTGAACTATTGATAATAAGGTTGATGAAACCCGCTTCTTCGCTCGAGTCATTTCCTCCCCATCTCTCTCTCTCTCTCTCTCTCTCTCTCTCTCTCTCTCACTCACTTACTTGGCAAACAATGTAATTGAAGCTAGTGCTCATCGATTTGTGTCTAAAATGCATCCATTTTCTCCATTTTCTTTGTATAATCAAAGGTATACCTTGATCTCTTTCTTCTATTGCAAATTTTTCATAATTTTATCAGTTGGTTTGTGAGAAATAGGGATTTAAAGATTTGATGTATTTTTATAGTTTTTAAGTTAAATCATATCTAAATTTATTTTAATTTGCTAAATCTTATTTTTAAGTATCTATTTGCATGTAGAACTTTAATTATACATGTTTAGCTTTGTATTTTTGTAAATTTTATTTTAGAAATTTAAGTCTAATTATTATTCTAAGTAATTTAACATGTAAAATTATTTCTTCTATGATTTTAAAATTTTTGATATATTTATTTAAATTTCATAATATTTGTGGGTTTCAATTTTGTAAAAAAAATGCATTTGGTAATTATAGGCTACTATGACTTACTACCAGAAGTTGTAAAAAAATTCATAGCGAATGACTTAGATGCTTAGTGTGTTACATGAAATTATTTTTTTTATATGCAATCAATGATACTTATGTAACTGAGATAGAATGTTAACTGAATTCTCACATTTTTTAATTTACTTGACTTATGAATATCCATAAGTGAGTGATTATGGAAATATAATAGATTGCATCCGAATAGAAAATGACTAACTGATGAATTCTTAAGTGTTGTTAAACACTTCACATTTTAACATTCTTACATTTCCGGAAAGTTTTCATGTTCATAAGATAAGAATCTTTTTTACATGAGTTGAAGTCAGAGTAGACTTATATTTTAGGGGTTTCCAACCAAATTATTGGTTCTAGACTTCACATGGTGAGTTTGAGTCATATGTTGATGCTAACATTGGCGCCTCAATGAGTCATGCATGCCCTTTAGGTGAATATAATTCTAGCCAAACTTATGAATAAATTATCTATTATGCTGCTAGAGCAAAGTACCCTATGCAGGAGCAGCCACGTCATAAAGAAGCTCAAAAGTTCTATGACCTACTAAAAGTAGCACAACAATGATTTTGGGAAGGATGCATGAACATTGAGCAATCTATGGTCGTAAGAATGTTAAATATTAAGACTGAATTTAATGTGCCATGTGAATGCTTTACCCAATTTGTAAGGCTACTAAAAAAGATAAACCCACATAAAAATTGAGTTCTTGAAGACTTGTATAAAACAAAGAAGTTAGTATTAAACCTAGGTCTAAGCTCAAAAAAAAATGATTGTTGCGTCAATGATTGTATGATATATTACAAGGATGGTGCATAGGATATTGAATACAATTTTTACAGAGCACCTAAGTTTAAACCACACAGTAGAAAATAACACAAACAAAAAGATGTACTACACATTTACAGAGATTATTCACTTCCATGCATAGCCCAACACATGCGATGGTATCATAATAGATAAAGTGCATCACATTTCTTAAGTCATCCATTAGACAGAGAAGCATGGAAGCATTTCAATCACACTTATCCAGATTTTGCAATTAGCCATGAAACATCATACTTGGCCTTTGTATTGATGGTTTTACACCATTTATTTAGTTAGATCACCCTATTCATGTTGGACAATGATAATTATACCACATTATTTATCACTAGAGATATACATGATAATTCCTTATATGTCTTTTTTTTCATATGGTGTACCTATCCACTAAAATTCACATACTACTGTTTATCATGTTTTTTATAGACTGTACCTGCCTAATATATTTCACATATTATCCTTTTTACATATTTTTATATATTGTACTTGCACACTATAATTAATATTTTCTACTAAATTTTTACATATTTTTATATATTGTATTTGCATACTATAATTCTCGTTATAATATTTTATTGTTCTTGTTAAATTCTTTATGTAACCTTATTTTTAATTGATTTAATCATTTTATTTTCTATTACATATAAATGGCATCAGGTGGTGGGGATAATACTCCACGATGATCATTTAAGAGCATCTTCAAGCAGAAGAAAAAGGTTGTGTCTCGAGGCACTATTCAAGCTACCACCACAGTCGCTATCTCAACCTCAATTTCGATATCACCACCTTGAACTTTTGGACTAGCCAATACACGTGACACGTAAGCATATTTTTTAAGTTTTACTTTTGGCATATTATGGTTCTAATTTAAATTATAATTTTTAGGTTCAATCCATTGAGGGAAGCTATTCATAAAATTAGGGACATAATAAGGAGCAAGTAAGATGCTCCATATGTTTCATGAAAGAAAGTCCCAATTAAGGTTCGAGACATGTTGTTTAGGGAATTTAAGGTATTGCCTAAACTATTTATAAATTTTAAATGCATTAGTTAATCCTAAAGTATTACTTATTAGCATTAGTTTGTTTGATGATATAGAAGTATTTCAGCTGGTTTTCAAGGCACAACTAGAAGATTAGAAGAAATTTTGAATCTAGAGGAACTACCCACTTATGCGATATGTTCACAAGCATACATAAATTTGGGCAAAGACCTCTTTAGATTAGAGAGAATGTTTAAGCTGACCTCTATAGAGTATGAGACTCCCCAAATTATGTTCGTAAGAGGGAGCAGACAAAGCAAAATCGAGCATCTGATTATGGGGGCATGGGCACCTCTCTGCGTACTAGAGGTTCAATACTACATACTAAGTATAGACGAAGAATGGTAAGTCATTTATTACTTTTAGTAATTGAAACTACAATCATAGCAAATTAATTTCATTGGAATGTTTACAAACTTAAGTTCTTGGGCAAGAGCTTACTGCTGCTGAATTATAGAGAGAATACATCAACATCAAACTAACTAACAGTGGGTTGATGTTTAATCATGGAGAGCATACATAAGTTAACTCTTAATTTTTTAAAATTATAAATAATCTATTATGCTTAACTCACATTCTAATTGCTCATAGGATGATTATAAGAGGCCGAAGGAAGTTGTTAATTAGGGCTCCACTAGTTTACAAAGTTCTAGTGGGCAATTAGAGTAGTCAGAGTATGATATATGGAAAGAAGCTATTGGAGAAAAGAAGGGATGGATTTACAGCCTAAGCTCACAGGGATTTGCATATGATGATGTCATCCATTCTCTGGAATGAGCAATCAGCCAATCGACGAGATTGTTCGGAGGAGTGTCTTTACCATGACCAAGGAGATGGAAGTGAGTATGATTGCTCAGATGGAATCTCGGATGGCTAAAATAGAGAAGATGTGCATAGACAGTTGTAAGAGAAAAGAACCAGTAATGGAGATGGAGGAGGAGCAGTAGGATGATGAGGAGGAGACTGATGAGAAGTAGTACTCATTCATATTTTATTTTCATATGTAAATAATTTGTTCAGATATTGATATTTCAGATTATTTCATTTAAATGTATTGAAACTATTATTTCATTTTAATAGTTTTCAAAATACTAGAATGAAATGAAAGAAATGCTTGAAATTTATTGTTTATTAATCTTATGTGGATGTTGAGGATATGTTATTACCAATTAGAAAACTATGAAGTTAATTTGTGATTCTTCCACAAGTGTAAAAATTAGATCATATGTAAAACTTTGAATTTTTTTTCATTTCTGTACAAGTTTCTGGCAAACTTCTAATGAAATTTTCATTTGTAAGTTTGATATGAGGGCTTGGCAAAAAAACTGCCAGAAAATTTTTGACGAGACTTTTTCCAATGGCATTTCCGGTGGACCATCTGTGCCAAAAATTCTTAGAGGACGGTTTCAACGGAAATGCCGCCGAAAAAGGCTTTGTCAAAAATTTATGGCATTTCACTTTTCCGACAGCATTTAGAAAAAAAATTTTCTTCACATTTTTTGTTCTCTGAAAGTCATTTCTAACTAGGATTTTACCGTCGAATTAAGGTAACTTACTGATGGATTTTGGTTGATTGCCGATAGATTAGACCACGAGATATCTACAGTTTTCCCATAAGTGTTTAAATCATCATAACCACCATAGTTATTTCAAGGGTGGCCAAACCTTGATTGATCAAACCATCTTGCATATTGGGCTAATTACGGAAAGGATTATTTGACATTTCGTCAATTGAAGCATCATAAATTAGAAATCTAAAGTTCACTCATTTGAAAAGCAATGGCTTCAAATCCTTCTATACTACCATTTTGGTTTCTGACTTTCTAATTTTAGCATGGCTCACTGAGCCATGTATTTGCTTCCCTTGAGCTCTCATGAGCTTTCCATTGAAATATTTTTCTTAGAAGGACTTCTCAAGAGAGAATTTCAAATGAATTAAGCTCGAGCCACATCAACTCAATCCTAACACATATCATCTGTGTGAGCCTGATGTGAGGTTAAAGATGATCTCTTTGTCATTGAATCTATTCTAGTTAGAATCTAATGGTTAAAACTGAGCTAGACCACGTACATGTCCAAACCCTATGTATTTTAAGTGTTTCCTTTGATTTTTTTTTTTTTTGTTTGTTTGTTTGTTTAAGATATATTGATGATACAATTAAGATAAAATTTTTACCATAATGAGCATTTCTCATGAAAAATTAAGGAAAATATTATTACCAAAATATCATTCATTTTATATTTTAAAAATATAATTTCCCATTATTTAATTTATTTGATTCAGAAAAATCACATTTTTGGGGAGATATTAAACAACCTCATGAATAGCTAATAAAAATTTTAGAGTAATTTGAATCATAATGTGCAAGTTATGATTTTTTTAATATAAATTTTACTATTAAAAGTTATAATAATTAAAATTTAATTTCAAAAATTTTGAAAATTAAAAAAAAAAAAATTTTATGTGAATCTGTACTTTTCAAATATATCATCATTTTTTACATATTTTAGTCTATTAATTCAATTTAAAATAAAAATATGATTATTTTAGTTTTTCACAATTTGCTTAATAATGTGTGAAAATTTCTGATAAATTATATTAAGTCCTTTGTCGCCCGATACATTTTTAGCTTGTGGAAAGTTAAATGTCTATTATTTATAATTTTCATAAGTAAAATTTTATGTTCATACGCCCATAGCTATACGGTGTTCCTAAAAGGTGCAATTTGGTATTTGCAATATAATACTATTTATTATAATTTATTTGATATTTTTACAACTTTTATAATAATATATATTTTTTATTTATATCATCACTAAAATATATTAAATTTATTTAAAATAAAATCAATTAAATATATAATTGTATGAAATAAGTGTTTAATAATAAGACTAATCAAATAATTTCAAAATTATCTCGAATTTTCATTAAATTTAATAATCCTATGCTTTATTTTCTAAATAATAATATTTAGATAATATTATTCAATTTTCACCTAAGTATTTTAATTCATTCAAAATTTTATATTATTATATTTCATTAAAGTTATCTAGAGAAAAATCTTGTTAGAACACTATATTACACTAATATATTTATATTTCTTGATTTAACTTACATATTAAATTACTAACATATAATTTATTGCACCTTCAGAATAATCATGAACTTGATTTGTTTGATTTTAACTTTGCACTTTCTTATGGAGTTGATTATATTTACACTAGCATCTATGCACAAAAGTTGGTTACTCACGCAATTGGCTAACCTAAAGAAGAACACATGTTCCAGGATGACCTGACAAAACATTCTAAGGTTTTGATTATTTTATGAATTATTTATCATAGTTTTCATTATAAACATCATGCATTTTGACTCTTTCCTTAATTTAATTGCATAACTTAGTATTGAACTTTTTACCAAGTTTTTTATGTTTAGTCAACCTCTAACTTAGTATTCTTACTCATATTGATCTATCACCCTAAACCAATATTTTCTTTTATCCCCTCAATCATGCCCTTTTGGCTAACAAAATCCTATAGGCTAATTAAACATATAGTAATATAGTTCATTCCTAATATGATTTGTTGACCTCACTTTTGGAGTGAGGATTCAATCTTCTCATCTTAGGTCTAGGAGTCTTCTAAACACTAGATTCTCCTTAGTTATATGACACTTTTAGTGGTTAGATGAACACTTAACCGAAACCAAAAGACTTAGGAGGATTTACCATAGGATTAGGCTATGCCTTAGGACCAAGGTGACCTACCCATCTTATGGCCTAACCTATGACTTATGCCTAACCTTAAGTGTAAAACCAACTTCAAATCAGTGCAAAACCAAACCTTAAATCAAGCCAAAATCCAATCCAATCTCATATCCAAACTCCAAGCCAAAATCAAACTCATCTTAACCCTATGATTCAATCCTATGGATTTGACCCCAAACCTCCTTCAACCAAACCAAACTCAATTGATTTTCTTAAAACATTCAAATCATCATCTCAAACTCTTCCAAAACCTACAATCAAACCCATTGACCAAAATCAATTCAATTAACCCAAGTTAGCCCATCTGAATCCAAAATGTCCAAGTGAGCCAAAATCCAATTAAACCTAAATCAATTGCAACCAAAGCCACCTATCAATCTTAAATCAACTATCAAACTCAATCAAACTCAATTCGACCCAAAATCAAGCCAATTGACCCATTAGGCTCACTTGACCCAAAGTGACCTAAATGACCCATTTAAGCCAAATTCTAATCCAACCTAATTTGGATTTAACCAACCTATCCAAAACACCCCACAATGATTATTGATCATCCTTGATTGGTCAATTGCAATCAATTAGGTTAAGCCAAGTCAAGTTGTTCAAGTGATCAAGTTGACCCAATTAGCCTACATGAGCCAAATGAACCAAATCTCATCCCCATAACAATTGATTGAAACCAATGATCCTAACCAACTTCAAATCAACCCCGCATGACGATTGAGCCAAATCAAACCCAATTGTCCCTTTGACCCAAGTTGACCCAATTTGACCTAAAAGGCCAAATTGGGCCAAATCAAATTCTAATCCAAATTGATTATAACCAATGATTCAAATATATCACATATTGATTATTAAACATGACCAAAGCCTCCATTGAACCCAATTGCTTAACCCAAATTGACCTAAAATCAAATTAGTATAAGTCATTCTTATATCCAAATTGATTGAAATCAAAGCCTACAATTATCTTCAAATGACCAATTGAACCTAAACCAAAACCTGACCTAAGCAATTTAGTCAATTTGACCAAATTGGGCAGCTTAGCTCATTTGACCCATATGAACCCAGATGAGTCAAATTTTAATCCAATGCGAACCCAACCAAATCAATTGAATCAAAACATCCCAAATCATCATTTGAACTTAACCCAAGCATTGGTTTGACCCAATTTGACCAATTGGTCAACTTGACCCAACCTAACCCAATTTGAACCAACATGGGTCAAATTGAGCTAAACTCATTCAAACTTAGCATGAACCATCCTTGGGTAACCATGGGTTAGCCCAAATCCAACCAAACCTAATTCCAACCCATTACCCATAGGATAAAGTCCCTCCAAATGGGACAAAACCCATTCTTGTATGGTCAAACTCTCCTCCTCTGGCGTACTTACGCTACAAATGGACATGAGAACCACTGGCTTACTTGACCCAAAGATGTTTGGGTCATCCATGAGCCAAGTAGAGGTGAGCTAACCCACTTCCTCTCATTGGAACATATAGGAAACCAAGGACAACCACCTCAACCCTTGGCAGCCACTCTCCTTCACTTAGCCACTTAAATTGAGCCACCTCACTGATTCCCTACCACCCATGGCTGCTTGTGTTGGTCAGCTACCTACAAATTACAGAGAACATCTTAGCCATCTGATTGGAGGAGGGAGGGGGTATACTCCCCTCATTTCAATTTGAAACCACACATTGAGCATTCAGAGAGTTTGAATGAGTGAAAATGAGTCTCACAAAGCTTTCCCCAAGTTCTCAGAGCCTCCCCATCATCGACGTCAAAATCAAGTAGAACAAGGCACCCACTCTGTCTTCCTCCACTAAATCTCTAACATTCTCAAATTAACTTTTCCCACATGTTCACCAAGCTCCAACGAGGGGAAACGAATTGATTCTAGCACCGGATACCACTCTTAGACCAACTTTGATGCATTTTTCGGTGACATTTGATCCACAGAATCACCAACAAGGAGGCAAGGCATGAGCTTCTCAATAGGGCTTTGTATCTTCAAGATGAAGCTACCTCGGTTAGTTAATTTCGAGTCCTAAGCTCTAGCGAGATAAATTCTGGCAAACCGTCTATTTTTCAAATTATTTTTTTGGCCTTTATGAAGTAAAGTGTGATTTTGTGCGATTCCAACTGTAGGATCCCTTTAGATCTCCTTTGTGAACATTTTGGGATCAATTCTGATGTCTTAAGAGCTCCAGGTTCAATCAAGTGGGGAGGGCGGTATCTTCCATCATGAGGGATGATGGATCATCCACCGTTCCACATGATTGGAATAAATGGTTGGGATAGCTAATCGATTTTAATTTTATAGAACACATTAACCCGTCATCGATAGATGGGATGATGAAAGACTGTCCATCGTCGCCGTCGGTGTCGGACCGTTTAAGTGGCCTATCTCACGGTACCATGTGGACACTCCAGTGCCACATGGGATTAGGATTAGGGATTATTGGGCTTAAAATATATTTTAATGGTTGAAACTTCATAAATTTATAAATAATTATAGAAAAATCTAAAAAAATACAAATAAATGCTCTTTGGAAAGGTAAAACATAGGAGAATTTAATAAAAATAATTTCATTTTATTTTGAACAGTGATCAAGGCTTAATTAAGATTTGATGTTTTTTTAATTAACTTAATTAAGCCTTAATTATTTGAGTAATTAATCTCAAATTTGGCATGATGTTTTAATGGGATGACCTCTACCTCTCATGATTTTCCTGGGATTTATTGGCTAGGTAATTAGAGAAATTTGAAATTCAAACCTTATTTACTCTCTTAATTAATTTGGTGTTTAATTAATATTCTAAATAGAAAAAAATTAATTAATTTAACTTCACTAATCACTTATCAATAGTGAGATGATGAGGGAGAGTGATTAGGTCCTCTTTCCGAATTACTTTTCCAAATTCATTTCATTAAAGAGAATTAATTAATACATGAATCTAGGTGAATTAAAAATTCAAAAAGCGAGCGATCATTACCTCATCATTCAAAAATAATATGTGTATTCCTCCTCTCCCTCCTATTTCCTTCTCACCTTCATCCATCTAAAAGATATATGAAAAAAAGGGAAGAGAGAGAAAGAGAAAATTTTGATATGATGATGATCGCTTCTTTTCTTTAGATGGACACCACATAGAATCACAAGTGTACTTATTAGGGTGATCAGGTACGGTATTGAGGAGAGGTGTACTATCTCAAAAGATAGAAGTAACCACCCTACAATGGAATTAATCACCTAAATAAGGACTCCTAAGGACTTATGGGTCTACGGGATGATGTGCTAGAGATTCTTCCCCCATTTTACAGGGAAAAGTAAAGCAAGGTTTATTTTAAACCGGGTTCATTAAGTTCCCTACATGGGCAAGCCCCCATAGTTAATTACATCCTAAGGAATAAAATTCTTTAGGAAAACTCTCGATTAAAGAAAATGATCGTTGTCTTCAAAGATTTCAATAGGTCAGACTATCAATCGATTGTTCATTTTTTGAAAATCAAGTGGGATCAATCAAGAGGAGAGAGTTTTATCGAAGACAAATGAAAATAAGTAGGGATGCTTAAGATACTAGGAAGCCAAGTAAGCACCCCAAACTATCATATGGTTGGGCTTTAATATTTTAGAAATTGAATTAATTTTTTTGAGTGGAATTTTTATTAGAATGTTAGGGCTTACAATTCCATAACACAAGGTTATGGAAATGCCTAAGAGGTGAGGATTTATGCTTATGGCCCACAAAGGGGAGAAGCAACCTCATAACCTAAATTTAGAGAACTTTAAGGTGAAAAATGAGTATTTAATTTGCCTCCACAAGAGAGAACAAATCACTCGACTGCTTGGACTTACAACTGTCTAAGGGTGGCCGCCAACTAAGACCTCCTATGATTTTAAATTCATGTAGGAAAGTCTTATGCTTGATGTAAGATAGCAGGGTTGTTATTTATTTAGAAAGACACTAAGTCCTTAAACTCATTCCCTAAAGAGACTAGATCATGTAAAGGTATCCTTCAAATGACCTAAATCTAATGCAATTAAAATATCATTTTATTTTTATTTTAGGACAATCATTTTGACTCAGGCTAATAGAATTTTTATGCCTAATGTATGATAAATAGAATTATTGGCCAAAATAAACGAGAAGGGAGGAGGTGTGTTTCCACCATGGCTCTCACAGGTCAAGCCAAGTTTCTCTGGAAAGGTGAAAGCCCTCCAATCAAGAGTGAAACAAGATGCATTTGTGCATGATGTTATAAAAGAAGTACTCATCCAGCTAAAGGGTTCCTAATTCTTTTATCTTGATTTTAAGCTTAAGCTTTAGATGAGGTTATGAGTTCTTTATTTTAGTTTTGAATTGATAAATTTGGTAGTAAAATTTATTTTTATCTAAGAGCCTAATCGTCATCCAGGCCATACATAAAGCAAGGAAGAAACTAGAAAAATGATGCCACTTAATGCACAAGCTTAAACAAATCATCAATCAATTTAGAAAGCTAATCACAAAAGAATAAGAGGTTGTTGTAGTCGGGCACCACCTCAAAAACCTGAAAATAAATTGGGTAGTTAAGCTCTACCCTTTTACAACATGGATTACAAATGAATTAGATTCAATTAAGCAAGGAATTCATTGTTATGGGGGTCTTCAAGCTTTCTTTCTTCATTCTTCTTTTCTTTTTTCTTCTTCTTTCTTCTTTCATCTTTTGGATGGTTGGAAGGTGGTTGCTCCAAAGGCTTCACATGATGCATAATATGAGATCTTATGACCAATGTTCATTGTAATACCCCATAATAATCATTCCAAAATTCTAATTGCAAAATAACATGAAAAAGGGAAAGAATGGAAATTTAAAATAGAGATTAATACAAACACACAAATCCCAAGCATGTAAATTGGACTTATCACCCCACACATGGGTGACTAAGTCCACAGCTAATGGATTATGCTTAGGGTATAAGCACACAGAAAAAATATTTATATTTTTATTTATGATAGCACCCTTAAGCACAATCCTCTGCAGATAACAATGGTTAGACTAATCTACCATTCATTCTATTCCATTCACCCTAACATCTAGTCTAAAATATATATCATAAAATAAAAGCAAACATCAAATGCAACGCGTCTAACCTAAAGCTGGAAGTGGTGACTTAGCCTAATGTGTGCGCTTTTAAGGTTTGTGTGGTATGCTTAGCTATGGTTTTAAGTTAGAGTTTCCTAAGTGTGAAGAGGTATTCAACTTAGAGGAGGGTTTCATTTAAGTTGTTTAGTTGCTTTGGGTTGATTTTATTTTATGTTTTGATTAGGTTCAAGTGAATCCTACAATTAATTACTAGGTTGTAAAGAGAGGGAAAGAGAATGGAGCTTCTCTTTCCTTCCCTACCTTAAGTAATTTCTAAAGTAGATTCAAGTTTTAAATTTATTTAGTGAATGTTTTATTATATGTTTTAATTAATCATAAGTTTAGATCAAATTTAAACAAACCCATTCATAAAGAATGGAATTTTAAGATTAAATAAAGTGAACAAAATTCACAAAACACACATTACTTCATTTCTTCCCCAACATGTATAACATGCATATGAATGAATCCTAAGCATATCTATAAATACAAATGAGAGTATTTAACACACTTTATGATGAATGCTAAGTGAGTTACTTAAGAAAATTTGAATGCTTATGATGCATGATTTTCATTAAGTAGAAAAAGGGATTTATTTTTCAATTTTCACATGCACACATGAATGTATGAAAGGCATAAGTGAGTACAACACCATTGTTAGCACCCAGGGTGAAAGGTACAAGACCTACTTAGGGCTACTTAAAGCCTGGCAACCTCGGGGTTGTCCAGACTATTATACCACTTTCCTTAAATAAAAACATATGTACAAAAGAAGTGCATGGAAAAGAAAGAATGCAAAGTTTATTTTCTATTTATTTGGATTATTTGTTTATTTTATATATGTATGTATGGATGTCCTTCCTGGTTTGATAACATAGAGATGAATAAGAATAGATTCAAACAAGTGGTGTGCTCTTTTCAAATGAGCTATAGACTTTACCAAATCCTTATTCAAAACTATGCTAAATATAAAGAGAAGGAAAAACTACACTAAGAACAACCTTATATTTTACTCACATGCAAGCTTATAAGTAAGATATAAATAACACACGTTCAGTTTTGATAAGTAATTTATATATTTTTGAAAATAATTTGAATTTAGTACTGATAATAGCCACTCATATTCTTGCTTTAGCCAAAACATGCAATTTGGCATAAAGGAAATATTTTCTTTTTAAATTTGATTTTTGAAAAGCATGAATGTATGAAATCATATGACACACATATTTAGCATGTTGGAGAAGAACTTAAGCAATGAAAGCATGTAAATACATTCACCCTAATTAATTCCTAAAGACAATCTTATGTGATAAGCATGTTTAAAATAAATCAAAGTTTGTCTTATTGTAATTTTTATTTCATTTTTATTTTACGTTTATGTTTGATTTCAATTTGAAAATGTGAGGTGAGTTGTTGTTTCTAATCCATTCTCACATGTGTTCATTACTTTTTTTGTTTTAAAGTGATTACATCCATTTTATATTTATTAGGTTAAGGTATGATTAAATGTATTAGTTATCCCTTACCTACACCACCTTAGCATAGTTAATCCCATAATTATGAGCCAATGAGATGACATAAAATTACACAAGGAATTTAAACTAGCAATGCACCTAGGAAAGAAAGGTACCTAATGTAATTGGCTCATGATTAAGGATTAATTAAGCTAAGGGATTAATTTAAGTACTTTCTTAATCCCTCTAAGACATGTGAGTTGGATTTGGATTTCCTTAAGCTACTTAGGTTATTGAACACCAAAACACCTACTAAAAATAGATTAGTTGAGTTCTGGAATGTTTTAGAACTTTATGACATTAATTAAGAGGGTAATTGGTGAATTAACCCTTTAATTAAGAAAGGATTAAGGAGAAAAGGGGTTTAATGAATAGCTTAGAGAGCCCCAAATTTATTCCCTAAATCTCCTATTCACTGAAACAGACCTTAATCAACTTAAACAAGGGATTAAACCACTAATCAAACCCTTAATTGTTCTTAATTACATAAAGGGGTGATTAAGAAATGAATTAGCAATTTTCCTAATCAAGCCACCAATAAATCCCAGAAAAAAAAGACAGAGGCCATCCCCCAAAATATGCTCAAGAAGTTTGAGATTATTCAATGGGTTGATTAGGGGGTAATTAGTAAATTAAGATTTCTAATAAAATCCAAATTCAAAGAAAAGAAGTATTCAAAATTATTCAAAATCAATTTTAAAATATTTTAGGTTAAATTATCTTTCAGTGGAAATTTACCTCAAATTTTTTTGATTTTTCAAGGTTGAGTTATGAATTTTAGAAGTTTATAGGATTAAATAGAATTAAATAAATCCTAATTAATCCCTTAATCCTACGACATGACACACAAGCGGCTGACTCGATTGCGCTTTACACATGGCAAGCTCTGAGTGGCTACATAAATGTCACATTATAGCATCGCATGGTGGTGGCGCTACACGCTTTTATATCTACCGTTCGATCAAGGATCTAACAGCTGGGATTTAATCTCGGGTTTTAAAAGGATTAAATAGGATATAAAATAGGATTTAATCTGACATCATCCAAAATGCATAGATGGATGGCCAGAGATCATCCATGTTCTTCCCTGAGAAATAATGGAGATCGTCCACTTTCAAAGGGAAGATCCGAGCTCGAATTGAGATGAAATATTGTACACACCATCTAACCCTAATGGCAAGCACATCTAACGGTCAAAATTCCATGCCATTAAAATTTCTTTAACAAAGCTCCACACCACATTGAGTTGAGTGATCAAAAAATGTCATACCTCGCTAGAGGTGATCATCGGCGCTTGATTCTCTTGGAGGAGCTTTGTCTAGATGAGACGAAGCTTTGGTGAATGTTTTAGCTCTTGAGGTTGAGTGGATAGCTCTATGGACCAACCCCTCCTTCTAGTGAGCTCATCTTTGATCTAGGTGAGTCTTCCTTTGCCTTTCAAACTTAGGCAAGGGCTTGGGAAAGCTGCGACTTGACCCTCTGGTGGAGTGTGCAAAGGAAATTTGGTGGAGTTTGAGTGTAGAGGAAGTTTGCAATTCAATGGACCTCCCCTGTTCTCAAAGGATGAAAATTGAGAAATAGCCAATTCAAACTCTTGCTAATGACTCCTCTTACTCTCCAGGCTTCAATCGACAATGAGGAAGAGAAAATTCAAATGAATTTGGTGGAGTATATCTCCCCCTTGAAGGATCGGATGACCATGCCTTTACTTGTCATTTTGACCCAATTGACCTTAGGTAGTGGGTTATTTGATCTATTAGAGGCTTGCACATGGTCAGTTTGGGCTAAAGAGTAGAATGATAACTCCCCATGTGCTCAAATTGAGTGGGAGCATAACTCCCATGTGCTTAATTTTGGCCTTGGGTCACGTTGGGCTGACCCAAACCCATTGGGTTGGGTGCACCACCCTCCATAGGGTTTACTTGACCTATTAAGAAAGTATCAAGTGAGTGTGAAGAGGAATTGACCAAATTCCCCATGGATTTGACCAAAATTTACCCTATGAGTAGGAGTAAAATGGTCATTTGGCTGATTTTTGAATTTTTATATGTTGGGTATGTTGAGAAAATAAGTTTGACCAAGTTTCATTGGATTTGGAGTTCATTTGGTATGGTTTGGCTCATGTTGACCCATTCAGGTCAAAATGGGTCAACTTGGGTCAAGTTGACCAATTGGTCAAATTGGGTCAAACCAAGGGCTGGGTCAAGTTCATATGACCATTTGAAATGTTTTAGTGGCTTTGGTTTGATTCAATTTGGTTTAGGTTTGAACTTTGTTCATGTGACTTCATTTAGGTCAAATGGGTCAAGTTGATCAATTTCATTTTGAGCTAGGTCATGGGTAGGTTTAGGTTTGGTTAGTCATACAAAGTGGATTTTATCTTTGTTTCCATTCAATTTTGGTTAAGTTTGAATTTGGCTCAACATGACCCTTTAGGTCAAGTTGGGTTCAAGGTCAATTGGGCTAGGTTAGGTCTAGTTGGCCATGTGGAGCTTTGATCAAGTTCATCCAGTGTTTTGGAATGAACTTGAATCATTGGTTTCAATCAATTTGGCTTAGATCAAGTTTTAACATATTTTGACTCTTTAGGTCAAGTTGGGTCAAGTTGGGTCAAGTGGCCAATTGGGCTAGGTTAAGCTTAAATATTGACTTGGTCAAGTTTAAACATTGATCATGAATGAGTTTTGATCAATGCTTTCAATCAATTTGGCCTATGGTGGATTTTTGGCTATGTTGGGTTTCATTTTGGCAAAGTATTGACTTGGTCAACCTTAAGTTTGACTTGGTTTGACCCAATTTGAGTTATTGATCTTCCCATCATGATGGTTGATAGTGATGAGAGGCTTGGGTGAGTTTGATTCAATCCAATTTGGTTAGGATTAGAATTTGGCTCATAAGGGTACTTTAGATCACTTTAGGTCAAGTGATCCTAAGTGGGTCAAATGGCTTGGTCAAAGCTTTAATTGAGTTTGATTAAACTTGTATATGGACTTGTGAATGAAATATAAATCCATTTGCAAGTGGTTTGAAGTCAAACGGGTTTTGGGTCATTTGACAATTTCATATTCAAAGGAAGAACATGAATGGATTTGGATTTGATTTTTTATTTGGGTTTTGGTTAAATGATTGAAGTTTGTATTTATATTTTGATCCATGATTGTATGATTGATTGAATCATGAAGGAAAATCAAGGGTTTGGCTTAATTTGAAATTGATTTGGCTAAGTTCAAGATTTTGACTTGAAAAGACTTAGGTTGGATTTGAATGAGTTTGAGTTTGATTTTTGGAGTTGGTTTTGGTTGTTTGAATTTATATTTCATTTAGATGTGTGAATATAAATGAGAATATAAATGGGTTATGAGAAAATTTCAAGGGTTTGAAGTGATTTGATCATGATATAGGATAAGTCCTTAAGACGAATTAAGGACTTAAGAAGGATTTGGTGAATTGAATTTGAAGTTTGGATTTGATTTTTATATAGTTTTTGATGTATATTTAAATTTCATTTATATATGTGAATATAAATGAGTTATGAGAAAATTTCATGAGTTTGAATTGGTTTGATCATGATTTAGGCTAAGTCTTTAAGAGGGGATTAAGGACTTAAGAAGGATTTTAAATTAGGAATTTGAATTTTTGGAATTAGTTTGATTGATTTGAATTTATATTTCATTTATATATGTGAATATAAATGAGAATATAAATGAGTTATGAGAAAATTTGAAGGATTTGATTTGATTTGAGGATGATTTAGGCTAAATCCTTAAGAGAGAACTATGGACTTAAGAAAATTTTGGAATTTAAAATTTCATTCATGGGTTTCAATCATGGATTTCAGTCATGGATTTCAATCATGTGGCATTGATTTGAGTTTGGAGAAAATCAAATAAGATTGATTTGGAGTTTGACTTGAAGGAAGGAAGGTGAGAGTGGTTTAAGCTAAGGGTAGGCAAATTTTCCTAACCCTAAGGCATGACCTATTTCCTAACTCTTCTAAGTCTCTAGGCTAGGTTGAGTGTCCACCTAATCACTAGATGTGTCTTACTAAGGATCTCATAAAGTCTAAGAGGAATATGTATAAGATGGAGGGGTTGAGAGCTTATGCTAAAAATGAGGTCAACAAAGGGTGCCCAATAGGTGTTGTGTGACTGACAAGGCATATCGCATGTATTAGTGTTGACCAAAATGATCAACAACATCGAAAGATCACAAGCACTAACAGAAATGATCTACTCCTAACTCAAAGTGTACAAGAAATCCAAAGCTTAGTGTGATGTGGCTCTACTTATGTCCAAGACATAAGACAGAGGATGGAATCCACTAAGGGATAGAGTAAGTGAACCTTCCACTAGGGGAGCAGGTTCAAGTCATCCACAAAAAGATGAGAGGTTTGATTTGAGTCTTACTGGGGAGAAGTTTGATTTTATTTGATTAAGTTTTGCTAGGGAAGAGGGTTGAATTTGCTTCATTTTTTTAATTGTTTGCTTAATTATTTTGACTCCACCGGGGATAAAGAAGTGAACTCTCCACTAGGGAAGTAGGTTCAAGTCATCCACAAGGGAGGGGTTGTGAATTCCGCTGAAGGATTAGAATTCCAAATCCACTGAGGGATTAGATAGATTTGCATCTCACTGAGGAGAAATAAACAAATTTGATTTAGATTGATTGATTATTTTTTGAGTTTAGCTTGTGTTTGTTTTATTTGTGTTCCGTTGGGAAGATGGTTGAATTTGTTTCATTTATTTGACTCCACTGAGGGCGGTTGGTTGATTTATTTTGTATGTTTTAAATTTTTGAGATTCTAGGTTGGATCCTTTTTGTTTCCGATGGGCTGCACTGAGTAGGGACCATGGTGGCCTTGATCTAGCTTAGATTTACCAACCCAATGGGGTAGTCCAAAGTAGGGCTATCTAACCAAAGGAATGCATGTCAGTGTACATCAGCTGTACTAGGAAGAACACATAATAGACTTATATCCTCCAAAGTAGGGACTAGTTGCTGGGGTGATCAGTTGGCAAGGCAACCAATCAACTCAAAGATAGTCAAACCCAACCAAAGGCTAACTATAGAGTGAATGCTGCTAGGGGACTTAGATCAACTCAAAGTTAGACAAAGATTAATTTCTTTTTTAGATTATTTTGATGAGTCTCATTGGTTTGTGATGGACTGCACTGAGTAGGGAGCATGGTGGCCTTGATCTAGGTTAGATTTACCAATCCAAAAGGGTAGCCTACCAACCACAAGATAGGACTATCCACCCAAGGGGATGCATTTCAGTTTACAATGGTTAAGTCTTAAGAAGAAAGCTTGGGGACTCATATCCTCTAGAAACAAGAAACCACTAGGGTGATCCATTGCTTTGGGCAATAAATCAAACCCAAGGCAGTGCTGACTATTGAGTGAATGCCACTAAGGACTTAAATCATCTCAAAGATAGTCAAAATTAATTTCATTTTTAGATTTATTTTGATGGATTACATTGATTTTCAATGGATCAAACTGAGAAGGAGCTAATATCAGCCTAGACCTATCTCAGATTTACTAAACCAAAGGGAGTAGCCTCCTGACCGATGGGAGAACTATTCGACCAAAAGAGTGCCTTTCGGTTTGCAATGATCGATTTAAGGGAAGAAATCTTGGGGACTCATATCTTCCACTACAAAAGATTACTAGGGTGATCGGTTGCTTTGGGCAACAAATCAAACCTGACCTAGGGCTGCCCATCAGTTTGTGACAGACATGCTAGAAAGAATGCGTTGTAGTCTTACATCTTCCAAAGCGGAATGATTGCCGGGGTAACCTATTTGTGGTAAAATAGATTGAACCCGACCTAAGGGTGACTGAGTGAGTGACAACCGTGGACTTATCTCTCGTGGTCGCAATTCTTATAGGAAGTTCACCGCCTAAAGATAGGATGTCTGCTTGGGAAAAGGGGCCTTTTGGGGGCTTGAAAATTTAATCCACAAGCAAATTAATTTATTTATTTAGTTTAGTTTATTTTGATGTGGACCCTATTATTTTGCAAAGCGAGAAGGGTCTATATCGCCTGACCTATCTCGCATTTACATAACCAAGGGAGAAAATGTGCATCAGCTGAATATATTTTCCAACCACAGGGGTGGCTACTAGGAAAAGGGGACTATCCAATTCGAAACTAACCTGAGTAGTGTCTAAATGGGGTCGCAAAGGATGTGATCCAAATAGAATGCACATAAGGAATGGGTGGATGCTTCTAGAGATGAACTCCCCTATGCACTTGAGCTCAGCTTTAGTCTAGGGCACTCTTCCTTTGCCTTTGAAGCTTGGGAAAGAGCTTAGGTGAGCTCGACTTGGTCCTATGATGATGCTTGAAGAAGGAATTGGGTTGGTTTAAAGTGTAGAGCAAGTTGGATTTTAGGTGGAGCTCCCCTATTTTCAATCTCTGAAAACTAAGAAATGGGAATTTTATTTCACTCTAGGAAGCTTAGGGAGGATGGCTTATCGACTCTTAGGTTCAATTTTAGGACTTGTGAAATAAAATCAAATTAGAGGGAGTATATCTCCCCATTTGGCAATCAGATGGCTGTGAGTGAGCTTATCATTTTGATCCAATTGAACTCATGGGGTGGGTTTGTTAGGCTGTTAGGAGTGTCCTTGCATTCCGTTTTGGCCAGGGAGTGGAATGGTGAACTCCCCATGTGCTCAAAATAAGTGGAGGCATGATTCTTATGTGGCCATTTCAATGGGAGTGGTCAGTTTAGCCATTGGGCTAAGTTGGGCTAACCCAAACCCATTGGGTTGGGTGCACCACACTCCCTAGTGTTCATTTGATCCACTAAGAGAGTGTCAAGTGGATATGAAGAGGAATTGATCAAATTTCAAGTGGTTTTGATTTTGGGTTACCCTATTTCCTAGGAAAATAGTCATTTGACCTTGATTTCGCTTTGGGCATGTTTGGTATGATGAGAAAATATGTTTGGCCAAGTTTCATGAATTTGGAGTTGGTTTGATGTGCTTTGGCTCACGTTGACTCATTTAGGTCAAAATGGGTCAAGTTGATCGATTGGTCAAATTGGGGCAAACCAAGAGTTGGGTCAAGTTCATATGATCATTTGAAATTTTTTGGTGGCTTTAGTTTTATTCAATTTGGTTTATATTTGGTTTTGGTTCAATTGAGTTCATTCAAATGGGTCAAGTTGACCAATTTGACCCATTTGGCCTATTTGGGTTAGGTCATGGGTTGGTTCATGTTTGGTTGGTCATATGAAATGGATTGGTATTTTTATTTCTAATCAATTTGATTTATGTTTGAGTTTGGCTCAATATGACCCTTTAGATCAAGTTGGGTTCAAGGTCAATTGGGCTAGGTTAGGTCTAGTTGGCCAATTGAGGCTAAGAATTGATGTTGTAATATACCAAAAAGATTTCAAGCTATTTAGTTGTGTATTTCAACAATAATTAGAGAGATTTGATCTTTAATTAAAGTTAAATTACTCAAAAAAATATTTAATAAAATTTAGTGATTATGGATTCATTAGACTACAATTTGGATATTATTTATAGAGATGGGTCATTTATATTTTGTAGATTAGAGGTTGATTCTATGAGATTTCATAGTTCAAGCTTATTTAAGTTAATTAATTGAAATTTAATTGCCTTAAGTTGGTGATTTTGAGATTTAATAAAATCTAAGAAACCTAATTAATTTTCTTAGAGTTATTGATGTCAACAAAGGTTTTTTGAACTATCTTGATGATTTTTTGCAATTTTCATTATTTAATATTAATTCTTTATCTAATCTTCTCTAAGATATTTCAAAATTTTGTAACTTTTAATATATAGGTTTAAATGGCTTGAGTTTTATATGGCATGTTGGTATTAAAATTTGGTTTTTCCCATAGAAATTTTAGCATAATTGAATTTGTATTTTGAAAGTAAGTAAAGAAATATCAATTCTAATAAAATTTAAATTGCCCCCAAAAAAAACTTGTAAAATTTATGGTTTTGGGTTCGTTAGATTTCTCTCTAAATGCTAAATCCATGGAGAGCTTATTTATAATTTTTAATTAAGTATTTTTTAAAATAATTTTTTGATTTTTAAAGTTATTTTTGATCATTTTGAAATCCTAAAACTCCTTAATTTTTAACCTATCCAAGTCAGCAGCTAACGAAGCACACTTTTATACATGTCACCACATGATTGGGCAAATACAACATCCACGTGGATGGCAATAGATCACGCAGGATTGATCTCAGCCATCTGATCAAAGATCAGATAGTCGAGATTAATTCTACAACCTTAAAGAGGCTTTAAACATTGTTGTCCATTCTAATCAAATAGAATGGGTAGTGAGGTTAATGTTAGCGAGAGGTGGAGCCGACAACCTTTAGCCTCAAAACTCTGATGATTCATGCTAGCATTGTACCATTTTGGCATTGCAATCATTCAAAATTGAAAGAGCAATGAGATTCATGATTTCACTTCACAAAATACTAACACTTAGGGCTTAGCTGCAGTTGAAGAGATTACCATGTTGAAACTAATGTCCAATGATTTTCTTGACTCAAAATTGTTTCTTGTTATGAGATGTGTCTCTAAAGTGAATCTCCCCTCTTGTCTCTATGTGGATCGCTCCAACTACCAATGGTTGTCACCCTTCATAAAGGTTTGTTTGAATTTGGGTATTTTTGTTGTTGGAAAAGGTGAGGGAAGCTTCGATTTTCTTTATTAGGTGGTGAGAAATGTGTCTAAAGCATCCAATCCCTTTGAGAGAGCTTAGGGTACTGGTTTTGAGTTTGGCTAACCATATTTCCATTAGTGGAGGTCATGGGGTAACAAACCATAGGGAATTGATGCTTGTAAACTTGTTATGAGCATGCTTAAGTCAATTCAAGACAAAGGAGTGGGAAGAAGTGGGCATTAAGTCTCCTTTGGGGTTATATCAAAGAAATAAGGGCGACATAAAGTTTAAAAGGTTCCACTTGTTTGTTTATGTTTGACTTTGCTCCATGTCAAATAAGTTGAGATATTAGGTTAAATTTTATTAAGATTTGATAAGATTTTGAGTTGCATGAATCAATTTTACATTAGTCAAAGTGTTATGGTTTTAGGTTGACTCAACTTGACTCACTTGAGTTGGGTTAGTTCAAGTGAGTCTTATTAGCTCAATTAGGTTAAAATTAAATTTAAATTATGTTCAATTAATCATTTAAAGCATTTAGGATCAATTGAGTTGGGTTTAATTTGGTTAGAGCTTAAGTTTACTCAATTTGAATCAAATGAGTAAAATTGGGTCAAATGACCCAATTAGTTATTTTAGACTTTGGTTAAGCTTCAATTATATTTGGTGAGTTATTTGGAGTATTTAGGATTGATCTTTTATAAATAATTTGAATTAATATTTGATTTGTCTTAAGGTTAATTTGAGCTCACTTAGGTCCATTAGCTAAATAGGTCAAACTAGTCCCAAGAAAAGATTAGATTAAGTTCAACTAATTATTTTAAAAGAAAGAATGGTCAATTTGTTTGAATTTTAATTTGGATAAATTTTCTCTTAAATTTATTGGCCCAATTAGAACTAACTGCCACCTAGATGGTGGTCGTCGGTGAGGACCAGCATAAGGGATGGGTAGACATGATGGCTATTTTTAATACTTTTTTATGGAGCCTTTGGAGTTAGGGTGATTGAAAGGAAAAGAAAAGGCAGAGAATATGAATTTAAAAATATTAGGAGTTATTCAAACTCTTATGGGTCGTTTAAGAGCACTTTTGTTTTTTTGTTTTTTTTAATTATTTTTTTATATTTTGCTTAAAAATAAAAATTTTTTTATTGTACTTGTTGTTTTTAAAAATACTCAAAACATATAGATATTTTGAATATTTTTAAAAATAAATAAATAAAGCCATATAAAAAAAATATTCTAAACGAATATGTTTTCAAAAATAACATAAAAATAAAAATAATAAATAGAAAATAAAATTGATCCCGAACAGCCCCTTAAAAAATATGCCATTTAATGTTCTCTATTTCACATAAGTTAGTTCTTTGTAGATTTTTCTTCACTATTGTTTTTGTCCCCCTTCATTTATTCCTTATTGATAAGGTGAGATAGATTAGTGGTATTTTTGGGATGGAATCATTATAAACTAGTGTTTCATTTTATTGAAGTTGCTTGAGTTTGTAATAAGCTTAGCTTAAGATATTGGTAATTATGTGTAAAACAAGTTTACATATATCATATATGCATTTACATTTCTAATATTTAAAATTTAATATTTATAAATATAATATTTTATTATAGGAAAAATATATTTTGTTTCAAAAAATTAATAAGGGTGACATTTTTGATATAATATAAAAGATTTAGGTGTTATTTTTGTAAATGTTAAAAGTTTAGATGTTAGATATATAAGAATTGTGTCCTATGTGTTTAAATGGCCCAAAAATATTGAAAATATTTATAATATTTTTTTAAAAATTAATTGTTTTAGAAGTTTTACATATATGATGATTTTTAATTTGTTGGCTATGAGTTTAAGTTTTTAATCAAGAGGATTTGGGTATGAAATATCATATATATGATTAGAATAAATTTGTGATTAAATTTAAATAAAAATTTACTAAAATTTACATAAAATTTTATGAAAATTTTAATTTTCTTAAGAAAAAAAGTTGAAGTGATGCTCTTTATTGCTATTATATTAGTTTATAAAATTTTATTTTTATTTTGAAAAGTTTAAATGATTAAAAAATAAATTTAATGACAAATAAAGGTGTGATAATATTAAAGCAGTGAAGTCAAATGTTTCAAATTAAGGTAGATCTATTTGGATAATTATAGCTTTTGAATTATTGATTATAAAGTTATTACGAGAAAAGCAGCTTTTAAAAATCTATTATGGGTATTACAAATATTTTATTTTTAGAAAATTTAAATAGTAATTCGATAAATACCACTTTCTAACACATCTTACGAAAATAACTTTTCACACAAAATATTTTAAAAACAGCCAAAATGTTAGTAGTTAAATATTTGTGATTACTATCTTCTAAAAGATAAAATAGCCAAAACGTTGCTCTAAAAATGCACCTTTAATGAGATATGAGGGGCATATGCACTTGTATTTATTTTGCTATATTTTTTAAAGAGGTTGTCTAATAATTTAAATTATTGTATTGAACCTAAACAAAATAAATTAGGTTTAAGCTAAATTGTGTGCAGCTGATGTCTCCGTTTGTGGCATAAAATCATGCCATGTAAGCATGGTTTTTTTCTTTTATTATTTTTAGTTAATTTAACTTATTATTAATGTCACTAATTAATTTTAATGTCTGGCGACTCAATATTATAAGTATTTAATTAATGATCAATA
The DNA here is from genome assembly GCA_021442155.1 of Cymbidium sinense. Taxonomy (NCBI): domain Eukaryota; kingdom Viridiplantae; phylum Streptophyta; class Magnoliopsida; order Asparagales; family Orchidaceae; genus Cymbidium; species Cymbidium sinense. The sequence continues at coordinate 70,584,590 of CM038228.1, read as the reverse complement.
GATAGAAATCAAATCTTATTAATATTTTAAATTTTAATGATCATAATTAAAACTTATAAATCATTTTAAAGCTCAAACTAAATAATTAGCATTACATAATAATTAATTCTTTGTCCAATTTGAAGGAAATATTACAAAATGCTTGCAGTTCTATAGTTGCCAGGTTGAATAGATTACACATATCTCTTATTTTAAAATATTTGTATTAGTTGCTGCAAATTGGTATATATTCGACATCTTATTAATTCTCATAAATGACTGAGCTACCACCTCATTATGATCATCATTGACACTTCCATAAAATAAGGTAGGTTGTATATGCATCTCTCTCTCTCTCTCTCTCTCTCTCTCTCTCTCTCTCTCTCTCTCTCTCTCTCTCTCTCTCTTCGTGTGTTTATATATATATAACAATTAAATAGACTATTGCATGTATAAAGTCTAAAATATAGCATATAAAATGCAAAATTTAGAAACAAAACAAATTGCCTCTAATATTATGGTGTGTAGAGATTTAGAGCTCAATAGATTAAATGATGTTCTATTATGATCTTATCAATAGCCTCAATAACCTCTTAACTTATATCTCTTGTAGTGTGGTTATTTGACTAAATTATGTCGTAATCTATGGTTTCTGTCTGAGGTAGATGGAGCTAGCATTTAAAACTACTCTACATATGTGATGTTGAGGATAACGAAGTAGGTGACATCCGAAAGATTTTTCCAAGAAGAAATATAGTAATGTATGTGATTATGTAAAGTATATTGGAACTTCACTCTTCAGAACAAATCAAACGATGGCTACAATGCATCTGATGATGCACTACTTCAATCAATGGTGTCTTCGGATTGCAATATACTTTCTCATATGTCTAACGATATTTATAGTCTAGGCAACTAGTCATATAGACATAATTGGGCTTGGTAATCTCTTATAATTCTTTATACAAATGGTAACACTGGTCCACCTTGAGAGCAATTAGAGAGTTCATTTAAGTCCTCTAAGAGCTATACAAATTTTTAAGTAAACTTTATAACTCAAAGTATTAACTAAGAGGAAACTACCAAATATAAAAAGAACACTTCCTATTAACCTTTTTTTTTAGAGGTTGATAGAAATCCCCCTCCTAGTACTTAAGGTTCAATCTTAGACTAAGAGTTTCCTCACCTAGACTCTTAAGACACTTCCCTAGTGACTAAGAGAGCACTAGACCTAAATCTAAAATTAAAACAAACTAACTAAACATAATATTAAATGAATTTTAAAACTCAAATATATGCTAAATAAAACTAAAATCAAAACCTTAGGGTTAGACCCACTATGACCTAACATTGTTCAAATAGTTTAGATGAATTCAAACACCCCTAAACTTTAATAAAATCAAATAAAATTCAAGATGAAACTCATTTAAACAAAAATCAAAATCCAATTGACTCTTAATTAAGTTAATTTCACCACTTAACCTAATTAGCTCATATAGATCCTATTAAACTCAAATTTAAATTAAACTCAAATCAAATCTTATCTTTTTAAAAACATAAAGTTCATATTCGAGCTTAAATTCAATCCAAGTCTAATTGGGGTTCAATTTTACCAATTGGGTCATTTAACCCAAGTTAACCAATGTGAATCCCATTGAGTTTAAATCAAATCTAATCAAAATTAAATCAAATTAAGCCATCTTAAAGATTTAAAATCATCATATAGTCTAATTTAACTAATTAAATCCTTTGACCCAAGTTATTTTTTTTTAGGTTTAATAAAATAATTTAAATCATTAAACAATTACAAACTTAAGCAACTTGGTTCCATCAGAACCATCAATTCAAATACTAGTCTACAATGATTCCATCCTAAAAATCAGTCATCTATATCACCTACTCTCTTAAACAAAGGGAAACAAAAAAAAAAAGACAATTAGGTGAAATTTAGCAGTGCGGATTTACTATTTCATATCTCATATCTCACAGCGCCGCTAAGCCGAAACTTAACTGCGCCAAAACCATTAGAAGAACAACAGTGAAGAAAAATCTACAAAGAACAAAATGGCTGAGAAGATAAAGAAGACCAAATGGCATTTCTTCCGAGAGTTCGAAAAACATCTAATATTTTTAAATTCATATTCTCTGCTTTTTCTTATCCTTTTAGTCACCCGGACTCCAAAGGTTCCATAAACGGGAATTAAAAATAGCCGTCACGTCCGCCCATCCCTTGCGCCGGTCCCCGCCGGCGGCCAACGTCTGGGCGGCGGTTACTTCAGGCACTGTCTCACTCGCCGCTGGTTCGAACACTTCCTCTCGATCGCCTTTCTCCACTTCTTCAGCAAACGCTTCGGCTGTCTCTTCCTCCGCAGACTTTCGGCTTCCCTCCTCAACGACTGATACAGCAGAAATCCCATCGCTAATCTTTTCCTTATCCTTACCCTTTTTCTTCCCTTTTCAGGGAGGTCACCCACTTTACGCTCCCTTCTTCCTTCGCGGAAGCGCCGGAACGCTCCGAACTGGCTAGATGGTCTTCGAACGCCTCGATGGCTTGATGAATCAACTCGCGATCTGGGGAGCAATCCCACCGCGACCAGAAGCTCGTGTAGCAGTCAAAGCAACCACAGCCGAAAAGCCGGGTGTGTAGTTCACCTGGCTTCCCCCAACGCCGCTGTTCCGAAGCTTCCTCCAGACCGCCGATCGACCTCATGATGAGGTATGCGAGGACCTCCTTGTCGTCGTTCCCAAGGGCCGCGGTAAGCGCCAAAATCGCTGCAGGAAGAATCCGCAGCACCGCAAGCGCCTCGCTGCGTGGACTCGCTGCCGTTGCGGAAGGCGATGGGTGGATCCTCCCCTTCCCTTTAGGATAGAGGTTCTTCATGTCCCTAACTTCCAAATTCAAAGATGATGGATGGATGGATGGAGAGAGAGAGTTGCAGGGTTTATCACAGTGGCAGCGGGCTGGGAAAAGAGGGCTGTAAGACGAGCAGAGGTAAAGCTTTTCGTGGTTTGGGCTTCGGACTCTGCGCAGTGCAACCGGATATCACCGGTAAAGTTAGGGTTTCCGTAAGCGAATGCGGCTACACCGGTGTTTGCAAGCGATGATATTATGTTCAAAATCTCTCATTATGGACGTTATTGCCCCTAATATGAACAGTTTTTCTGTTTAAATAGTGGAGGAATAGTAGGGACGTGCCAGGAAATAAAAAGTTGTGTCGGATAGGCTAACCAACTGACAAGGGCGCATCGGGTATCGCGCGGTAAAATTAGCTTTCGCGCAGCAAACTCGGGACACCGTCGGTGAGCTAGTTAGTTTGAACGAGTGGTGATGCTGTGATGTTAGATGAGCCGCTCAATTTTAAATCGAAAATTTTATTTCATCTCAACCTCAATCTTAGTGTAGATAAAATGATTGATTTTATTTTATTTATTTATTATTTTTAATTTGTTTTAGCATGTCTAAATTAAATAATAATAAATTTATTTTAATTTTCATATAAATTTTATTTCTTAAAAGCATATATAATTTTTTATTTGAAAATTTTAATGAGAAAATTTTGTAATATTTTTTTTCTAAATTAATAACTTTCTTTAATATGATGATCTACAAAAACACCATCTCTCAAGTATTTAAAAAATATGTCAATATAATGCAAAAGAATAAATAGTGATTTATTGTTAATAGTTATCATAATATTGACATTATGTATTAGACTTTATGATTATGCAATGCTTTAGCATAAGAAATATTATAATTAGCCTTAGAATGATATGGATATTATTAGAACATACACCTTTTGAGAGATTGCAATATTAGAGGCTTTTATAGCATGTAATTTTTAATTTTATTTTAGGAAAGATTCAAGTGCATGATTTTTTTTACATTAGAAATCTTAAAAAATGGAAAAATTATTGGGTACAAACATGTTGCTATTATCGTCTAATGTTTTAGAAATTAGAGAATATATCAATGTAATGTATAAAATCTCAATCAAGGAATGTTAATTGAGGGCACATTAGGGCTGTAATTAAGTTGAGATAAGTAGATTATTAACTAGACTTAAAGTCTGTTTGGAATAATTGCAATTGCATAAAAAAATTTTGGTGAAGATGTTGTAAAAGAAGCTGTTATTTCAAGAAGCTATGGTGGGTATATAAAAATTTTTATTTTATAAAAGTTAAATCATTATTTTTTACCACATCGCAGTAGTAAGTTAAGTTGTAAACACAATTTTTTGCAAAGATAGATTTCAAAATATTTTAAAATATAATTATAATCTATACCTAAATACAAGACTTCAATGTATGCGATGCACGATCATCACCATGCCTCAAATGAGACCTTAGTTTAATTATAGTACAAGTTGTTTATTTTTAACTGAGCATGAGTTGATCTATCATGTATATCATATTTTATTTTATTAAAACTATTTAATAATTAAACTTGATTTTATTAAATTAATTAAATGAATACTTAAATTAGCTTAATAACATATTGAAAATAAATGAGAATTCAAATTCTTATATTAATGGCATTGGAAGCCACAACAACTACAACACAAACTTGAGTATCATTCTTTATTTGACCACCAAAGGACTTTAGATTATAATATGTATTTATTAGTAAAACCAAGAGCTAGACATATATCATTATTGTTTAGAAAATTTACTAATAGTGGGCGACTTCAATCTCTTAAGCTTAGTTGAGAAGAGAATTTTAATAAATTTAGTCAATGATTTCAAAACATTCTATCGGATAGTTCATATTAAATCAATTGATCATATATCATTCTATACATTTAAGTATATTAACAATCTCAAAATTGAGTGATCTTAAGCTCAATGATTTCTTTCATCAAATTGTTTGAGTTAATTATAAGTATGTTAGATTTAAAAATCTTTTGACCCTTCAATTAATATCTTAAAAATTTTCATCGTATTTTTAGTATTTCATTTGGGCACATTTAGACTCTAATTCGACAGCTTCTAGTGTCTTATATTTTATCTTATTTTGACATTTAGTTTAACTATAAATTTACTAAAATCGGCTAATGAGCGATCTTAAATTTATTTTTGAAAGATTTTAACTTAAGAATTACATCAAACTAGCAACATGAACAATTGAGAGTTATGTAAGATACTAAAGACAAAAGTTTCATATATCGAAATATTTTAAGTAATTAGTATAAATGATGAATCAATAAATCATTATTAAAATAAATTTAAATAGCATAATAGTTTCATACAAACTAGAATTGCATATAAAATAACAACATAGTATAAATAGGTATAGTAGCACCATTCAATCATAGGCAATTGCAACAAAAAAACAGTAATTTGCAAATCATTTAGTTAATTAATAATTAGTGATTGTTATTATTTTTTGTTTAAGTTGTTAATAATATTTTTTTCTTATTAGTTTAGGTAACATCTTTTCAAGCTTTTAAGTAAATCACATTTTTTTTTGTCATCTTTCCCTTTTGATGTGCTCATGAGAGTTGTACTCTCAAAGTAATCTTTCGTAGGTTGGTAACAATGGGCAACTGCTAATTAGGGAGATTGAAAGAGGTGAAACTCAACCAGGATAGAACTATATATATATATATATATATATATATATATATATATATATATATATATATATATATATATATATATATATATATATATACTTATAATCAAAGAGAATATGACACTTTATATATAGACTCCACATAATGGATAAAGCTTGTTATTATTTTTATAATGTTGAATTTTATTTTATTTTATTTTATTTCATTTGTGACACCCCATCCTTATATACTCTCTCTCTCTCTCTCTCTCTCTCTCTCTCTCTCTCTCTATATATATATATATATATATATATATATATATATATATATATATATATATCATGCCAAATCATATAAGGATGGGGTGTCACAAATGAAATAAAATTAAATAAAATTAAATTCACCACTATAAAAATAATAACAAGCTTCTATCCCACTATGTGGGGTCTGTAGATAAATATCAAGTATCATATTCTCATTTAATTCTAATAAATTAAGTTCATTTTTATACTTTTTATTTAATACATTTTAGATCTACCTCTACCAATCTTAGCATTGACCTAATTTAATACATCTACTCTCTTAATTAGGTCATCGAATACATAACGTGACCAAATTATTTAAGACTCTCTTTAATCTTATCTGCTGACCAATTCTTGGAGTTCTTTTCCAATATTGTCCAATCCTTTGTCTGCTTATGCGAAACTAAAATATAATTCATTTGTGCTAGCAAGCATGCTTAGGAGGACTAGATATCTCTTTGATTTCTTCTCTTTTGGTCAGATTGAAGCTCAAAATTTTCTACCACTAAATAGGATACATGTATAGAGGGACAAAAGTAAAGAAGAGAATAACACCATTATTTTCTTGTGAAGAAAAAGGTTAATGACCAGACTATAATAAGAACAAGTATTTTGCTTGAGTGAAAGAAATCTTTCCATGAATTAATTGCCTGTGAGTGAAAAGCTTCGTTCAAGAGATGTTTTGGTTGGGATAATTAGTGAGAGGGGAAGTAATAAAGTTAATTGTAGGTTTCAAGGAAGTATGGCCTTTTGGCTTACTTATTCTATTGCGAAGCCTTCCTTGAACATGAGGTAAAATCTTGGTTGTACTAGAGAAGAACATGAGAGCTTTTTCTCGAGTCGTCAAAAAATGAATTTTAATTCACATTAAGTGCTTCACTTCTACCAATAAATGAAGGGGAGAACAATTGTATCGTGGACACAACTCTTACAAAGGTCAGCATATAAAGTTTTGGGTGATAGAAGAAGATACACTTGCTAGGAAGCAGTAGTTACTATTGAACCTTCTTAATGTTGGTTTAAAATGGTAGTAAATCATACCAAAAGAAAAAAAAAATTTATGAACTTGTTAAAGTATTATATTATTATCAATATTCTACAATTATATGTTGTCCAAATAAATTTATGAGTACACCTACTATGATTATAGTTAGACGTCTATTGAAGAGCCATTGAATATTATTTTTCAACAACCATTATATAGTAAAGCTCCACAATCTAATAAATTTTTAAAATGTCCATAAGAACCATTAAGATTAGGATATAGTACTCATCGCATTAAATTATCTATTATAGTGGGGTTGTTAAGTATTAAGCAGAATGTTTCTCAAGAATATTTTAATCTATTTATTTGACAAAATATTAATTTTATAGAAAAATAATATTATTCCCCAAGTTAAGTTTAAATGAATGAAAAATTTATTGCTATATAATAAATAAATGATTTATTATGAAAAGAGAAGGATGAATAGGAAAGCTACTTTTTTTTTAGGTAGTGAGGAAATGTATAGTCATGCCTCACTTTGAGATCTTTCTCAGTAATGAAACTATTTAAAATAAAAAAAGAAAAACAAGAAAAAATTATGATTCAAAACTATATATTATGAATATATAGGAGTAAGAATAAAGTTCCTAAAAAATGATGAATTTTCTCTCTTCAATATGAAGACATAAAAGGCTATATGCTTCATTGAGTTTTGTTGAATACTTGTAGTGACAAAAATATTATAAATATGAATCACATTTAAGATGTATGTGATTCTTTTAATGGTGAAGCATGAAAGCTTTTCAGTCAAACTTATTCTAAGTTTGCAAACAAGTCATGAAATATTAGGCTAAGCCTTTATGTGGATAATTTCACACCATATAATCAAAAAAGTCCTTATTCATATTATACATTATTATTATTTAATATTACTCATGATTAAAGATGCATCCATCCACTCCTTACATGATCATACTAGTGCTTATTCATTGACTTCATTGTTAATAGATTTAAATAAAAATCTATTTTCAAACATTAATGGTTAAAAATTTAATGAAATAAGGGTGCTTTCAAATATGACATCATAAAAAAAAATTTAAATTGAAAACAATAAGATAAGAAGAATGAGAAATTTGCCTACATATGGTACATTATATAAGTATAGATAGTAATTTAGCTTGACCTTATTTCATGGATTTATTCAAAGCATTTACTATAAGAAATTGAAGGAAAACATACCTATTTGGATCTTCATAAATAATTTCTTCTCATTGATTATATTTCCAAATGTTGCAAAGATATATTTTATAAAATAAAATTGAGAAATAATTCCCTACAAATGCGAATGACTAATGACCATAAGTGGCAATGAGTTTCTATCATTCCAAATATTTTAGAGTTTTTTACATTGGTAGGATTTAAAGAATTGGGTACTGGCATAAATACTTTGATAAAATAAAGCATAATCTAGGAATTAGCTTTCAAGAGAATAAATTTGACAAGTTATAACTTGGATATCACAAACATTGAAAAGAATTTTGATAAATGTTTTGATAATATTATGATTATAATGGAACATCTAATTATAATATGTAAGCAAGATTTGATTTAAAAGTATATTATAAAAAATAAATATTTAGAACTATAAGAATTATGCAATAGATAGTTAATGAAGCCTAAAATAAAATACAAAATCAACTTAGATTAGAAAATAATATGGATTATTGAGCTATACTCATTCAAGTAATGTAAGATTGTTTGGAACAAAGAGCCATATTTATCATGCTTCCATAGAATGCTTTTTTCCACTTATTTTTTTCAATGTCACATAAATCAATTTGGAAGTTGATTGATAACATCAATCAAATTGTTTTTACACAAAATATGTGCTTAACAGGTTTAAAAATGATTATATTTTTATAAAAAATACCAATAATTTTATGCAAATTAAAAAATATTTGTCTCTTTATTTTTCCATACAATAGAGTTTTTTTTAAAATTAATTTATTTTATGAATAAAGAGTTGAGATCTTATTTATCTTGAAATCAACAAAAAAAAAATCAAAAGGATGAATTCATTTAAAGCATCAATGTGCTTTAAATATACTAAAATAATATTTAAAATAGGTTATGTGTTATGTTTGTTAAGTATAGTGTCAGTATAAAGACCGATATCAATCATAAGCATACATCGAGCAATAGTGTAAGTAATATGATGTCAAATATAAAATAAAATAATATTAAATAATTATTTATTTTGTATTTAGAATATTTTATAATTTTTCATTCATCCCTTATGCCTCCATTTTCACTTATACCTTTACTTGTCATATTTCTCTATTTTTTATATCTCTACTTCTACTTTTACATCCACTTTTTTACATCTATTTAGGTATATAAAATACATAAATGGATAGTTTATAGTTACATAGACTCTTATAACTCCATTTGAATGTACATAAAAATAACAATCCAAGAACTTGCACTTCTCCACCTTTTTCTTTCTGCACATATACTTTAATACATAATATAGAATATTATCAATTTCAATATATTAAATACAATCAAACATATTGCAAAAATCTATAAATATAAGTACATACAACTAACAGTAAAATATGCAAGTAAATTTGTGTATATATGTCAACTATCATAATTTATAAAATCATTTATATGTAATATCTAGAATAATATTTTAAAGTTTTTCTTATTTAATAGTAAAGTTTATCAGGCTCAATATACTCATTAAAATATATAAAATTCTATACAAAAATTATATACAATACAAAATACTTAATGAAAATTTTATTTTTCTAAGTTAATATGTCAAGCACAATTCATTATATAACATATTAAAAGTTACATTGGTGAAAAAGATTTTAAATCTTCGTATATCTGAGTTTGATCGAAATCCAACAAAATAAAATATTATATAATATATATATATGCGATCAAATTGAAATCTAAAGTAGGTGAACAATAGCCTATTTAGAGCTGAACAATTTTTTCAACTAGCCTGACGAACAAAATTGGCTCTAAGAACATCGAACTATAGGTTCTCTCTCATTTCCCTCTCTCTCTCCTTTGCTCTCTCTAACCGATTCTCTATTTGGGAAAAAATTGACATTCTTAATGGTTTAAGATATTTATAAGAAAATATTTATTTTAATTAATTAATATATAAAGGATATAATGATAATTATTATATTTTAATTATAATTTTATAAAAATTCGATTATATATTGAAATAAATAGCTCTAAAAATTATAAAAAAAAATGAATAAATAAAACATCACCTTTAGAACACAATGATGAAATTGGTCTACAAAACACACACCAAATGATTCCAGAAAATTCAGTTTTATAATAATGTATAATTTCTTAAGAAAGACAAATCTAATAAAAAAATTTTATTTTCCTACTTATGATATTAATAAAAATAGATAAAAATATATTTAAAATAAAGTCAAGAGTGTTCTACAATATGATAAAAATAATTTGTGAACTAAACATAAAACACATCTCCAAAAATTTATCAAACTTCTATCCAATCAAAATAAAGAATATTCTATGAATAAACAAAACATAAAATCAACTCCAAAAACTAACCCACCTTCTCTTAGCTAGGTTGGGCGCTCGCCAGAACCTCCCAGTCAATCCTCTCGGGAGGCCTACGCGTGAATGGTGGAAATCGGAAATCTGACACGCGGGATAATGATGTGGCTTGGATTAGTCATTAACGACATCCCCAACCACAAGATGGGTGGGTGGATACCCATTCCAAAAAAAAAAAAACTCCAAAAACTAATGTTTCAAGGAAATCCCATGGACCCTCTGTTAATATTTTAATCCACTCTTATCTGTCCCCTAGGCGAGACCTATAATATGGAGGTTTGATAGGCCATGCAAAGTGAAAAAAAAAACAGAAGAAAATCTAAATTTTATTTTATTTTATTTTTAGAAAAAAAACAAAGCCTATGCTACTATTTCCCTTCTCAGAATAATATATCTTCTGCTGATGTCAATTGCTTCTTCAATCCCTACAATGATTTATCTCCCGCATCTACTGATAGTTCTGTTGGATCCACCCAACTCTCACAGCTTCAGGATTCCTTCACCTGAAGCTTCATTTGCATTTGGTCGACTGTCGCATCTCCACGTGAATTATATTTTAGTTTTGCATAAGCAGACAAACGATTCGAAAATATTGGAAAAGAACACGAAGAATTCAGACGCTTATGTTTTTAAAAACTCCATTAAAAATGCCGACTGAGATGAGGATATTTTGGAGCATATAAAATTTACTTTTCCTCAAATTAAAACTTATATTTCTGTTGCTTAAAATTATTTAAGTAGCTTAATTAGATTTATGCTGATAGGATAGAAAGTTTAATAAAATATGACCATTGTTTTGAAAGTCAGCGAAATATTCTCTAACATTCTCTTTGAGATTCAAGAATTAATTTTTTTTTTAATTATCTTATCTGTCGTTGCAATGGTGATGGCAACAGTATGATTTTTTTAAAAGAGGTGCTTCAATAATTTTCAATTATCTAATGTGCCTACTTAGATGAACTTCTTTTATCAAAACTAAATAAAAATCACATTTTATTTTTATTTGGATCTCTCTAACATAAGAGTTCATTTTAACAGTTACCCAATGTTCTGACTATGATAGATATTTAAATATTGATCAAGCTATAATCAATGTCTTATCATTCTATTGCTAGAGTTGAATTTAATTTATTACACCGCCTCTAAATTTGGTGGCGAAGGGAATCCCCTGACCAGTTCAACACTCTCCAGGAGGCCTATACCTAAGGTGAAAAGTGACGAAGATGAGTGATGAATGCTAGCTGGATTAGTTAACGACATCTCCACCCACAAGCATATGTTGGGTGGATACTCATTGCAAAAAAAAAATAATAATAATTTTATTTGTGGGTGACATACTAAGCTTACAAGATTGATCATGAAAAGTAAAGAGAGAGAAGAAAATAGAGAGGGAGAGATGAGAGAGAGAGAGAGAGAGAGAGAGAGAGAGAGAGAGAGAGGGAGGGAGAAAAATATGTGAATTCTTATTTGTTAGAAATAGAGAACTCCAAATAATAAGCTACTTAAGCATGATCTTTGACCACTATTTATAGGTAGAGAAATATGTAAGTTGAATATATACTTTCCATTAAATGTATATACATAAATTATAAAAGAAGTCTTAATGAATGGTTTTTACAAAATAAAAGATACACTATATTAAGCTTTTAAGAATTTCAAAAACTAGTTTAAGACTTTCCAAACATGAAATGGATTCATATTTTAAAGATTGTCGTTTAATCAAATTATAGGAAATTTCTAATGTTTTGAAAATTTTAATTTATATAATTTATTGGAATTTTTAATGATTGAAAATATTTAAATTTTACAAGAAAAGTGTTTAATTTTTTCGCTTTGATTTGAAATTTTCAAATAGAACTCGTGGGTGTATATTTTCATGATTTAAACTTATATAAATAATTAAAATATGTTAAATTAGTTTTTAATTTTCATTAATCTTATAATTAACCTAAGAGAGCAAGACCTAGTATCCAAATACTTTTTAAAATGTTATAAAGATAATGTGTAATTTCATCGATATTTTTTTTGAAATGATTACATATTATTAAGTCAAAAAAAATTTCATGCTATCATTTTCTCCATGACTTATGTTTTATGAGATATTGTAATTAATCCCATGTGATTTAAATACATTCATCATTCATATAGATCTTATTTTTTCTAATTATTATTTAGATGTCTTCGTCCTAAAGAGAAATCGAACTCGATCCCAAAAAATTGCTCTTTTTTATCTCACTCCGAATGAGGTTGAACGGAAATAAAGTTTTCAATTTTAGATTTGACCGGCCCAGTTAACAGAACTTTATCACCTCTTGTTAGCTTACATTCACCAACGGTGCCCCGAGTTTGCCGCAAGGGAATTATAATTTAGCCGGGCGATTCCCGATACCTCCCCTTGTCAGTCGGTTAGCCTATCCCGACACAACTTTCTATTTCCTGCCTTCCCCCTACTGTTCCTCTAGTATTTAAACATTAGAAAAGCTGTTCATATTTAGGGATAGATTTTGAACATTACTGGCATATCATGCTCTCAAGCACCCACTGTAGGCGAATTCGCTTAAGGAAACTCTAACTTTACCGGTGATATCCGGTTGCACTGCGCAGAGTCCGAAGGCCAAACCACGAAAAGCTCTACTACCTCAGTTGTCTTACAGCGACCCATTCCCCTCTGTTTTCCCCGATGCCACTGCCATAAGCCCTGCGACTCTCTCTCTCTCTCTCTCTCTCTCTCACTAATATTTTACTTATTTTATGAGTAAAAATATAATTATGATTAATTTCATAAGAGTTTAGCATCGTATTTATCAGTCATACACCTCCGCTCAAAAAAAAATCGAAGGCAGATTGAAAAAGTTCCAGCTGCATTTACCCTTACCAAATAAGCTAAGAGATGATAGGTCTCTCTCTCTATTTATCTATCTGACCCTTCTTCGATTCCTTATTAGAGGTATAACCTATTGATTTGTTAGCTATTTTTATACATAATTCAAACTGTTGCTATGCTAAGTATTTGATAGCTTTTATTTGTGCTGACTTTATTAAGTTCATTGTTCCTTTTTTAAGGTTTGATAAAGGTATTTAAATGCTTTCGCTGTATTGATTGGAGCAGATGGTTACGGATTCAAAATATATTATATTTTTATTTTTATTTATCAAATTTGTTAGGTTTCTTCATTATATTAATTAACTTTATTGTATTAATCGTAGAATTAGGTGTGGTTTGATTCTTCAATTGGGTTTTTCAATTGAAGGTATCACCATATCATTGATTAGGTGATAAGTTCAAATCTTATTTGTACATATTTTTGGTTAAAAATATATGATATAATTGCTTTCATAATATTAAGTTTAGTTAGGCAGTTACAATGACGGTTGGTCGAAACTTGATAAGAGTTACTTTGAGATCCGTGTCCATTGATATTTAGAGACTGATTAATCTACAACCAATATGTCTCATTATTCTATTAGTAGAGTTGAATCGAATTTTATTTGTGAGTGATAAACTCACTAACTTTGCAGGATTGGCCATGAAAAATAAAGACTAAAAAAATAGTGAGTGAGATATAAAAAGAGAGGGTGAATCCAAATATACGTGATTTCTTATTTGCTAGAAAATAATAAGCTATATTTTCTTAGGCTTGCTTTTTGACCCTCTATTTATAGATAGGAGAAGAGATAAGCTAAATATGTAATGTACATTAAAGGTATATATATAAATTATAAAATATATTCTAATGAACACTTTTCACTAAATAAAAGATATACTACTTTAATTTTAAGAATCATACATACAAGTTTAAGGCTTTCCAATCATGAAATGGATCCATATTTTAAAGGTATTGTTTTATCAAATTATAGAAATATTTCAAGTTTTCCAAAATTTTAATTTGTATGATTTATCAGAATTTTTAATGATTGAAACTATTTTAACTTTTACAAAAATGGAATTAATTGTTTAGATTTTATTTGAAATTTTCAAATAACTTGATAGAAAACTTGTGTGTATAATTTCATAATTTAAAATTATATAATTAATTTAAATTATGTTAAAATGGTTTTGTTTTTTTATTAATAATCTATTTGACCTAAGCTCAAGACTAAATTAAGTGTTTCAGAGATGAGGATGCTCAGGTGGATGAGTGGCTTTACTCTTAGAGATAAAATGCAAAACGAGTGTGTTCGGGAAAAAGTTGGAGTAGCTCAAGTAGCAGATAAGATTAGAGAGAGTTGCCTTAGATGATTTGGTCATATAAAGCATCCGCTGTCTGATGACCCGATTAGGAGAGTAGATGCATCAGATTTATCTTATGTTAAGAAAGGTAGAGCACCTAAAAAGACTTGGTTAAGATGTATAAAAAATAACCTTAGTATACTTGAATTAAATGAGAATTTGACACATAATAGGACACAATAGAGAAGAAGGATTCATGTAACTGATCACATAGTGGGATAAATGCTTGTTGTTATTGTTGGATCTAATTGACCTAAGCTTGTGTGAGACTTGCAATGCTTTTTTGGCATAGAATGTTGGCCGATAAAAGAGAAGCATAAAATTAAGAGTTGTAGAGAAAAGAGTGTGATAAGATGGATGAGTGCCTTTATGCTTAAAGACAAAATGTGAAATGAATCTATGTATGAAAAGGGTGGAGTTGCTCTTATGCAGATAAGATTAGGGAGAATTGCCTTAGATAACTAGCTCGCATAAAATATCGATTGTCCGATGACCCAGTTTGAAGAGTAGATGTATTTGATTCATTTTATGTTAAGAAAGGTAGAGGTTGACTTAAAAAGACTTGATTAGGATGTATACAAAAATAATCTTATTCTATTAGAATTAAATGAAAATTTGACATTTTGTAGGACACAATGGCAAAGATGGTTTCATGTAGCTGACCCCACATAGTGGGATAAAGATGTTATTGTTGCATCTAAATGCCCTAAAACAACATACCCTAGTGCTCAAATATTTTTTAAAAGGTTACAGAGATACTTTGTAGTCTTATACATTTTTTTTTTGAAATGATTTGATATTATTTTGACTTAATTTGAGCCTTAAATAAATTAGTTATCTTTCTATACTTTTTGAAAATATTTTTAATTAGAGCCATTAACATTAATATCACACAATTATTATATATTTTAATATATATAGCACCTAAACTTTGATATTTATATACATAACATTTAAATTTTTAACATCACATAAAAAAAGATCACTATTTACATCTTTTCAAGTATAGGTGAAATGCTAGAAATATAAATATTAAATCTTGAGTGTTATATTTGTAAATATATTAGAATTGTGTTGTGTATATGTAAATCTTCCTTTTAATTATTCATTTTATGAACATTTATGCATTTTGGTTAGTGTCCTTCCAGGTTAATCAACACATTACTATTATATATATGATGCAGGTGGAGAAAAGACGGTTACTATGCATAAAAAAAAATATATATATTTTGAGTGTTTTTAAAATAATGTGATTTTTTAAA
The DNA here is from genome assembly GCA_021442155.1 of Cymbidium sinense. Lineage (NCBI taxonomy): Eukaryota > Viridiplantae > Streptophyta > Magnoliopsida > Asparagales > Orchidaceae > Cymbidium > Cymbidium sinense. Next base: position 70,568,664 of record CM038228.1, on the reverse strand, counting down.
TAAAAATAAAAATATTTATACACTAACAAAATAATTTAAAAAATAACCTCAAAATAGAAATAGAAAACACAAAAATAAAATTGATTGTTAGCAGATCCTTCGTTAAGCAAATGGTATATGAATTCTAAATTTGACTCTAACAGCTTCACTTGTTAAAATTTCATTAAAGGCTCCAAAAACTCATTAAAAAATCAAATGTAATCATCAAAATATATTTGAATTTATATCTGTTGAATATAAAGTATTATTTTGAGTCTTATGGGCTCTTTGGTTGCCTGAATTTTAGGTGTAAATTAAAGTAACATACAGATTTTAATTTTTTTGGTATTTGCCATGGTTCAAGTAAAATTTTAAAGGTAATGTAATGTATTTATAATACATTACAAAAGTCATTTTTGATGTATTTGGAATTAACCGGTTGAAATTCAAAATCTAGTGTAAAGTGTTATGGGATTGTAGACCGCTGCACTCCTCAAAATATTTTATTATATTTATTTTACAAAAAAAAAGCGTGTATTTATAGAGTTTTCAATCAACCATAAAATAAAATAATTAAATATTTTCTTTTATTATTCTTTTACTATATTTCTTTTTTAGACAACCAAACAGCCCTTTAATCTTTCCTTGATTTACATTTTTGTGAACTAGATGTTTAGTTACAATCGAAAATTTAATTTTCTTAAAAACCTCAATAGCAACAACTTTCTTTTAGCGCTACTGTTTCCTACTTGAGAGGAACGAGAGGCTCCTTTAATGCAGTTTCTATTGGATTCCAATCCTCCCAATCTCTCCTTTCTTTAAACCATTTTGTGTGAACCATTTCCTTTCAAAGAGCTGTTCTTACTTGAATAAGCATTCCTCTTGGCAAATTTTTCGAGCAAAACATGTTTTTTTTAAAAAAATTTCTTTTTGCAAACTTCCTCTCAGTTGATCTTTTGTAAAAGTAAAGCAAATTCTGTAAAGCAAAGTCAAAGAGCAGTTTTTCCATTCAAAATCCTTTCTTTTGGTAGGATCTTTCGATCATCACTTCTACATTTTTTTTTCATTGGGAACCTTCAAAGTTTTCATTAGAAATATGAAGCTTTCAAGAGGCATCTCATTGTTTCTCTCAAAGAGGAAAATTCTGTAAACTTTTTTGAATAAGAAGCAAGCAACAATCTCAGCTCGAATAATATCATTTAAAAAAAAAGGTTGTTCTTAGAATTGCTTAAGCAGATAAGTTTTACAAAATCTAAAATTATAGTTTTTAATTCTTTCCAAACCACTTCAAAATAAAGGTTACTTATAGTGAAAGGCCATTTTATATAAAACAATATAATATCACAATTGTCTATGTGCAACTATTATGGAACTCGCTCATGCTCTCAAGGTCAGATAGGTGCTAGATGCCAAGTGACAAGTTTCTCAATATGATCACCTATGTGAGACAGAAATCTAGCATCGACTGTTTGGGTGTTGTGAATTCCTTATACACTTGCTCATGTGAAGGAGAGTCCTCTTGGATGATGGGTGAGTTTCTACCAGGATTCTGCTATTTGTCATTAAGTATTCTTTATGTTGGCCATCCACTAGGTTCATGTGCACACATTGGAGGTATATTTAGCTCATCAATTTTTTGCTTCTTATAGAGGTGACTCATGAAAAGGATAGAAGATTAAAAGCAAAAATAAATTCTTAGTGTCATTATTTGTAAGTTTGATTGAATTTTTTTTTGAATATTTATGTTACATCACCTTTAATTTGATCCACTTTTAGTGTTTTTCATGCATCGTGGCTATATGAATGTGGTTGTTATGCTTTAGAGTTGGTTATTATTTTTTTATTGCATTTTGGTTGAGTGCCCTTTAATATCTTGTCGAGTTCTCCTACTGATTAGTTGAGTGTCCACAAAGCATCCAAAAGGCCTTGGGGTGATATTGATGCTACCGAACTCTAGTCAGGCTTCTAGAAGAAGAAGAGAACTACAAAACTCCTCGAGGGAGAGGGTGTCATGGTGCATCCTATTGAGGAGCTCTTTTATTCTAGTGGCAAAAACTATGGCTACAGATGCCACACTTGACAGGGGAAGTGAAACGAATCCATAGATTGAGGTGAACGCCTCTAACATAGCTGAGATGAGTACCACGGGAAAGGAGGCTATGGAGCCTACTGCTTACCTATTATTGATATTTATTAAAAAGCCACTCTAGGAGAATTGAGTGTTACTCAAGAGGATGTTGATGAGAAGGAGTTTTCTTCCCTCATTTGATGACAACCAATTTTGGTGATAGGTTAGCAGGGACTCTATCATAGCAAAAGTTAGCAGTGGATTTCTTTGTCATGGTATTTGACTTTGTATTTAATATGCAATTTTGTCAATTTTAATAAAAGAATTAACTAAGTTTTATTTGTCCTTATAGCTTAGTGTGACGAGTATTCATGAGGTTGTTGAGAAGGATGATGGTTAGTCTCTAACTTGTACAATTGGATCTTTGAGTCCTTTGTAAATATAATTGTGACTAGTCCTCTTACAATTCATCTTACTATAGCAAGTTATTGAGACATCCATTGAGTGAACAGAAAGAGAATTTGTTCTATTAATGGCTTCCTTTCCCAAGGATGACTCATTTTGAGTAGCCTCCATATAGAAACTCTCTTACTTGTAGTTCATTATATTGTTTCTCGTCGTGAAGGGCCAACTTCAATAGAACCAATTCCTTTTGTTGCATATTCCTCAGTGGTTCTTCTAAGTGATGCGGTTCTTATCTCAGTTGCTCCAAGTTTTTCCTAGGGGTGGATCCTCTCTTACCATGTAAGGACTTAGTAATGCTAGCTCTTTCTACTATCAAAATAATGACTTTTACTTCGATGGCTTTTAATATATCATAATAAAATTAATTAAGATGAAGCTCGAGACCAGAAGTTTATTAAGGTATAAATCATGCAAACTCTAAATGTCTCAATGAGATGAGTCAACCAACATGAAAAATGGGTCGATTTAAGTGCAAATAATCTCAAATCAAGCTTTAAAAGTGTAACTACATTCTTTAAGATATTAATTGAATGGTTAAAGAATCATTAAATCAAGCATGCTTATAGTTGAATCGAACGAGCAGATTGATGAGGGGAATCCAATGAGCCTAAGATCACACAAATCAATGTTGTTAAGACAATTACATCCTCAAGAAACCATCTATGATCAAAGAGATCAATATGGACCATCTGATCTAGTACTTTAGAATTTTGGCTAAAGTTACTAAAATGCCATTCCCAAACTCTATAAATAGAACTTCATTCTCACAATGAGAGAGAAAGTCAAATTGAGCTTGGCGTGATAAAGAGCTAAGTTTAAAAGCTTGAAACCATCCACCACAATTAGCTATTATCCACCTCCGATAGCTATCATTGACCATTAAAAGTGGCCATTACAACCTGACCATCAACATACTGATGTTATAACCTTATTTTAAGGCTTTTGTTGCCTGATTTATATATACATTTCTTACCCGATCTTCTATATTATAAAAGAATATTGGAACTTTGTAATTCAAAATACATAGCAGATTATTTGAGTTGATCTAGGTCTCATGATTTTTTTCTAAGATTTTTTAGAATAAAATTCTAGTGTTCCCCATACTCTCTTTAACTATTTGTGTGTACTATATTTTCATACAAAGCTAAGACTTAAAGATTTTCACTCTACCACCATGAATTGTTTAGCACACCAGATTAGCACAATATGTGGAAAATATTTCTGTTACATCTTCACAATGACCCCAATTAGACTTCAAGTCAAGAGCAACATTAATATGCATGTTGGAGGAAATTATTTTTTGGAGGATGCATGTGAAGAATAGAGAAATATTAGACTAAAATTATTTAGCTTTTATTGAAAGTTTGGGGAAACTCATATTATTATCTTAAAATATCATCAAAATCAATATTTTCAATATATTTATAGTAAATAATCTCGATGAACATCTATTTAATTACGAGTCTGAGAAGTAGTAAAGGTTGGAGGTAATTTTAAGCCATTAGAAGGCACATATACATGAAAAATATCAGAAGGCACAAATGCATCAAAAATCTCAGAAGGCGAAAGCCTAACAAAATATAAGTACATAAAAACTTTAAAAGATGAAAGCCTCATAAGGTATAAGTATATGGAAAATCACACAAGGTGAAAGCCTTAGTGGTACAAGTACATAAAATATCTTAGAAGATAAAATCCTTTATTAGTATAAATACATGAAAACCTCAAAATTAAAGGGTCAATTTGGCCTAAATCTAAATTAAATCTAAAATTGATTCAAACTAAAGACTACATTCATCTTCAATTAGCCAATTGAACATGAATCAACCCATAACCCAAGCCAATTTAGCCAATTTTGGTTAAATTAGTTAACTTGGCCCATTTAATTTTAAATGAGCCAAAATAAATTCTAGGCCAAATTAAATCAAATTGATCATACCAAAATATTTTAAATCATCATTTTAACCTAACATAAGCTTTAGTTTCACCCAATTTGACCAATTAATCAACCTAACCCAATATAACCTAATGTGACCCAAATGACCCAAATTGAGCTAAATCCTTTGAAACCAACCCATGGCATCTTGGGAGCTAATCAAACCTAACCCAAACCCACTTGGGATTAGCCCAAAATAAGTCCAACCTAATCAAATCTCTCATGGATCCTCCCCCACATAAGATTTCACCTAATCTCCTTTAATCCTCCCCATTACTTGCATTCAATCAGGACTGACTCCACATCCCGAAAGAAAGACTTTGGAGCTAAATCCAAAGTCCCAAATCAAGCCATCGCCTCCCAACCATCTCCCCATCATCTTTAATGGTGATTTTTGGCAATCCCAAAAAGACAAGAAATTGAAGCCTCTGAGTTCTTTCTCCTGCCATTATTCAGCTCCCAAGAGTTTCCCCAAGAAAAGAACATCCCTTCCCCACTTCTTTTGAGCCATTCGGACTGAAAAATATCAAAGCTAAGTGGATTTCGGTGAGGGTGTGGTAAAGGTTATTGATCACGATGTTCAAAAGCAAAGCAAAGATTCAAACTTATTTCAACGCTTCCTCTTACACCCAAGGGCTCGCTCAGATCTTCACTACCACAGGAAACCATCTCCGGTGAGATAATTTTGCCAAACTTTAGTCGGCCGTATGATCTCTTGTTTGTGATGATTCTTGCACAATTTTAGGAATTTTAGTGAAAATTATATTTTTTTAAATTACTCTAAAAACATAAATTAGATTACATTGAAACTTTCTAGAATTTACATTAAACTTAAAATACACCTACCATAAAAATTTCAAGTTAAAATAACTTCTGGATAGAAGATATTGAATTTTGAAGCTCAAATAGTTTATTTTATTAGAATAAATTAATGGACATTATGAAAATCACCATAATGACTAAAAATTTCTAAACATCATAATAAATCATAGAAAAATAAAAAATATAAATAAATGCTCATCTTGAAGGTATTTTAGAGGAAAATTTAATAAAAATATTTCTAATGAATTTTGAATAGTAATTAAAGCTTAACTAGGGTTTAATTACAAATTTAATTAACTTAGTTACTTCTTAATTAACCATGAGATTAATCCAAAACTTTTTGAGATTGTTTATAGGGATGACCTATGCCTCCTCTAATTTTCTTGGGATTTATTGATTTTTTAATTATGAAAACTAATTAATTGAACCTTAATTACTCACCTAATCTAAGTAATAATTAATTAATCCAAGTAATGATTAATTCATCATGTGAACAAAAAATGAATCAATTAATTAAGTAATTAACCCTTTAAGCAATAATGAATGAGCCTATGGGATAAGATTGAGACCTCTTTCTTAATCTATTTCTTCAAGTTCATTTGATTAATCAAGTTAATTATGGCTTAGTTAATTTAATAAATTACTTAATGAAATTAAGATCCAAATCATTTCATAACTTAATTAATTAAGTCTTGGGTAGATTATTATGTGTTTAATAACCTAAGAGAATTATAAGGAAATTATAACTAACTTACATGTGTGGGAGGATTATAAGAGTACTTAATTAGACCTTCTAGCTTAACTAACCAATAATTATGATCCAATTGCATTAGAACCCTTCTACTTTCATAGGATAATTATTAATTTTATTTTCAAAGTATGTGCATATCATGTTGGCTCATATTTACTTGGATAATTATGCTAAAGTGGCATAGGAAAGGGTTAATTAATGTACTTAATGCATGTTATAGCCTAATTAACTCATAAAATCAACTCAACTTCTTTTCATTGAACCAAGTTAATTAACCAATATGGGAATGTGTTAGGAGCAGTAAATAATTGAATCTCCTCTCTTCTTTAAATCAAATCAAACATCTAAAACTAACTTAATAAAAAAACTTTAGTTTATTTTAAGTGATTGTATTTGATATGATTGTCCTTAGGCACTAATTTGGTTGAATGAAGTCATGTGTATTATGTTGCTTATTCCTTTCCAATCATATTAAATGTTGTATGTCACTTGTAATCACATTCATCTTTCTCAAAAATCAATTAAATGAAATGAATTCCTTTATGTCAAGTTTGCATGAGTTAATCTAATTTAATATATGTGTGGCTATTATCACTACTAAATCCAAATGTATTTTCCAAAAGTCTATAAATGAATAATAATGTATATTATGATGATAATTATAAATACATAAGAAATGCATGTGATTATAACTTAAGTGTATGAAGTGAAGCTTCCTTTCCTTTATTCATATGGTTGATTTTATAAGTATGAATGTTAGTGGGTATATAGTCTGGACATCCTAGGAATACAAGGCTTTAACTAGTCCCAAGGAGGTAATTTGATTACCTCACTTCCCTGGTTAACAAATGCATGTACCCATTTGATTTCATTCTTAAATATTTCAACATTAGGATTTAGATAAAACCTTGATTCATATACATAAATACTTCGAGTAAAGAATATACAATCTTTGCATGTTTTGACTCTCTTAATTATGAATACATTAATGTGTATCTAAGCAAGAAAGTATATAATATGGACATCCAGGAATACGATGCTTTAGTTAGCCCCAAGGAGGTCATTTGATTACCTCACTTCCTTGGTTAACAATGACACGTACTTGTTTATGTCTTTATATATGTGTATGTATATATGATTAAAGAATGAAAATCCTCTTTTCTATTAAAAATACATGCATTCATGATTGTCTAAGTCATTGAATTAATTGATAATGTGATTTGGAGCTCTCTTTCCTATATTCATGTATACAAATTTATATATGTTTGAATGCAAATGGTATATAGTTTGGACATTTTGGGAATACGAGCCTTTAGTTAGCTCCAAGGAGGTCATTTAATTACCTCACTTCTCTGGTTAACAATGGCACGTACCTATTTAATTTCATCCTTATATATTTTTGTATAAGAATTTTTATAGAGCTTTGAATTAATATAATTAAATAATTCAATCAGAAATAGAAATATAAAATTCTAATACATGTCTACATTCATCATATAAGTATGCTAAAATGTGTTGCATGCATAGATACACTTAGGATTAAATCATATGCATGTTACATGTGATGGAAAAGAATGGATTAATATTTGTCATGTGATAGTAATTCAACTAAATTAAACTTAAGAAGCCTTTCATGTTGGATAGGATCATTTAAAGTGAACCTAAACTTAGGATTAATTTAAAATGTGTAATAAGCCATTCACTAAAGAGAACTAAATCAAATTAACATGCTTTAGAAAGTGGCTTAGGGTAGGGAGGAAAGAGGGAAACCTTTATTCTTCTCTTTAGAACACTTAATTGCTAAGTGTAGGCCATATGAAACAAAAGAAAATACTAAGTAAAATTCTCAAATCAATTAAATCACTTAAATGAAATCAACCTCTTATGATTAAACATCCTTTCACACTTAGAAAATCATAACCTTAATGCCTAATTAGGACAAACCACACAAGCCTTAATACACACATTAGATTAAGTCATAATTTCTAGCTTTATGTTAGTATGGTGCATGGTGTGATGTATGTTTTGTTTTATGATGTATTATTTTAGGCTAGATGTTAGGGTGTTGTTTCGTAGACTGGATGGTAGGCTGTGATTAGCTAATCATTATTTTTACAGGGGATTGTGTTTAAGGGGCCACTGTAAAAATAAAATATAAATGTCATGCTTGTCGGTTGCTTATGCCCCTAAGCTCAATCCAAGTTAGGACAGGTGTGCTTGGTTACCCATGTGAAAAATGCCAAGTCTAAATTATAATATAACTACTTGGATTGAATGTATGTTTAGCTAACATCTATTTTGCAGGTGTAGTTAGATTTACTTTTTCACATAAAATATAATTTTGTAATAGGAATTATGATTAGTGTTATGAGGGATTAGGATGAGAAGTGGCTAGAAAGCTTTGATCCTGGGAGGCCCTGTGACACCTTTGGAGCAAATCAAATTAAAAAGAGAAGAAGGATATGAAGAAATGAAGAAAAGAAGACCCCCCATAGCATGTATTATTTTATAATCCAGGTTGTATAAAGGTAGAGCCCGGCTACCCATTTTTTCTCTTTTTAGGGTGTACGGTAGAACCCGATCACACCGATATTTTATTCATTTATGCAATTTATACAAGTTTGATTGATGTTGTGTTTAGATTGCGTATTAGAACAACATGCTTTTCATAGTTACTTAGTGGTAGGCTCTTAGGATAAAAATTAATTTTTGTACTCCAACTAATCACTCATAATTAAATTTTAAATAATTTATAACCTCACCATAAATCATAGGCACTAAGCAAGATAATTAAAAGATTTAACAACCCCTTATCTATATGTTAAATTTCTCACATCATGCATATCATATTCTTTCTTCCTTGAATATGAGAGATCTCCATCCTTGCACGATAGGAAAATGCTTGACCTATGAGGGCATCTCTTATAATGGAGAATACCATCCTCTCCCTGATTTAGCCAATAAATTTATTTTATCATACATTTAGGCATAAAAATCCCAAGCCTTTGTCTAAAATATTATGTAAAAAATCAATTAAAATTTTTAAAGATTTCTTATTAGACTATGTCATTGCTCATACCACTCATGCTCTAGTCTCTTAGGGAGTGAGTTTAAGAACTTTAGTCTCTTTCTAAATTAATAACAACCCAACTATCATGTACTTTCATAAGACTTGCCTACATGAATTTAAAGCATAGAAGATGTTAGCTGGCGGCCACTCCAAGAAATTGTAAGCCCTACAGTCAGGTGGTTTATCCTCTCTTATGGAGGTAAACCATATACCCATCTCTTAGACTTAGATCGTGCTTTAGCTTATGCTAAAGCTCCTTAGATTTAGGATCCAAGGGTGTTGTTTCCTTCGGGTTACTAGAATAAATCCTCAACTCTTAGGCATTTTCACAATCTTATGTTGTTGGATTATAAGTCCTTCTAATAAAATGTTAACTTCAATAAAATAAATATCTTCAATTTCAAATATATAAAGCTCAATTATAGGGTAGATTGAAATGCTCACTAGGCTTCCTAGTATCATGAGTATTTTCTACTTATTCCCTTTGGCTTCAATAATAAGTCTTCTCCTTGAGTTTTCCCACTTGAATTTCTAAATACAACCAACTTTGAAATCTTTGGAGACCCTAATTGTCTACTTTAATCGAGAGTATTTTTAAGAAATTTCTATTCATTAGATCCTATGGAAACTTAACAAACCCAGCTTAAAATAAACTCTGCTTTACTTTTCCATGTAAAGTAGGAGAAAAATCTCTAGTACATTCAAAAACCCATCACACATTAGGAGTCCTTATTAGGTGATTAGGTTCATTATAGGGTGGTGATTTCTATCTTTTGATATAGTGCACCATTCCTTAATATTGCACCTAAGATCTGCGTGGTGTCCCACATCTCAAAAATACCACATGATTTTCGAAACTCCACTATGGATGGTTCCTTTCTCTCAATCTCCAAGCATTGATATACTTATATAAGCCCAAGTTTATCTTACTTTCCATTAGCACTTAGCTTATTTCATCCTTAAGAAAAACCCAACTTCACCCATGTAGTCTTAAAATCTCTATTAGGTCCCCCAATTCATAAAAATAAACTAACCAAATAAAGGAGATGAACCTCTTTACCACTAGCTTGGTGAGGTAAGGTATATCCCCACATTTAAGAAAAAAAAAAAAAAAATTTTGAAAAGCACTTTCCCTAAACAAAATCATTTTTAAATTCACTCCACATGAAGTTTGCAAAAACATAAAAATTTTCAAATCTCTTTAAAATAAAAGACAATAAAACCTAATTTAACATACCTAAATTTGTTAAATGAGGGTCCTCTTTCAAAAATAAAAATCAAATTTACAATCATCGAAATCCCTTTCAAAGATTTTCAAAAAGCACATTTCTTAAAATAAAATCAATTAACCAACTCCATTTAACATACCCAAATTTGTTAAATGGAGTTCTATTTTAAAATCAAAATAAACATATAATTAACCAAATTTGTTAATCCCCAAACCAAAACAAATTGGATCCTATTTAGCATAATCACATTTGCTAAGTAGAGGGCATTCTTTCAAAATTAAAAAAAAATCAATGCATTTGAATTCCATTTGACACACCCAAACTTGTCATATGAGAATTCCCTTTTTTTTTTTAAAAAAATGTAAACAAATTGGACTCTGCTTTAGATACCCACATTTGCTAAGTGGAGTTCTCTTCTTAGAATCACAATCAAATTAAAAACAACTGAATTCCATTTAACATACCCAAATTTGTCAAATAAGAATTTCCTTTTTTATAAAATCAAACTTCATCATGAAAATCAAATTGAACTCCATTTAATATACCACATTTGTTAAATAAGAGTTCACCTCTTTCAAAATGAAATAAATACAAGTCACACTTACTTAACATACCACATTTGTTAGGTAAGAATCCCACTATTGAATTAAAATCAAACACATTGTTGGACCTTACTCAACATACCACATTTGGTAAGTAAGAGCCCTATCTTCAAATCAAAGCAACAAACACACTTGAGTCCTACTTAGCATAATAAATTTGTTAAGTAAGGGTTTCACTTTTCAAATCAAAATAAAATATCAAATATTTTGGATCTTACCTAACATACCACATTTGTTAGGTAAGAATCCCACTTTCAAAAAATATTAAACACACTTGAGCCCTTCTTAACATACCAAATTTGTTAAGTAAGGGTCTCATTTTTCAAAATCAAATCAAAATACATCAAACACATTGGGCTTCACTTTGCATACCTAAATTTGCTAAGTAAAGATCCCATTATCAAATCAAAACAAATCAAATACATGACAAATAATCATCATAAATAATAAGATATTTTAAAAAAGATTTTTAAATGTGCACTTGGATCTCTCTTAGTATGCCTAAATTTGCTAAGTAAAAGCTCCGAAATCAAAATCTCAAAACAAAGGATTAGCAAAACAAAATCATCTCCAAAAATCTCTCTAAATGGAGGAACCTCATTCAACATATCCTAATTTATTGGATGAAGGTTCCAAAATCAACAAACTAATTCTTATGGAAAGTCTCTCTTCAAAATTTTAAATCTCTCCAAATCAATGAACCCCACTTAGCATACTTAAATTTGTTGAGTGTGGGTTCAAATTTAAAATTCAAATCAAAAATTAGTGAATGAAGGAAAATATGAAGATCAAAGTCTGATTTAGTTATATTTTCACATGTAGAGATATCATCACTCAATCTCTATGGTTCTGGTAGTAATTTTATTTCTCTTTCCCTGTAGACTTGGCCAATCAGCCAAATCTCACCATGACAGATAACCCACCGATTTACTTTGAGGGGTTAGGATTACTTGTGAGGTTGGTGGGCCACACTTGACGATGATGAGTCCCTCTCTGAAGAGGATGGCTGTGGAGGTCCCTACCATAGTGCACTAGTCTAATCACAGTTTCTTGCTGTGCGTTACCTCCTCCTCGATCCCTTCAAAGGGGAAGGCTCTCTTAGCATCTAAGATAGTCTCCCCTAACATCGAGGTAGGTTCTGGCTCCCACACCACACCGCTCTCCCACACCCAATGTCGTAATAAAAGCAGGAAAATCAAGTGACACCATGAGAGAGTGGCTAGGGAGGTAGATGTCACATCACATATTACTTAGGAGGGTTCTCCTCAAGAGGTCTCCTCTTTCTTGGGTGGTAGTAGATTCCACCACCTCTTCGGTTCAAATGGAGAGGAGGATTACTGTGGCTCCTCCATGACCAGCTTACTACGAGGTACCAGCTAGGCAAAAGAGGAAACCCTGTGATGGCCTCAGGATAATTCTTCACCAGGTTGGCAGAGCTTATGGATGCTCAGAGTTTGGTACATTATTCGATCTGAGGTCTGTGATTCCCCATAGCATTAGTGGTCGATCCAGAAAGAAATGTGGGCAGGGAGAGATGGAGGCACCCGACGACTTACTTGTTGATTTCCCGATCGACGATAATTAATCGACCTGGATGGGACAAGATAACACTACCATCGAGGAGAGCTCTAGCAGAAGGGCAGTCGATGTTGCCCTCATCACACCACTTCATTCCTCATCCATCATCACATGTCCAAGTTCCTCCTTCCACAGCTCCCTCTAAGATTCAAAAATATGCATCTAGGGAGACGAAATCCCCATTGGTGATCTAGCTATGGCCGAAGAATTTCGCTCCATCTACTCCACTAGCTGAGGTGAGGATAAGTTCTTCCACTCAGCCTCCCACTTCAATTATGATGAAGAGGGAGTGGCTGACCCACCGAAGTCATCACAAAGAAGTAGTGAGATAGTAGAGGAGGAAGGGCACACCAGTGTAGTTCTCATGGCAGTTGATCCTCCCAAAGGAGGGTGTCCCACAATAGATTCGCTGTGCAGACTCAAAGCCTTGGCCATCGTGAGTCTTTGTTCCAAAGTAGGAGAGACCATTCTTAAAACTACTTTAAAAAAGAAATGGATTCTTGGGAGCGATCATTCAGATTAAGAAGAGGGTAGGGTAGCCTTCAACCCAGATGAGAATGATCTATTTGAGGACTCAACAGAAGTCCATATGGTTGATACCCGAGGATCCCTTCTTAGAGACCATCACAGTCAGGAAGGTATTATGGTTGAAGAGGATGACACCGCTCATTCAACCCAACACCTCCTCTAATAGCTCAACCAGAAGGATGAGCAAGTCTGTAGAACAGAGAGGAGGATTGAGAACTTATTAGCTGCAGTTCTAGCACTTCAAAACTAAGCTCCAACATCACAGCCTACTCCTATGGAGACCGATTGGCCTGAGCTCCTACATGTTTTGGATCTTCCCAAGAGTGCATCTCTCATGGATCAGGATAGTGGAAGCCTGCATAGGAAGGCCATAGATAGTACCTCCATACATGAGAAAGACCTCAAACAAATGGTGGAATAATAAGTGAGAAAAGCATTGGTGCAAGCTTGGGGTACCTCATCCATTCCAAAGAGTTTGTGCCACCTTATTTCAAGATTTTTGATGATAGTGGGAACCCTCGGCAACATATAGCGCACTTTAAAGCTCACTGCTGCAACATTGGCGGTAGCGATGTACTTCTCTTTTGCTTATTCATTAGTAGTCTTTCAGGGATTGCATTGATTGGTGTGGAACTGCCCAAATGGTTCAGTAAAGATATTTGTTGAGTTGGAGCAACTCTTCATTAAGAGGTTTCCTGGAGCTCAGCAAAGAGTGATTGTGGGAGATCTCATTGTAGCACAACAAAACCTCGATGAGTTCTTCGTTGATTATATTCTTAGGTGGTGAAACTTGAGTATGAAATGCGAATCGCAACTATCTGAACAGTATTCCATAGAAATTCTTCTTAAGAATATTCAAGGCCCGATTGCTTTAATGCTCAAGGGATTTACTATCAAAACATTTCAGAAGCTAATCAACAAGGCTGCTAGTCTACAAGAAGAAGTCAAATAGTTACCTTTTCAAGACCAGTCATCTAAACCTAAACAACAGAAAGATTTTGAGAAGAAGCCAGTGGTAGTGGCATCAGTTGACAAGGGGAAGCAGTTAATTATAGTTTAGTTTGAGAGATGTAGAGCTCAACAACCTTTACATCCACCACCTCTACCACCACCTCATCATCATATCAATGGCCATCATCACCACCTCTTTAGCAATATACTCAACAGCGGTACTCCTATCCATCGCTAGATAACTACTATCCAACTACTCTTCTGGACAAGTTAAATAAGCTCTATTCATTCAAGAGGGAGGTAGTCAGGAAGATCTTTAAGAACTTCTTAAAAAAACTTGATTTTCAGCTACCAAAGCCTAAGAGGCCAAAGGAAGTGGGCAAGAGCGATGATCTTAGCTTTTACCCCTAATACTGCATGTTAGGCCATGTCTTAGAGGACTGCATCACTTTCAAGGAGTAGTTGAGCGCAACTACAAATCAGGTGCCATAATTATCCCTAAAGATTACTCATTAGAATAACCATCTAGTTTTGTTAGGGTAATCCTTGGGGATACATGTGATCCTCTCAAGATAAAAGAAGGTTGGGATATTTTCTTATCCCGAACCTCTAAAAAAAGATTATTTCTAAGATCGAGAAACTCAAACAACATACAACAACAAGGAAGGTTTGCAAGTTTCCAAAGATAACTCGGGGAAAGTAGGAGCTCAAAGATCCTCAGAATGCTTGTCCACACTTAGTTGATAGATAATAGCACGAAGTCTAGCATTTCCACTACCATTGTTGCTACTACTTCATCCAGCTTCTTACGACAGAGTGTTGTATCGACAAGATGTACTACAACCCTTACCCTCTTACTCTATCATTTACCTCCACCTAAAAACAAGAAAGCAGATCCTACTTACATATTGCCACCGATACTCTTAATTTTATTCCTGGTCTAAATAATAAGATTCTAATAATTTTGATTATTTCTCTTCTGATTCAGAATCAAACTTTTCATTTTTTGAATCAATTGGGTTCACCCATTGAGATTTACATGGAGTCGACCGAGGGTCTATAGGAGAAGTCGCAAAGATACACGTAGAACTACCGCCAACCCATGAAGTCAACCTACGTAGTGATAAAGTTCTACCTTCTAGAATAGCACCTCAAGATAAGGGTAAGTAAGTCATTGGTTCCAGTGAGCAGGTAACCCCTCTATAGGATGCTCCACCTATGGATATGCTTGTGGAGGACTAGCCCAGAGTTGATTATAACATCCTAGCTCACCTTAGAAAGTTGCTAGCTAAGTTAAGCATATATGTTGCCCTTGTCTTATCTAAAGAGATGAGAGAATCTCTAATCAAAGTTCTTCTTGATCAAGAGATATGCTTAGCTCGGCTGACCTTCGGCTGACTGCTATTGAAGAGGAGGCCCACCACTTGAGGGACAGCTTAGGAGTTGCATTCAGTGATGAAGACTTGCTTCTAGGGATGATCGAGTACAACCGTCCCCTTTACATCATAGTGGATATGGGTAGATTCAGACTATCAAGGGTGTTGGTTGACCCAAGTGCATCAGGTAATATTATGAGTCTAAGAACCTTGCCTACTTGAGGATTAATGTCTCCAAACTCCAAAAAAAAGGATGATGTTGAGATGATTTAATGAACAAGGTGAGAGAGCTTTAGGGTCCATAGTGCTACCCTTAGAGATAGAAGATTGGAAGACTGAAGCTAAGTTTCACATTATAGACTTAGGTACATCTTTCAATGCTTTGCTTGGAGACCGTGGATATATAAAAATAACATGGTCTCATCCTCTCTACATTAGTGTATGAAGTTTGCAAGAGGTTGGATCATTTATTGTGTTAAAGGAGATCTCAAACCATTTTTAGTTCATGGTTGGCATATATGAGGATGAGGCCTCAAAATCAACAAGTCTATTCTCGTGAACTTGACCAAAGTTCAAAAATAAAAGAAAAAGAAAAAGTGAAAGAAAAGAAAAAGAAGAAAAAGAAAAAGAAAAAGAGAAATAAAAAGAGAAAGAAAAAGAAAAAGAAAAAGAAAAGAAAAGGAAAAAAATAAATAAATAAAAGGGAGTGAGAAATAGACTTGGAGGAAGTGGAGCCCAACATTAGATTCCACCCATAGTTCGTTACTCTATTTAAACATGTGGGAAGGATGACCCGACCTCCACTAGGCAGAGGAAGAGGCCAGTTCAGAGATAGTCCTAGGGGTGGAAAACCTCCTTATTGGCCACCCAATAGGAGATATAACCCATCTACCAGAGTACACCTGCTATCCATATAGACTTATAATCTAGTTCATAGGATGAGTATTATATGGTTAGCACACCAGCCAGCTCTTCTTAGTAGCATATTCCTTTTAAGGTGACACTTGAGCCAGACAGTGATGAAGACCATGCTTCAAAGAAAAGCATGAGTATATCCAAGTCTATATGTGAAACAGTCGCATCAGTTGGGAACTTTAGCTCTAACACTTTTCTCATAAAAAGTTGAGAGTTTGGCAGTTAAGGAAGCCCCTAAGTCATCCATAGATGTGAAGACTCAGAGGTTCTTTCTGGGAGCATCATCTTCAAGTCAAGAAGTTGATGTAGAACTTGGGGATGATTCATATAAAGATTTAATAGAATTAACTTTTGATTGGTACTTGCCTTGCATTCTAAATTTAGCAAAGAAAGGATTGATTCCACATACATGGTCCAAGCACAGGTCGAATTACTTCAAAAGGTTATGGAATAATAAATGCAAGAATTCTCAATCAAGACTAGGACAAGTATACGGTACAGTGGGTCTAGTTGATGATGCTAATTACTGCCTAGTCATCACCAATCATTTGGAATCTCATAGGTTCTTTTCAAATCACACTAACTCTTATAAGGAGGTGTGCTTAGAAACTTAGATGACCTAGATGATTTCCAAGTTAAGGATGCATCACTAGAGTTTGAATGAAGAAATCAAATCAACCATTGATGAACTCAAAGAAATCAACTTAGGGACTGAAGAAGATCCATGCCCAACATACATTAGTTCCTTGTTGAACCAAACTGAAACCAATGACTTAGTTAGGCTATTGATTGAGTTTAAGGACTTCTTCACATGGAGTTATGAAGAGATGCTTGGATTGTCTCCTAACATGCCAATCCATAAACTAGCAATACAACTTGATGGTAACTCTGTCAAGAAGCTCCTAGATGCATGATTAGACATTGAACAACAAGTCATTTTAAAATCAAGAAACTAATCAATGATGGCTTCATCAGGGAAGAAAAATACCCTACAGTTGGTTGGTGTCATCCTAATTAAGAAGAAGAATGGCCAAATTTGCATATGTGTCAATTTTAGGGATCTAAATAAGGCATGTATAAAATGAATTTCCACTACTGATACTAGTGCTGATGGTGGATATTGCCTCATCTCATGCAGTCTTCTCCTTCATGGATGGCTCATCTAGATATAACCAAATAAATATGGCCCCTGAAGATGAGAAAAATACTGCCTTTCAAACACTGATCAAAATATATTGCTATAATGTCATGCCTTTCATCCTTAAAAATGCCGATGCTACATACAAGCAGGCTATGACTCGAATCTTCGATGAACTCATTCATCATCAAGTCGAGTGTCATGTCGATGATCTCATAATCAAAAGTAAAGAAAAAGAAGACCACCTCTTTAACTTGAGAGTATTTTTTGAATGGTTAAGATAATTTAACCTCAAAATGAACCCCCTAAAGTGTGCATTCAGAGTAGCTTCAGGGAAGTTCTATTGTCTGATACCGGGGAATCGAGATCGATCCAGTGAAGACCAAAGTGATATTAAAAATGCCACCCCCTAAAAGTTTAACTCAGCTCAAGTCATTTCAAGGGCGGTTGGCATATCTAAGATGCTTCATATCCAACCTATCAAGAAGGTGCCAGTCAATTTCAACACTTTTCAAAAAGGATGTCAAGTTTAAGTGGGATGACAAGTGTCAACATGCCTTTTAAGATATCAAACACTACCTGATGACACAAGTTCTAGCAGTTCCTATCCTGGGCAAGCCACTCATCCTCTACACTACAGCATCAGAAGACTCCCTTGGCACTTTATTGGCCCAAGCCAATGATGAAGGGAAAGAGAACACTCTCTACTATCTCAGCCATCGTCTAATCCCTATTGAAGCAAATTATCCACTCATTGAGAAACATTGTCTAGCTTTAATTTTTATGTCCCAAAAGCTATGACATTATATGCTTTCTCATAAAGTTAACTTAATCTCCATAGTCAATCCACTAGTATCTCATGGCACAGTCGATGCTAACTGGACAGTTGGTACGATGGTCCATGATTTTCTATTTGACTTTACTTTCATACCCCTTTGTGTAGTGAAAGGATAAGCATTGACGGACTTCTTAGCTGCACATCCACTTCCTACTGACTCCCTGCTTAATGATGATCTCCCCGATGAACAAATCATGAATTTGGGGGACACTAGCAATCATGGGAATTGTATTTTGATGGTGCTGCTTCCTCTAAAAAAAGAGAAGAATCACAATCTACTCTTCCAGGAAAAGAAAGGGTAGGAATAATCCTTATAACTCCAGACCACGATGCGATGAGATTCTCATACCATCTATCCAATCCTTGCACCAACAATGAAGCTGAATATGAGGCTCTGATTGCCGGTCTAGAGTTAATAGTGACGCTATGCATTCAAAACATTGACATTTTTGGGGATTCTCAGCTGGTCATCAACCAAATCTTGGATCCTATAAAGTCCTCAAGCCAAAGCTTCATCATTATCACAAGTACACCATGGAGTTATTATCCCAAATCCTAAAGGTAACCATATACAAGATCCCTCAAGAGAGAACGCAGAAGCAGATGCACTAGCAAAGCTTGCCAAAGAGTTGGCATGTTCATAAGATGAGTCCATATCAATAAAGATTCAAAATAGACAAGTCCTATCTCATATTGATACTGAACTCATCAAGAAATACTCTCTTGAAGGGGAGGTTGCTATTGTCAAAAAGGACAAGGAGCTAAATTGAAGACAACCATTCATCGACTATCTAACTAAAGGAAAACTACCTCAAGAGAAGTCACAAGCCCATTTGATGAAGCAGAGAGCCCATTCCTATGCTCTCATTGATGGCACCTTATACCAGCGGTCCTTCGATCATATATGGTTATGTTGTTTAGATAAGCATGAAGCCCATAAGATCATGGCTGAGGTACATTCAAGATTATACGGAGCTCACCAATCCGGTCCAATGATGAAAGCCAAGATCAAGAGACTAGGATACTACTGGCCTACGATGATTACAGATTGTATGGATGTAGCCAAGCATTGTAATCAATGTTAGGTGCATGGAGTGGTCCTACACCAACCACCCAACATTCTACATCCAACATTGGCCTCTTGGCCATCCGAGTGTTAGGGTACTGATATTGTGGGTTCGATCGATCCTCCTTCTTCTAAAGATCATCAATTCATCCTTGTTGCTACTGATTACTTTTGTGTGGGCAAAGGCAATTCCTCTTAGGAGGTCAAAGCCCTGCATGTGCTCTAATTTTTCAGGAACCATATCGGGGTGCCTCGATGAATGAATTATATTTGATACAATCAAGAGCACCAAGATTAACAACTTTGCTCGGAGAAGCACAACATAGATTAGAGATACTCTACCATCTATTACCCATGAGTGAATGGTCTAGGAGAAGCCTCTAACAAAACTCTCATTGAAATACAAGAAAACACTTGATGACAACAAGCGAAAATGGCATGAGGAGTTAGTTGAAGCTTTGTGGGCTTATCGCACCACTTATAAAACTCCAACTCAATCTACTCCTTTCTCCTTAGTGTATGGGTCTGAAGTTATTTTACCATTAGAAGTCCAACTTTCATCACTAAGGATAGTTGTGGGTAGCAAGATCACGATATAGAATGCCAAGTTATGGTTAGAAGAGCCCATAGGTTTGGAGGAGAGACGCTTACGAGCATGCCAAAACCTCAAGTTGTATAAAGCCAAAATGATTCAAGCTCACAACAAGTAAGTTCATTTTAGAGCTTTTCAAGTAGGAGAGCTTGTTTTAGTTCTAAGGAGACCAATTATTGCCCGTCGCAAGATGAGAGGTAAGTTTAAACCCACTTGGGAAGGTCCTTTTGCCATAGAGAATGCCTACTAAGGAGGATCTTATCAACTTATCAACCATAAAAGAGAGCACCTAATACTTTTGATCAATAAGCTCTACTTAAAGAAATATTATCATAAAATTATGTTTGAAAATAATTATCGTCAATGAAAATTTCATTTCAAATTCAATCTCTTCAAATTAAAAGTATTTTCATTTGTGAATCTGCCACTATGCATTTAGGATAGGTATAAGAGAACCCAAGCAGCATCTTATCCTTCATCAATTCTCCAGTGCTATTAAGATAAGTGTAAGAGAACCCAAGAGGCATCTATTTTGACTAGCACAATTAAGTTTGGTGTAAGAGAACCTGAGCGACAACCTTTCTTTGTGGAGTCACATTGCCCCTATGGCACCACTTCATCCATTCTTCGATGTGTTTAGGATAGGTGTAAGAGAACTAAATCGACATCTTATTCCTTCTTTCACAACACAAACACACATGCATATCTTCTATCTTAGGCTATTTTGATGTGGGATAATGCCCCCTGCAACACTCACTTATTAGCTACTCTAGGTCGGGCTAATGTGTTACTCTATTAGTGCGTCACCCCAATGGTTCCTTATTTAGGAGGATGTATGTTTGATATATTTTCTTTTTTGATTTTGCCACTACACACTGATGAACGCCTTGTTAGCATGGTGGGCCTTACTACAAGGTCAGTAAGCTACCCTCATGTTGGCTCCATTTAAGAGAATATAAGTCTGCTACGCCTTCTTCTTAAACTAGCCATCATGAACTGAATTGATTGAGTATATCTAACAAACACATATTCACATCTTTTATCTCAGGCTACTTTGATGTGGGATAACACCCACTGTGTCACTCACTCATTAGCTGCTTTAGGTCAGGCTAACGTGCTACCCTACTAGTGTGTCACCCTAGTGGTCTTCTTATTTTGGAGGATGTAAGTCTGCTATGCTTTCTTTCTTTACTTGACCACTATACATCGACGAGAGCCTTATCAGCATGGTAAGCCTTACTGTGCAGTTATAAAGTTACCTTCTTGTTGGCTTCATTTAAAAGAATGTAAGTCTACTACACCTTCTTCTTGAACTAGCCATCATGAATTGACTTGGTTGAGGATTAGGGTAAGTCCCTCAGTATCTCCTTTCCTCTTGACTACTACAAGTTTAGGTCCAGTCCTTCTTTGTGACTCCTACTTGGTAGTCGCCTTTAGGTCAGGTTTGACTAGTTGCACCATCAACAGTTGCCCTAGAGGTTAATCCCTACTTTAGAAGATGTAAGTCTGCTACACTTTCTTCTAAGTATGTTGCCCCTTTTTGGTTGATAGCACTGAGTCGACAATAAACTATCCCATCAATCAATTTTGCTTTAGGGAGATATAAGTCTACACACCTTTTCTCTAGACTAATTGTTGCACACTGATAAACACCTTAGGTTGGCTGGCCTTCACTATGCCGACATCGACCCACCCGGTGGATACACCACTCTTGGCGATGTGTAAGCACGCTTTCTCAAGCCACTCAATACCTACATGAATTATTTTCTTCGGGATCAAGATAATGCCCTAACTCCCCCTGGCACTCTACTTGGCTCACATCCTTTGTGACCCAATTTAGACACTACTTACTTTGGATTAGACAGCCCCTTTCCTAGTAACCACCCCCGTGGTTGAGAGATTCATTCCGAGATTCTCCTTTTGTCCAGTAAATCTGAGATAGGTCTAGGCCAACATAGTCCCTTCTCAGTGTGGTCCCTCGCACACCAACAAGGTCCATGATATAAAATAAATAAATTATATTTTTCTTGTGGATTAGGAATAAATGCCCCCAGCAAACCTTTCTCAAACATACATTCTATCTTTAGGGCAGGGTTAAAAAACTCCCATAGAATTGCCTGACTACTCTTGAGTTGAGATAAGTCTCCACAATACTTTTTCGATAGTGCCCTTAGGTCAGGTTCAATATATTCTACCACCAACATGTTACCTAGGTGGTTGTTCTCACTTTGGAAGATGTAAGTCTACTATGCATTCTTTCCGACGCACCGACAGCCTAGGTTGGGTTGATCTATTGTACATCAATGGGTCACCTACGCTGGTCCCTCTAGAAGATGTAAGTCTTCTATGCTTTCTTCTAGTATAGCAGTTGCACACCGAAAGGCACCCCTTAGGTTAGATAGTCTTACCCTTTGGCCAGTAGACTACCCCTTTGAATCGAGAAATCTGAGATAGGCCAAGGCTGACATAGCCTCTTCTCAAGCATCCACACATGAGATCTATCAAATGAAATTAATCTTGACTACTCTTGAGCTGACATAAGTCCCCCAGCGGCATTCACTCAGTAGTCGCCTTATGTTAAGTTTGATTTGTTACACCATCAACAAGTCACCCCAACGGTTGTTCCCCTTTGGAAGATGTAAGTATGCTATGCTTTTTCCTTAGCATAGCCGTTGCACACTAAAAGGCAACCATTAGGTTGGATAGTCCTACCTCATGATGGGTAAACTACCCTTTGTATTTGTAAATTTGAGATAGGCCAAGGCCGATATAGCCCCTTCTCAATAGGTCCATCGCACACCAACAAGGTCCATAACATAACACACCAAATTAAATTAAATCAAATCACATCAAATAAAATAAAATTAAAATCAAATTAATCATCAGGACTACTCTGGAGTTGAGGTAAGATCCCCAATGACACTCACTCTATAGTCTCCTTAAGTCGTTTGATTTATTATGCCATCAACAGGTCACCCCAGCAGTTGTTCCTTGCTTTGAAAGTTGTAAGTCTACTACATTTTCTTCTTAGCATAGCCATTGCACACCAAAAGGCAACCCTTAGATTGGATAGCCCTACCCTATGGCAGGTGGACTACCCTTTGGACTTGTAAATTTGAGACATGCCAAGGTCTCTATGGCTCCTTCTTAGTGTGGTCCATAGCACACCAACAAGGTCCATAACAAACCAGATTCAAAACCAACCTCCCTAGTAGAGTCAAATTAAACATATCGACAAACCAAACTTCTCC
This sequence comes from Cymbidium sinense, assembly GCA_021442155.1. Lineage (NCBI taxonomy): Eukaryota > Viridiplantae > Streptophyta > Magnoliopsida > Asparagales > Orchidaceae > Cymbidium > Cymbidium sinense. The sequence continues at coordinate 70,545,509 of CM038228.1, read as the reverse complement.
CGAGGCTAAATTGAAATCTAAATCTAACAAATTCAACCAGGCTTATGTTCCCAATGGATGTACCCTCAATTCAAAATCATTCTCCCCAGTGGAGCCATGATAAATTAAACAAACTTCCCCAGTGGAGTCTAATCAAAAAAATTGAAGAAATCCAATCAAACTCTTATCCCCAGTGGATAGCCCAAACCTACTTTCTTAGTGGAAGGTTCACATTCCCAATCCCTGGCAGTTTCAAATCCATATCCCTAGCAGATATGCCTCCACATAAATTAAGATAGAACATATCCAAATTAATTTGATCTTGATCCCCATCGATTATAGATTCTTATCTAATGGATACACACCCAAACAAATCATATTCATAATCAAACTCAAATCCATATCTCCAGCAGATAGCTTGAACCTGCTTCCCTAATGGAAGGTTCATGTACTCAATCCCCTATGGATTCCTTCTTCTTGCTCTCTTAAGTTGCATTGCACTAAGATCATGATTCTATCTATCTTTTGTGTCTAAGTATAGATCATTTTGTTAGTGTTTGTAATCTTCTATATGTTGTTGATCATTTTGGTCAACGCTAATATGTGCGGTGTGCCTTGTCAGTTACACTAAACCTATTGGGGGTCTTTTTGTTGACCTTACTTTTGGAGTGAGCTCTCAACCTCCTCTTCTTATACTTAGGACTCTTCTGGACACTAAGAGCTCCTTGGTCATAAGACACTTCTAGTGATTAGGTGAACACTTAACTTAAGCCTAGATACTTAGAAGGGTTAATCATAGGATTTGGCTATGCCTTAGGACTTCAGAAAATCATCTATCTTGTAGCCTAAACCCAATCCATGTGCACCTTCTTAAATCCAATCAAATTCAAATCTCAAACCAAACCTCAAATTAAATTCAAATTCCAAATACAAATCTAAATCCAAATCCAAATTTTGAATCAAATGATTGAAATCTATGATCAAATCCAAATTCAAAACTCTTCTTAAGCCTTATGATTTTATCTTATGGACTTAGATTTAGCCAAATTTTTCTTCAAATCACTTCAAACTCAATTTATTTTCTTATAAATCAATTGTTCCTTTAATTATCTTCCCAAATATAAATGAAATCTATATTCAAATGACCAAAATGAAAACCAAAATTAAATCAAGACCCAAGCTAAGCCCTTTGAACTGATTATTTGGACTTAGCTATTGACCTCATTTTTGGATGAGGTTAATATCAAACTGAATTTAGTAATTAGGATATTATAATTCCAAATAATAAACTCCTAATTTAGTACTTAGGACACTATGCCTAATGCCCTAAAGAATCTTCCTTGTGTTTATTCTAACCTAGTTGACTTAGGTGCCACCCACCTAGCCAAAAGTCAACTCATCAAAAATATGAACCTAATTCAATCCAACTCAAAATTAAATTAAAACTCAATTTGATCATTTAAAATCATTTGGAAATATAAATAGACACAATCTAAGAATTGATCTAAGGCTAATCCATCAAGTGGGAAACTTAGATCAAACCAATAAAAGAAATCATTAAATGGCATAATCCAAAGGAATCTCAAACATAATTTTCAACTAATCCCCTTTGGATGCAACCAAACCTTTCCCAAACCTAATTAATGTTGATTCAAAGACAATGTTAAGCTACAATCAACTTCAAATAAATCCAAAACCAAGGAAGAGGCAATAACAAGTCAATGGCTTCACAAGCAAATTTCCTTTTGCTTTAGCACATCCCTTTTCCACCTCTTCACCTTGAATAGGTGTAAGATGAAGGAGAAGCATGTTAGCAAGCCTCCAAGGATTCCTATCATCCTAACCACCAAGCAAAGGAAGAAAAGGAGGAGAGGCTCATGACCAAAAGTTATTTTCGCACTTAGACATCACCTCAAGCCTAAACAACTATCCCATCACCTTCATGAGACAAAACAAAGGAGAAATGAATCCTTTCCCATTTCCCAAGCCACCGCCAATAGGAGAATGACCAACACCTATTCAAATAGATCCAAGCTTGGTTTAGGGAGCAATCCGAAGGAAGATAATCCAGTTCTTTTGGCGCACGAGCTTCCCTTGGAGTTTTGAAGCTTCTCGAATCGATCACCAAAGACACAAGAAAAAGAGGTACGCCATTATCGTACTCCCATTTTTCCTTCAAGTTTTCAACCTTGGTCATTTCTGAAGAAAACTTGATCTCAAGTGAGATCAAGCCGCTTAGATTGATAGAAAATCCTTCCACGATCATTTTTCAATCGATATCATGTGATTTTGTTGCTTAGATCGCCATAAATTAACCCAAATAGAGGACGACTCTCAACTCACGCAGGAAGGGAGAAGAGATAATCTCCACCATATGTTTCTTTTAAAAGGAATGGATCACTCAGATCTAGGTGGACTGATTGATTTTATCCCATAAAGACCCACAGATGGATTGTGAACCATCCGATCTTTGATTGAACGGTCCTGCTCGAAATCATGTCACACCGCCATTTTTACGTGGGATCCATGTGGATCCCGTGTGGACCAAACAACATGCGAAATGTGCATTGTGCCATGTCAGTAGTTGACTAGTTTAAAGAGGAAATTGAAATTTTTGAATTTAATAAATTATTAAAATCACCCATAACTTTGGAAATTGTAGAAAAATAAATATAAATCAGCAAAATACAAATGAAGCCTCCATGGATTCGTCTTGATGAGAGTAATCCATAGAAATTAAAATCCCCAAAAATATTGGGTATTTTAGCTTTAATTATGGTTTAATTGAAAATAATTAAACCCTAATTACTCTAAACCTTAATCCAATTGATTTAAAACTTTGGAAAAATTGAAATTAAGGTTAAAACACACAACATTAAAATTTTCATAATTTAATTCATTGTATTTTATAAAATGGAAATTTTAAATACTAAACTTCAAATTTAATTTAATAAATTAATTTAAATTAAAATAATTAATAAAATTAAAAAAAAAATATTAAATCAACCTAACAACTGCAATAAACATTAAATCACAAATAAAACCTATATGAACTTGATAATTTACAAATTGGCTTAATGAACCAATTAAATGAATTAATTAAATCAAATAATTAATCAATACTTAATTAAATCATAATAAATCAACCATCCACAAATTATGAATGAACCCTCATTGGAAACATATTTCAGTGAGGAATCAATGAAAAATGAAATCCTAAATGACCTGCATTAAATTAGGCTTAATTTTAGATTTAATTAGATAATTAAAACTTAATTACACCATAATTATGAATCTAATCTAGACAAAACTTTGGGCATATGAAATTGGCTATAACCCTACTTTCTAAAAAAATTTCAAACCCAATTGATCTCTAATTGGGAATTGTTGAATTTCCAAATCCCTAGATCAATATTAATCAAACAATGGATTAAGGAAATTCATTAATCCATTAAGTCATGTGATAACTTAAACAAATATTAATAAAACATAAAAAACTCTTAGGGAAAGTGTACTAAGAGTCCTAAGCCAAAGAACTTAATTAATTACACATTTAAGGATTAATAAACTTAATAACTCACATAAATAAAAATCAAATAAATATAATCAATATAAATACCTAATAAATCCTAACATTTGAAATAAATCCTATCCAAGAATAAATACAAACCTTAACCTAAGTACATTAGGTTAATATAAACTAAACTAAATCAACATAACTTAATCCAAAAGATTAACATCAACTTTCAACATAAACTAAATGGAACAACAACAACAACAACAACAATAATAAGAAGCCTTTATCCCACTAAGTGGGGTCGACTACATGAATCCTTTGTCTTCATTGTGTCCTATTATGTGTCAAATTCTCATTTAATTCAAGTATACTAAGGTCATCTTTTATACATCTTAACCAAGTCTTTTTAGGTCTACCTCTACCTTTCTTAACATAAGGCAAATCTAATGCATCTACTCTCCTAATCGGGTCATCGGATGACCGACACTTTATGCGGCCAAACCATCTAAGGCGACTCTCTTTAATCTTATCTGCCACTGGAGCTACTCCAACTTTTTCTCCAACATCCTCATTTCACATTTTATCTCTAAAAGTAAAGCCACTCATCCACCTGGGCATCCTCATCTCTATAACACTTAACTTAGTCTTATGCTTATCTTTTATTGGCCAACATTCTGCACCATAAGTCATTGCAAGTCTTACTACCATCTTATAAAATTTTTCCTTATGTTTAAGTTGAACTTTTCTATCACACAATAGGCCAGATGCATTCCTCCACTTCAACCATCCAACTTAAATTCTACTAATAACATCTCCATCTATCTCACCATCATTTTGAACAATAGAGCCTAAATATTTGAATCGCTCACTCTTATTAATGACTTGTTCACCTAATGTCACAATACTACCACTAGAACTTTTACAACTAAAAATACACTCCATATATTCAGTTTTAGATATACTTAAATGAAAACCTTTAGATTCTGATGTTGACCTCCATAATTCAAATTTCTCTTGGACTACCTCTATATTCTTATCAACAAGGAGAATGTCATCAACAAAAAGCATACACCAAGGTACATCTTCCTATAAATGCCTAGTAAGAACATCCATAACTAAAGAAAAAATATAAGGGCTTAAAGCTGATCCTTGATGTAATCCAACTAAAATAGAAAAATATTTTATCAATCCTCCTTTATGTTCTAGAATACATATCCTTAATGACTTGAATATAACCAATATTAACTCCTTTATGTTCTAGAACTCTCCAAAGAATGTCTCTTGAAACTTTATCATAAGCTTTCTCGAAATCAATACATATCATATGTAGATCCTCCTTACTTTCTCTATACTTCTCCATCAAACCTCTTAACAAATGTATAGCATCCATAGTAGATCTACTGCATGAAACCAAACTGACAGAGAAACTTTTCTATCACATCATAATCTTCGCCACTCTCTCCCATAATTTTAATGTATGACACATTAACTTAATTCTTCTATAATTTGCACACTCTTGTGCATCACCATTATTCTTAAATATAGGAACCAACAAACTCTTTTTCTACTCATCTGACATCTTTTTAGTCTTTAAAATAACATTAAAAAGATTTTTATGTCAAGAAATTTCTTGATCTCCTAAACATTTCCCCACTTATATTGGAATATTATCAGGTCCTACTGTTTTTCTACATGTCATTTTCTTTAAAGCTTCTCTAACTTCAAATTTACTAATTCGACGATAAAAATAAAATTCTTTGTTTTTGTTTAGGGTATTAAGGTTGCTAAACCAATCATACTTTTAGATTGTTCATTGAAAAGTTTATCAAAATACCTCATCCACCTATTTTCAATATCCTTTTCTAAGAAAAGTATTTTATTATCTTCATCCTTAATACACCTCACTTGAACTAGGTCTTTACTTCTCCTATCTCTTTGGTTGGCTAACTTATTCATACATATTTCACCTTCTTTGGTATCTAATCTATTGTATAAATCACTATAAATTAAATGGAACAAACCAAACTAATTCAAGTAAAACTAAATGACATGATTCAATAACATATACATAAATCTAAATACAATTTTATGTTTAGGATTAAATAAAATCAACATCATATTAAGGCTTAATTGAACTTTAAAATTAATGAACATATGACTAAATTTTCATAGAAATAAATTAATGAACATACAACTAACCTAAAATAAATTAAAATTTAATTAAACTTTAGGTTAATAGACTTATGACTAAGCTAATGAAATTAAATCAAATATAAGAATAAAATAATTCAAAATAAATAAATGAAATGAAATAATGTGAAAGAAAGAAGTTAAAGAATGTAATTAATTACATACATAAGAACTAATGAAATTAATAAATTATAATTAAACCTTGAGTTTATGGATTCATAGTTAAATGATTTGAATCAAATCAAATAATTCAATTCAATTAATATCAAATGAAGTCAACATAAATCTAAAATGAAACAAATCAACTGAATTAAATCAAACTAAATCAAATAAAATAAAAAAAATATCAAAACTAATTCAAATATAAACTAAATAAAATCAAATAGAATTAATTAAGATACTTAAGGATCTTAATTAGACCTTTAGGATGAATCTTCATCTTAAGATAAATAATTCATTAAGAATTAGGATGTAGAATAGAATGAATTCCATCCAAAAATGAGATCTATTCTATTCTTCATTCTTGAAAACCTAAATATTATTTTAACCAAATAAAATGGAAATAAATTACTAAAGAATTTGAATTGAAACCACCCAAAGATAAAATTTATACAAATTCAAACCCTAAACTGAAACTTGAACTAAAAGAGGCTTAGTAAAGACCCACCACACAAGCCCATCTTCTACACGCTAGATTAATTAGGTCATGGACTCTATATTTAGGATATATCATTTTGTGATTCTTTTATAGTTCTCTGTAATGTGTTGTGATATGCTATTCTTCACATACCTATGTGGTGTATTATTTTAGACTAGATGTCTAGGCTTTTGTTTGCTTAGACTAAATGGTAGGGCGTTATTTATAGAATTTACTTTTCTATGGGGATTGTATTAAAGGGATTGTTGTTATAAATAAAAATAATAAAATTATTATTTGCTTGTAGGAGGTGAAATATCCTTAACATAGTCCGTAGGATAGGTGAGCTTGGCAAGCAACTAATGCTAAGCCTGTATGTTTGTATAATATAACTATTTTGTTGCTTGTATTTCCTAACAAAGGTTTTGTAGGACTTATGGTTTTTTTTTTAATTTTAAAACATAAATTTAAGCTTAAAATTAAGTGAGGATCTATGGGATCTAGGATTAGAAGGAGCTGACCCTACTAGGAGATGGTGCAGTAGTCATCTATAGAGCTCGATGGATGTCCCTGAAGAAGGAAACTATCCTAGAAAGAAGACCCATAGATCTAGACTTGTAGTTCTATGCCGGGCTATTTAAGGGCAGCTTCCCATTTTTCTTTCTTCCGGGGTGTGCAATGGTACCCTTCCACATTGTCCTTTTTTAAAATTAAATTGGCTTGATTTATTTTGGGTGCACAATAGAATCAACATGCTTTCCTAGGTTTTTTTCTGTGCTGTGTTTTCTTGTGAATGAATGCCTGGACGATTAGGCTCATAGATGAAAACTAAATTTTCTACCCAATTAAACTTAACCAATTGAAACATAAAATAAATATAACTCAAAACTCCATAAACTAAAGCCTTAGGAAACACATAAAATAAATTAGAAACAATTAGATTTGAAATCATGAAATCATCTATTTCCATTCCTTGAATTGGGCAACTTCACCCATTGCACATAAGGGGTATCTATCCTGTGAGGATGACCACCTTCTTGGGGAAGTCTGCCTTCCATTTTTGATTCGGCCCATAACCATTTCTAATTGCATGAGATTAAGCATAAAATGCATACCCAAGGCCTAAATGGATTTTGAGTCAAAATTTATAAAAATCTGAAAAATATGCATTAATTAGATGCAACTTTATGCCCTACATTATTCTAGGGATTAGGGAGTGAGTCTAAATTCATATATTCCTTTCTTAAAAATGCAATAGCCCAACCATCTTGCATTCATAAGACTTGACTTCATAAATTTAAATTGTGGTTAGGTGGTGTTAGCTGGTAGCCCTCTCCAGGCAGGTTGTAATTCCAGAAGAGTCAGGGATAGGTTAGTTCTCTCAAGTGAGAGGATTAATTGATAATTCTCATAATAGAACTAGATCGAGTATCTAACATGTGTTAGAAGCACCTGCAGACTAGGTTCTGAAGCATCCTTTTTAGGAATAAGTCTTCAACATTTGGTGTTTCTATAATCTTGTGCTACTAGAATCTAAGTCCTAGATTTCTAAGAAAATGTCAACTTGAAATCTAAATTAAATTTCAAATTTAAAGCCAAATTATAGGATAGTTGAAATGTATACTGGGCTTTCAAGTACCAATAGGCATTTCCTACTTCATCCCAATTGGCACCTAAAAAAGAACTCTCTCCAATTTGAATCATTCCCAGTTGAAAATTCTAAAAAATCAATTCTTTGAAAACCATCTTAGAAATCTTTTGAAATAATAACTTATTTCTTTAATTAAGAGTATTCTTAGGAAGAGACCCTTCTTAAGATGTAATTAACTATAGGGGCTTGCCTTTATAGGGAACCATGAACCCAATTTAAAATAAACCTTATTCTACCTTCCATGTAGTTCAGGAAAATCTCTAGTACACGAAAGACCCATTAGCCGTAGGAGTCTTTTATTGAAATGATCAAATCCGTTATAGAAAAATATGTTTATCTTTCAAGATAATATGCTTATTCTTTAATGACACATTTGATCATCTAAATAAGAAATCCTTAAACTCTATGTAGTGTCATAAATTTTCTCCCCGCAGAGATATTTTATGGCCACTTTGCTGGGGAATGGTTCCTCTCTCCATCTTTAGAAATAAGTTATTATTTCAATATATTGGCAGTGTACTAGTGCCAATCACCGGTCAAGACTACCTTTCTTTTTGTTGGATATCTCTCCATTTCATTCCTGGTTGAGCCTTTCCAACATCTTGATTTAATGTTCTAGAACTCTTCGTTTGCCATAGTTAAATAATTGGGTCCTAGAACCAAATCTCGAAATTAAAAAGTGGGAGAAAATAAATGAAACCAAAGTCATTTCTGTTAAGACCTAAATTTGGTCAAGATAGATATGAAACAATTCCAATATGGAATAGAAATGTTAAATTCAGAAAGTTTGTAAAGTACTTCAAAATTTTAAAAGTAAATCTCAAAAATAAAATCTCAAAGTTAAAATTTGTCCTTAATCTTACTTTGGCTTCATACTAAAGCTAAAGAGAATCAGGATAGGGTCCTTGAATGGATACCCTTTGTTCTACTACATTCAAAGGGGAAAATACCTAAGGATGTAGATCAAATAAAGGAGTTCCTTCAAATCCTAAGAAAATCCAAATCAAAGGAGGCATAGTTGTGTACATTGCCCCTTACCATTATGATTGAAGCATAAATTCCATTTAAAGAAGAATCAACTCAAAAAAAAATAAAATAAAATGTGGGATAAAAAATCATCCCAAAAGAATGCCTTATTGACCTTAGGCAGAGGTTAATTAAGGACCTAAATGTAAATATTCTTTCCTTATAGAAGAAAATTTAACATAAATGCAAATCAGCTTTAATCTTAATTCATCTCCACATGTCCACTAGAATATTGAAAAATCAACTACTCAAGCTGATTGGCCAATTCTAAAGAGTGACTTGGAGGTAACCCTTTTAGACCTTTCCAAAACCTTAAATTCTTAAAGTTTAAGAGTGTCAAAAGAGGAAGATGACATGACATAAATAAATAAATAAAAGTGATAGGATTCATTTTTGCTCCTAATCAATAAAAAAAAGAGAGGGCGCTAAAGAGAATTCTGATTCTCCTAATAAAGTTGAAATGAATGAAATTAATGAGAGTTTTCTCTCATTAAATGAAATGATATTTCATGAATGGCCTTAATTAATTTTAAGGACACATCCTGAAAAAAGAAATAAATGAAGAGTTTAATCCTTCTAAAGAAATTATGACCTTAGGATTGGGTCCTGGGTAATATTTCTACCTCTCAGTGTGAAAGTATGAAGCTTCTATCTCTGGTCAGTTGATAGATAAATTATTTAGGACTTTGTTAGTCCAAATTAATGAAGAAATCCTTAGTTTTCTCTGTTCAAAGGCTAAGGCATTATATTCTTTCAATACAAAGTGAATTTAAGGTGAATCCTTTGTAATGTCTTATGACCCACTTGACATTGTCTTAATGTCTAGTATGGTGGTCAAAGATTTTATTGCAAGCTAAGATTACCTTTAATCTTGTATGTGCTATAAAAAATAATAATACAAGTCAAACATGAATTTTTTAATAGCCCATCATCTACCTAGAGAGTCCTCTTAAATGATGATCCTCCAAATGAATAGATCATGAGATCTATTGATCTATTGAGGATAGAGTTAGACGTACCTTCCCTTCATATCAAAAGAGAAATTATTAAAACCAAATGCAAAATGGTAGAGTTATACCACCTCAAATGACATTGAAAAGAAATAACAAATAATTCATCTTCAAAATATGATATCTTGCCAATCTTAGAGAAGTTGCTTGCAAAATCAAGCATCATAATGCTCTACTAAAAAATAAAAATTAAATAAAAAAATAAAAATAGCAAAGAAAACAAAATAAAATAAAATAAAAAAAAAAAGAAATGAAATGAAGCAAGGCATTACATAATTATGTAATTTGCCAACTTTAATAAGCAACTTCCTGATGTGGCATTCCACTATAAAGAAGTTCTAGGGTTATCTCTTATGATGAAGATAGACTGCTAAGAACTTATGAACATCTTGTTCGATGTGGAAAATTCAAAAGAAGAAAATCTCCAAAACATTTGTTGATCTGGGTGCATTGGTCAACATTAATTGTAAACACAAAAGTGAATATATATAGGCCCAATTTTATTCAAACTTTGATGAGATGGTGCCATGTAAATTCAATCAAATAAAGAAAGGAGTTTTCAAATTCATGACAATTTAATCTTAAAAACTCAACCTAGATAAAGAACTTAGTCCCAATCACATTGTTGATTGAAGACAAAAATTCAAACATGAAGAAATTAAGGAATTCATGAAACATCTTTACTATTCTTGATGGTCCTATCTAGACCAAATAAAAAGAAAAGAAAAAAAATCAAATGAAATAAAAAAAGAAAAATATTGATTATGGTAGGATGTTCATATTCATCCTAAATTGAAAGTGTTGAGTCTTTAGGAATCTCATTCAGCTACTCCTAAATAACCTCACTAAATATTTGATTCTAGCAAAAAATTCTGATTTCAGAAGTGTAAAGTTGTCAAGAAAGTCAATATGCACTCTTAAATGACTCCACTAAATAATTTTAAATTCAGAAGTGTAACATCTTTAGAAATTCATTTTATGAATTTAAATGGCTTTACTAGATTTGTTGTTCCAAGAAATGAAGAAAAAGAAATTGAAATGTTGGATCATGCTATATGATCAATTAATCAAAATAAAGAGTTGAATCATATCAAAAAGTCAATCAATCAAATGTTGTATTTGGATAAAAAGTCAAATACATCTAATTTCCTAGTAAATCATTTAGTGGAGTCATTTCACAAAAAAATGAAATGGTATAGAAATGAGTCAAATAAATCTAACTTCTTAGTGAATCTTGTAACTAGGAAAAATGTCTAATGTTATAGTTCATAAAAAAATCAAATGCTATAGAAATGTTGTCAAAAAGAAAGAAAGAAAAGTAAAGGGATGGAAGGACTATATCCAAGAGCAGAAGGATGAAGTTTGAAATTTCTAAACATGTGGACATTTTTACTTTTAAACTCCTCCACCTCAAAATAAAATTGTAGGGTTAGAAGTAAAAAATTCTCCCTAGCAAAACAAAAATAATCAAATATCTCATACTTTGACATCATGACCTGTGCCATGTTGGGTGAGCTTGCTTGGCAGGTTAAAGGGATAATTGATCTTCTTTAGAGGTCCATTTCCTTTGTATGTAAAAGATTCAATTGAGTGTATTTTGATTGCAATGCAAGTGGCCTATAACCATAAACAAGAAAAGTTATGGAAACATAGAGCCATTGCAAGTAGAAAATTGTTAAGTAATCAGGGTCCGACTTTCTCTTCAAAAGAGACTCTAACATATTGCATGAATGTTGTTTAGATGTGTATGAAGATCTATATAGTATTCCTTGGGATGCACCCCTAGAATTTGAAGAGGAATCTAAATCCATAATTGACAAGTTGAAAGAAACAAATAAAAAAATAAATACAATAGAGGAATTGATTTACATATGATATCAATGCTCTTTAATGAGTTAGATTTTGATGACTTGATTAAGCTATCCTTTGAGTTTAAAAACTACTTTATCTGAAAATAAATTGAAATGATCTCCAGATGTAGCAGTCTATAAACTTAAGTTTGATGTCGTTTCAATAAACTTTATCACTTGGCGACTGTGGTCAAACTCCAAAAGAAAAGCAAGATTTTGCTAAATTTAAAGTAAAAAAAAAATGATGGCTTTACATGAGAAGAAAACATTCTTCTTGGTTAGCTAACATCATTAATAAAATAAATGAATGAAAATGAAGGATAAAAAAAAGAAAAGAAAAAGATCAAATCCATGTGACCCACATCTTAGGACTAGGGTAAAATCTTTACCTTAAAAATGGGTTCATATTACCCCTACTTCATTTCAAAATAAAAAAAAGGTTTTCATGCATAAGATTATCCTTCTTAAGGATAACTTATCTAAAAATTGTCAAATTAAAAAAATTCAAAAAAGGAAAATTAAAAGCATATGATAAGACTGTTGACTCATTCTTGGATGAGGTTAATTTAACATGCTTAGGACACTATGCCTAGTGACCTAGAGAATTCACCTTGGGTTGGATCTAACCTATTCATCTTAGGTAAGATCAACTCAAGCATCCAAATTCAAAATCAACTAATCAACTTAATAATCAATAATCATGAATCCAAAATGATTAAAAGTCAAACCTGAAGTCAACCGTAGTTAACCTAGAATTGACTTAAGTGGGCCCCCTTGGTCAAGAAGTCAACCCACTAAAATTTGATTAAATAAAATCACCAAAAATATTTCTAAAAATTGAATAAATAGTTTTAATCATAATAACAAATAAATTTGAGTTCTTTAAGCTTAGATTAAGTAAATTAGATTTCTTAAAAAAAAATAAGCCACATTGAACTCATATTAAAGAAAAATCAAAATAACATCAAACTAATTGTCCTAAACCATATGGGAATGATAATAGACATAACCTAACTCTATTGGGTTAGGACAAATGGGTCATTTGACCCATAAGAAAACAAGTTGACTCAACTTAACCCAATTTGGGTTAAGAGTTAAACAAACATAAAAGCATGAAAATTCAAAACCATCTTAACCAATTAATGTGCATAGAGATTAATCATCTTAAACATCATAAGTTAATTAATCTCCTTTATTAATAAATCAAATAACAAAATTAAAAAAAAGGGGATAAAGAGAGAAAAAATTCCTTTTGTCCTCATCCCACATCACCCCAAGACAAAAAAAGCCATCTTTTAGGTGGTGGTTTTTCAACTAAAGCAGGTAAGGGAGATAAAATAAAATAAAAAAATAAAAAAATAAAAAAAGGAAAAGAAAAGAGAGCTTAAGAGGTTTTCAGTCATGAGAAAATGATCACACACACTCTCTCTTAAGGAAAGCAAAGCTCTCATACACCATCCCACACCAAAATCAAAGCAAAACGAAACCTCCCCTTTCCTCCAACTGCTCTCAACCAGTGGAACCATCAAAACTAAAATTTGGATCCAAAGCTTGGGCTAGTGATCAAACCACAAGGAATTCTCTCAATTCCTTTGGAGAATGCTTTCCCTTGAAGAATCAAAGATATTTCAATTGATTCCAGCCTTTGAGATCCCTAAATCAAGGCAAATATTAATGATCCCCTTTTCTTAAGAGCAGCCTTGGTCATTTCCTTGCAAAGCTTGTTCTCTAAAATCAAGGATTAAAAGAGGATCTTTCAAAGATCATGTAGCACTTTGAATCATCCGATTTGGTTAAGTATATCAAAAGCTATTAACCAAATACCATGGATGGTCCACAGCTCCCGCAGGATTTGAGGGAGATGAAATCCGGACCGTCCATTTCTTTTAAAAAGAAACGGACGGTCCAGATCTAGGCTGTTAATTTTGATTAAATTCCTTTAGGAATGCGAATGATAGGACGTCTGACCGACGGACCTCGATTGTCAAGGATCAACCCACGCCATGTTCTTGATCAAATCATGGATTGTGGAAATCAACGGTCCAAACTAATCTCATTTTAGTTAAAATGGGTCTATTACTAAACCGTTAAAAACTATTGATTAATGGTTTAATCAATTAAAAAAATTTAGAAAAGGTCAAAAAAAATCATATAAAATCAAAGGAAAATCAGAAAAATAAAAAAAAATCTCTATGGATTCATCTTGATGAGAGGAATCCACAGAAATTATAATCCCCAATTTATATTTAGTTATTTTTCCTTAATTTAGGTTTAACAAAAAATAATTAAACCTTAATTACTCTTAAATTAATAATCCAATTAATTTAAAACTTTTGGGAAATTAAATTAAGCTTAAAAAACACCTTAGATAAAATTTTGGGAACTTAATTCTCTAAATTCAAATGAAATTGAAATTTTATGTGAATTAACCCTTAAATTAATTAAATTAATTACCCTTTAATAAAATAATCATAGAATTTTAATTTAATAATCAACATAATCAACATCAGAATAATAATTGAACTAAACCAATATGAACCTAATGTGAACTTAATTAACTCAATTAGATAATTAAAAGAATTAATTTAATTCAATTAAATAACGAACTTAATTAAATCATAAATCAATCCAAAAAAATTATGAATAAACCCTCAATGGAAAGGTATCTCAATGAAGAATAAGTAAAAAAATAAAATCTCTTAATGAGTCTTAATAAATTAAGCTTAATATAGGTTTTAATGAAATAATTAAAACCTTAATTACATCCTAATTACATCTCTAATTAAACTAAAACTTTAGGAACATAAAATTGGCATGTAACCCCACTTGTCATAAATATCTGAAACCAAATTGGTCTATAAATTTGGAATTCTTGAATTTCCAAATCTCTAGGTCAATATGAACTAAATAATAATTAGGAGTAATCATTAATTCATTAAATAAATAAATAAATTGAACTAATCTAAAATAAACATCAAAAATACTTAGGTTAATTCATCAAAACTTCCTAAGTCAAATAATTTAATCAAATATCAAAATTGTAAGAAAATCAGTACTTAATGAAATTCAAACATAATTAAACAACTTAAGTTAAATTTAACAAAACCATTCATCCTTAATGAATTTAAATAATGAACTTAAATCTAGATTAATTTAATTAGATCAAGTAATTAACCTAAGTACTTTAGGTTAAATCTATGAACAAACCTAAGACATTAATTCATATTAATGGACTTAAAACTTAAGCACAAATTCATAATTTAATGTCTTATGTTAAATTGAATGAAATCAAACAAAAATTAAACTCCTTAAAGTAACATGAGCCAAATCAAATGAAATCCATATAAATTAATTTAAAATAAAATAAATCAAACAAAATAAATTAATTCAAACAAATGAAATAACATAAATCAAATCCAAACATAAATGAAATCAAAAGGATTAAAAAATACTTAAGAATTTTAGTTAGACTTTGGAAACCTCATTAGATTTAGGATGTGGAATAAAGTGAGTTTCACCTAAAAAAGAAATTCATTCTATTTCTTTTTGAAAACTTAAATACAACCTTAACCAAATAAAATGAACATAAAAAATAAGAATTAAATCATTAAATCATTTGAATTGAAACCAACCAATGGTAAAATTCAAACTTCAAACTTCAAAACTTAAACTTAAAGGCCTAGCAAAGACTTGCCGCACAAACCCCACTTCTACACACACTATATTATTTAGGCCACAGACCCTAGATCTAGGTTAGATCGTCATTAAAATCAATCTACTAGAATTCAGGATAGGACTTATCTAAGGAAAAAAATAAAGAGTATATATTGGAAAGTCCCTAAAATTTTGAGCATAAAATCCCTTCACCACCTTTACCCTCACCTTTAAAACCTTTAGTTCAATCTAGAATGAACCTTACCACAATTCTCTGTGAACTACATCCATTTGATCTTCCCATAAAGGAGTGAATTCTTCTTATTCATCTTCTTATGTTAGGAAAACTATTGATGATGGTCATGCAGGCCTAAAAGCCTTCATTGATAGTATCCATACATCCCAAGGAAACATGAATGAACTATCTGAATTAAGGCCAATGTAAATTAGCGAACTAATTGATGTCATCTTAGATAGCAATGGTGTTCCACTCTCCTTGTCCAAAGAAGAGATAGATAACATCATTAAAGAAGATGAAGAAAATGAAAATTTGGAAATAAATTTTGAATATTTTGATCATGAACAAGATGATATGTTAGATGATGATTTGACAGAAATACACATCTATATGGTTGACATCATCTAAAAAAGAGTAGGAAGAGACACAAGAAGACCCTGCTCTAAGTTCAAACCAACAACTTATCCTTCAACTTCAAAAGAAGGATGAGAAGATTGATTCTATGAACAAGAAAATAGAGGAAATGATTGCCACTATTCAATCACTTTAAAATATGATTCCATCACTTTCAAATCATCATGTCCTTCAGATCCTTGCATCCCACCAATGATTGGAGGTCCGGTTTAGAAGATCGACATGAATCAAAACCGCATTGTGTACCTTCCAACATCAACTAAAGACATTGGTGCAACAACAAGTAAAGGAAGCATTTGCACAAACTCGGGTACAACCATGATTCCATGGCATACCCTAAGGAATTTGATTCCACTCATATCCAAAGGGGTTTGTATCCCCATCCTTTAAAGTATATTGATGGATGAAATCAAGATTTGGCTCACTGCAAGTTTTGTAATGTGGAGGGAATGCTCTTATTAGACAATTAGTACTGAGGAGTGCTTTGGTGATTTACAAAATGATTTGGTACACTTTCAAATTGGAAGAAATATTTGTAAAGAGATTCACAAGTGTCCAACATCATGGGAGACCTAGTAGTAGCACTGTTTTAGAGAATCTCTAGTTGTTTATATCCTAAGATGGAGAATTCTCAGGTTAAAATGTGAGCCTCAAAAAGAGCGCTGTAGAGATCCTCCTTAGGAATATACATGTATAGCCTTCCTCCTCAAATTTTACTATTAAGACCATTGAAAAACTTTTAAATAAAGACTCTAGTTTATAAGAGGAAGCTCCTAGGATGTCATTTTAAAAGACCAAACTGAGTCATCCGCCTGGGAGGCCTTTAAAAAAGAGCGGTAGTGTTTCTACAGGTCACAAGGGAAAGCTTCAAGAATACTAGAGCGAGCTTCATCTTATGAACCACAAAAGAATAGAAGTCATCATTTGTTAGAATTTTAACTAGCTCTTTCTAAAGAATAAACTAGACTTATTCCTTTAAGAAAGAGCGGGAAAATCTTTAAAATTTGATAAAAACTTTAAACTCCAACCAAGAAAGCCGAAGAGCGGAAAATGATCATTATTGCCCATATCATCAAATGTTGGGGCATACTATTGAGGATTTGTTTTCTTTAAAGATCTCGAAAGAAATTTTAAGAAGGATTGTTAATCCCAAAGGAGATGTGGACTGGACAAGGATCCATTAAGGTTATAACAGTAACTCTTCTTCTAGTTCATTTTCAAAATGAATGGGATGTTTTTTATCCCATTCCACAAAGAAACATATGATGAAAAATTTAAAATTTGCCATGTAGGATCGAAGAGGAGGTGATCACCCAAGTTAAATATAATACAAATTCCACCTATGTCTAGTATCTTCAACTACAAGAAGATAAGTGTGGTGAAGGAGGGACATCTATATCTAGTAATGAATTTTGTATGATAAAGATGGAAAGGCAGTGCCATATAAGCCTTTATCTGTACTTATTTCAAAAGAATGAATAAAAATCTATCTCGATGATTTCTTACATTCATGCTATTTCTAATAAAATGAGAATGAAAATATTGAGAATTTAAATAAAAAAGAAGAATCTTCATATGACTTGGTCAAACTTACATGGAAGATTTGCATGGTGATCCACTTTATAGATATAGAAATATCGATGATCATCAAAAAAAGATGGTGAATGAAGAACATGTTGATTCAAACCCCGAGATATTGCTGAAATAAACCTCCATAGTGGAAGAGTACCACCTTGCTTACCTAAAGAAAAGGAAAGCAAATCATGGATGAAAGTACAAGTTTAGATTCATACTTAAAGAGATACTAGCAAAAATAAAGGTTCCCAAAGTGGATTATAATGTTCTATCTCATCTTGGAAGCTCTGCTAGATTATATTTATGACACTCTCATTCTTTCAAAAGAAATGAGAGAATCACTAGTACAAGCATTACTTGATCCAGAGATATGCGACTCAACTAGCCTACTAGAAGAGGCTTGTTACTCAAGGAGGTCCTAGGAGTTACTTTCTAGATGAGGATCTACTTTGGGAACACCATAATCCCTTTATATTCGTAAAAATTGAAAATATAAGATTGTCAAGAGTTCTAGTAGATCTTGGTGCATCTGTTAACATCATGAACTCTAAAACATTAACATTCTTAAAAAAATCGAATAAAGACTTATTTTGATAAGATGTTGTTGTTAAAGGCTTGAAATAGGTGAAAAGCTTAGGCTCAATCACTCTATTATTAAAATAGAAGGATTGAAAATTGAAGCTAAATTTTATATTATAAATTCAAAACTTCCTTTAATGCTCTCTAGGCGACCTTGGATTCATGAATAGAAATTACCATCTTCACTCCACCAGGTATTAAATACACTAGGGATGGAGTGGAGTATGTTATAAAAGGAGATGTACTACCATTCTCTATTCATGAGATTAAGCTTTATGAAGATGCTATGTAGTACATGCCTAAGAAACCTAGAGTTGATTCTATGAAATCCATCATTATTGAAGCACAAAAAAATAAAAAAAATAAACAAAGATGAAAAGAAAGAAAAGGAGGAAAAGAAAAAAGAAAAGAAAAAAGAACCTCCAATAATTCATATTGATTTGGAATCATATGAAGATTCTATCATAGAAATGCTTCAAAAAGGTTTGAGATTTCCTTAAGAATCAGATACTGATGAAGAAGTAATCAAAGCATTAAAGGAAGAGTTTGACTTATCCACATATGAAAAAAAAATATGTGGATACTTTAACTGACTCTAAATCAAAATAAAATATCTTAGAGGTCAAAGACCTAACTTATCGGAGAAGTGGGAAGGTGCAAAATTTTATTCTATACCAGTCCTTCAAGCTCGAAAGAGATGCTTGAAGAACCATCTTTCAATGAAATAATAGAACTTCCTTTGATTGGTACTCAACTTGTGTAAAGAATAGAAACGTGGTTTTATTACAAATATTTGGCCTAAAGATAAAAATGCATGGAGAGCTTATGGAACCAAAAACATAGAAATTTTCATTCCAAAGCTGGGATTGGTATGTTAAATTATTTGATGATATTGAGCATTGCTTAATGATAAGCAATCATCAAATAGATCAACTCTTTGAAGTCTCTTCTACTCTTCTAGGAGACTCATTCGTAAAACTATAAGAATCCAAAGATGATTCACAAAGAATGCACCACGAATATGAGGAAGAAATAAAATCTACTATAGATGAATTAAAGGAGATTAACCTAGGAACTCTGAGAACCAAAAAATTGACTTTCTATTATTTCTTTGCTTGGAGTTTAAGATGCTGAGTATTATCTTATGAGATCCAGGGAATGATATATGAATGAAATTAGAAATGAAGAAAGGAAGAACAATAATTGGGTAGCCAAAGATAGTTCAAGAAAAAAGAAGAATGGTCAAATACGATTTGCTTGGTTTTAGAGACTTAAATAAAGCTTGTCCCAAAGATGAATTCCCCTTGCCTATACCTGAACTCATGGTTGACATAGCTTCCTCGCATGAGATATTTTCATTTATGGATCATCGGTTATAATCAAAGATGTACGAAGATGAAAAACATATGCTGAAACTCTAATAGGGATTTTCTATTACACGGTCATGCCATTTGGCCTAAAAAATGTTGGAGCTACTTATCAAAGAATTTCAATCGTGTACACAAAGGTAAAAAATGTCATCATGTATAAATGGTCCATCTTTTAGGTCCAAAAATAAATCACTTTCATAAAACATAAAATATTGAGATCTCGACCATCTTTTACCCTAAGAATGGATTGGTCGAGGCATTTAACAAAACATTAGTAAGAGTTCTAAAAGATACTTGATGAAAACAAATGCCAATGGCATGAGAAGTTGGTTGAAGCCTTATGGGCATATACCATATAGGACACCAACTCAATCTACACCATATGCTTTAGTTTTTTAAATAAGTGGTTCTTCCATTAGAAGTGCAACTACCTTCATTAAGAATAGCTATTAATAATAATATTACGATAGAACAAAATCATAAGATTCATTTGGAAGAACTAGATAATCTTGAAGGAAAATGATTACAAGCTCAACAAACCATAACTATACCAATCAATGATGGTTCGGCACATGATAGGTTATTCAGTAGAACTTTCCAAGTCGAGATTTGGTCTTAGTTCTTAGACGACCCCTAGCTCATCAAGAATCGCAAAAATTCGAGCCAACATGGGAAGGACCATTTGTAGTGGAAAAAGCCTATAAAGGAGGTTCTTACCAATTTATTACTTGTAATGGCGAATGCCCAATACCACCTATTAATGGACGTTACCTAAAGAAATATTATGTGTAACTTGTAACTTATTGCAAAATAAAGATCAATAAAATAAAAGTTTATTTCTCTTTATTGCTTTTGCTTCAACTTGTCTCATTTAGCTGAGATGTTGAAAACTCATTTGTAAATGTGCTTAGAAGTGAAAGCAAACCTTCCATAACATCTTCATCAAGTTAGACTAACTAAGTGAGAATTAAGTCCATGAGACTCTTGCTTATTAGTCATAACTATGAGGATTAGGAATAAGTCACTTTGACCCCTTTTCCTCATCCATACCAAATAGTAAGGCACCTTTCATGTCTTTGTAAAGTCCCTAGTCGTCATCCTACCTTTGTGTACATGATTGAAACAAGCCATCAAGGCCCCTTTCATGCTACATAGGTGAGTTAGATTGGATTAAGTCTTTATGAACCCTTTCTAATAGCCAGAAAGATATAAGTCCCAAGTCGGCCTTCTTTCTAATCATCAGGAGTAAGTCCCCAGTCGGCATCCTACCTTCGTGTACATGATTGGAACAAGCCATCAAGGCCCATTTCATGCTACACAGGCGAGTTAGATTGGATTAAGTCTTTATGAACCCTTTCTAATAGCCAAAAAAATATAAGTCCCCAGTCGGTCTTCTTTCTAATCATCAGGAGTAAGTCCCCAGTTGGCATCCTACCTTCATGTACATGATTGGAACAAGCCATCAAGGCCCATTTCATGCTACACAGGAGAGATAGATTGGATTAAGTCTTTACGACCCTTTTCTAATAGCCAGAAAGATATAAGTCCCCAGTCAGCCTTCTTTCTAATCATCAATAGTAAGTCCCTAGTTGGCATCCTACCTTCGTGTACATGATTGGAACAAGACATCAAGGCCCCTTTCATGCTACATAGGCCAGTTAGATTGGATTAAGTCTTTACGATCCCTTTCTAATAGCCAAAAAGATATAAGTTCCCAGTCGGCATTCTTTCTAATCATCAGGAGTAAGTCCCCAATCGGCATCCTACCTTCGTGAACATGATTGGAACAAGCCATCAAGGCCCATTTCATGCTACATAGATAAGTTAGATTGGATTAAATCTTTATGACCCCTTTCTAATAGCCAGAAAGATATAAGTCCCCAGTCGGCCTTCTTTCTAATCATCAAGAGTAAGTCCCCATCCTACCTTGTACATGATTGGAACTAGCCATCAAGGCCCCTTTCATGCTAATGTGTGAGTTAGATTGGATTAAGTCTTTACAACCCCTAATAGCTTAAAGATATAAGTCCCCGGCCTTCTTTCTAATCATCGAGTAAGTCCCCAAGATCCTACCTTCATGTACATGATTGAAACAAGCCATCAAGGCCCCTTTCATGCTACACGTGAGATTGGATTAAGTCTTACCCTTTCTAATAGCTGAAAGATATAAGTCCCAATCGGCCTTCTTTCTAATCATCAGGAGTAAGTCCCCAGTCGGCATCCTACCTTCGTGTACATGATTGGAACAAGCCATCAAGGCCCCTTTCATGCTACACAGGCGAGTTAGATTGGATTAACAGAAAGATATAAGTCCCCAGTCGGCCTTCTTTCTAATCATCAGGAGTAAGTCCCCAGTCGGCATCCTACCTTCGTGTACATGATTGGAACAAGCCATCAGGGCCCTTTCATGTTACACAGGCGAGTTAGATTAGATTAAGTCTTTACGACCCCTTTTTAATAGCCAAAAAATATAAGTCCCCTGTTGGCCTTCTTTCTAATCAACAAGAGTAAGTTCCCAGTCGACATCCTACCTTCATGTACATGATTGGAACAAGCCATTAGGGCCCCTTTCATGCTACACAGGCGAGTTAGATTGGATTAAGTCTTTATGACCCCTTTCTAATAAAGTCCCCAGTTAGCCTTCTTTCTAATCATCGAGTAAGTCCCGGGCATGCTACCTTAGTGTACATGATTGGAATATGCCATCAAGGCCCTTTCATGCTACAGGATTTAGATTGGATTAAGTTTTTATAACCCCTTTTTAATAGCAAGAAAGATATAAGTCCCTTAGTCGGCATTCTTTCTAATCATATAGGAATAAGTCCCCGGTTGGCATCCTATTCAAACTTCTAAAGAATGAAATCAGACCATTAAAGGCCCCATTTCTTTGAACTATCTAAATAGGATCAAGTCATGTGACCCCGCTTTAGTAGTCAAAGTGTATGGAGTAGGATCAAGCATTTCAAGCTCTTCTCCCAACATAGCTTTTGAGGATTGGATCAAGTCTTTAAAGGCCCCTCTCCTCTCTTCAACTAACTAGGATGGTTCACACCCTTAACGACCCCATCTTATTAGCAAATCACATAAATCACCACTACTCTTAAGAAAAAGTAAGTCCCCTAAAGGCATTTTCCTTATGCATAATGATTGCATTAAAGTTAGACCAATCTTTGGGTCTACTCCTAATAGCATTCTTCTTCATCCTAGAACTTAATGAAAGTTAAGTTTCTAAGAATGAATCACACTCCAAAATAAAGATATGTATACATATACCTATCTTTCACAATCAAAATCAAAATAAATCCAAATCAAAAACAAAAATCATGAATTGGAACCCCAAGCTTATACTTGTATGTTGATCAATCTGGTCAACACCAATATGTGCAGTGTATTCTAGTTAATCCACTACACATATTGGGGGTCCATTTGTTGACCTCATTTTTGGATGAGGTTAATTTAGCATGCTTAGGACACTATGCCTAGTGACCTAGAGAATTCACCTTGAGTTGGATCTAAATTCATCTTGGGTAGGATCAACTCAAGCATCCAAATTCAAAATCAACTAATCAACTTAATAATCAATAATCATCAATCCAAAATGATTAAAAGTCAAACCTAAAGTCAACCCTAGTAACCTAGAATTGACTTAAGTGGGCCCTTGGTCAAGAAGTCAACCCACTAAAATTTGACTAAATAAAATCATCAAAAAATATTTCTAAAAATTAAATAAATAGTTTTAATCATAATAACAAATAAATTTGAGTTCTTTAAGTCTTAGATTAAGTAAATTAAATTTCTTAAAACAAAATAAGCCACATTGAACTCAAATTAAAGAAAAATCAAAATAACATCAAACTAATTATCCTAAACCATGGGAATGATAATAGGACATAACCTAACTCCCTATTGGGTGTAGGTCAAATGGGTCATTTGACCCATAAGAAAACAAGCTTGACTCAACTTAACCCAATTTGGGTTAAGTGAGTTAAACAAAACATAAAAGCATGAAAATTTAAAACCATCTTAACCAATGAATGTGCATAGAAGATTAATCATCTTAAACATCATTAATAAGTTAATTAATCTCCTTAATTAATAAATCAAATAAAAAATTTAAAAAAAGAGAGAGAAAAATTCCTTTTGTCCTCATCCCACATCACCTACCCAAGACAAAAAAAGCCATATCTTAGAGGTTCGGTTTTCAACCAAAGCAGTGGAGCTAAAAAAAATAAAAATAAAAAAAAAAAAAAAAGAAAAGAAAAGAGGGCTTAAGAGGTTTTCAAGAAAACAATCACACACACTCTTCAAGGAAAGCAAAGCTCTACACACCATCCCACACCAAACTAAAGCAAAATGAAATTTTCCTCCAACCTCAATCAAATGGAACCATCAAAAAAAACCAAATTTGGATCCAAAGCTTGGGCTAGTGATCAAACTACAAGGAATTCAATTCCTTTGGAGAAGTGCTTTCTTGAAGAATCAAAGCTATTTCAATTGATTTTTGAGATCTAAATCAAGGTAGGCCATTATTGATCCCCTTTTCAAGAGCTTTGGTTGTTTCCTTACAAAGCTGGTTTTCTAGTGAGATCAAGCTATAAGGATTGAAAGAGGATATTTCAATGATCATGTAGCACTTTAAATCATCCAATTTGGTTAAGTATATCAAAATATTAACAAATATGACGGCCCACGCTCCCCAGGTTTGAGGGGAGAAAACCAACCGTCTGCTTTAAGATCTAGGCTATTAATTTGATTAAATCCCAGAATAGAATGATAGGGACGTCGATCATGATCTACAAATGTCTGGATCAACCCACGCATATCTTTGATCAAACACGGATATCAGCCCGATTTCATCGGACAGTCGAGTTCTAATCCCGCTCTTTTTAGTTAAAATGCATGGGACACGTTACTTAAAATTGTTGATTAATAGTTTAATTAATTAAAAAAAGTTCAGAAAAGTTTAAAAAAATCATATAAAATCAAAAGAAAATCAGAAAAATACAAATAAAATTTCTATGGATTCATCTTGATGAGAGGAATCCATAGAAATTAAAATCCCCAATTTATATATGGTTATTTTTCCTTAATTTAGTTTAACAAAAAAATATTAAACCTTAATTACTCTTAAATTAATAATCCAATTAATTTGAAACTTTGGGAAATGAAATTAAGCTTAAAACACCTTAGATAAAATTTTATTTAATTCTAATTCAAATGAAATTGAAATTTTATGTGAATTAACCCTTAAATTAATTAAATTAATTACCCTTTAATAAAATAATCATAAAATTTTAATTTAATAATCTTAAATCAACATAATGAATAATAATAATTGAACTTAATTAAACTAATATGAACCTAATATGAACTTAATTAACTCAATTTGATAATTAAAAGAATTAAATAATTCAATTAAATAACTTGAACTTAATTAAATCATAATAAATCAATGAGTTAGCCAAAAATTATGAATAAACCCTCATTGGAAAGGTATTTTGAATAATAAGTAAAAAAAAATAAAATCTTTAATGAATCTTAATAAATTGTTAATAGTTTTAATGAAATAATTAAAACCTTAATTACACCCTAATTACATCTCTAATGCTGAAACTTTAGAACATAAAATTGGCATGCAAACCCCACTTGTCATAATTCAAACCAAATTGGTTTATAAATTTGGAATTCTTGATTTTCCAAATCTCTAGGTCAATATGAACTAAATAATAATTAAGAATAATCATTAATTCATTAAATAAATAAATAAATTGAACTAATCAAAATAAACATCAAAAAATACTTAGGTAATTCATCAAAACTTCTAAGTCAAAGAATTTAATCAAATATCAAAATTGTAAGAAAATCAATACTTAATGAAATTCAAACATAATTAAACAACTTAAGTTAAATTTAACAAACCATTCATCCTTAATGAATTTAAATAATGAACTTAAAACTAGATTAATTAGATCAAGTAATTAACCTAAGTACTTTTAGGTTAAGAATAATCTATGAACAAACCTAAGACATTAATTCATATTAATGGACTTAAAACTTAAGCTTACAAATTCATAATTTAATATCTTAAGTTAAATTGAATGAAATCAAACAAAAATTAAACTCTTTAAAGTAACATAAGCCAAATCAAATGAAATATATAAATTAATTTAAAATGAAATAAATCAAACAAATTAAATTAATTCAAACAAATGAAATAACATAAATCAAATCCAAACATAAATAAATCAAAAGGATTAATTAAAATACTTAAGGATTTTAGTTAGACTTTTGGAAACTCATTAGATTTAGGATGTGGAATAAAGTGAGTTTCACCTAAAAATGAAATTCATTCTATTTCTCATTCTTGAAAACTTAAATACAACTTTAACCAAATAAAATGAACATAAAAAATAAGAATTAAATCATTAAATCATTTGAATTGAAACCAACCAATGGTAAGAATTAAACAAATTCAAATTTCAAACTTCAAAACTTAAACTTAAAGGCCTAGCAAAGACTTACCACACAAACCCCACTTCTACACACACTAGATTATTTAGGTCATGGACCCTAGATCTAGGTTAGATCATTCGCGTGATTTTCTTTAATCTCTGTGATATGTTGTGATGTGCTTCACATGTCCAGGTGGTGTATTGCTTTAGACTGATGCCTAGGTTTGTTTGTTCGTTAGACTAGATGTTAGGCATTCTTTCTAGATTTAACATTGTTTTTTACTGGGATGTTAAAGGGATCATTGTAATAAATAAATCATAAAATTACTATTTGCTTGTAGGTGCTAAAAATCCCTTAACATAGTCCATATGACAACTGAGCTTGGCAAGCAACTAATGCTAAGCCCATATGTTTGTGAAATATAAACCGCTTTGTATGTGTGTATTTCTAACATCTATTTTGGTGGCTTAGAATTTTCTTTGAATTTTAAATGTAAATTTGAGCTTAGAATTAGGTTAGGACTTATGGGGTCTAGGATTAGAGGCAACCAGGTGATGATGGTGGTGGTCTGGAGGGATGGATGTCCAAGAAGGAGACTTTTCTAGAAAGAAGACACATAGAACTTGTAGTTCAAGGGGTTGTATAAGCGTAACTTCGGCTCCCTTTTTTTTCTTCGGTGTATAGCATTTGGTTGCATTGGTCTTTTTTTTATAATTTAATTTGTCTTGATTTATTTTGGGTGCAATAAATAATGCTTTTCTTAGGTTTCTTTTATGTTTTCGTGATGTGCCTAAGCAGGCTCATAGGATAAACTAAATTTTCTATCCAACTAAATCAACTGAAACATAAAAATAAATACAACTCATAATCTTCATATAAAAGCCTAGGTATTAAAACAAGATAAAATATATAGCAACCCCTTAGCTGGATGTCATGCATAATCATATTATTTCACTCTTGATTAATGAAGGAATTCCATCTTTACCTAGGCTTGACCTTTGAGAGCCTATGATGGAAGTACACCTTCTTATTTTGATTTGACCCATGATCTTTTCTAATTGCATGCATTAGGCATCATTATCCATGGCCTAGATGAATCCTAAGTTAAAAATTATTGAAATCTGAAAAATGTGCATTAATTATATGCATCTTTATACCCTACATGATCTTAGGGGTTAGGGAGTAAGTCTAGGTTCATAGATTTCTTTCCTAAAATTACCTGACCATCTTACATTCATATGACTTAGCCTCATGATTTTAAAATGTGCTTAAGTGGTGTTAGCTGGCAGCCTTCTCCAGGAAGGTTGTAAGTCTAGAAGAGTCAGGGATAGGTTATTTCCATCAAGTGGAGAGAATGACCAATGATTCTTAAGAATATAACTAGGTCGAGCATCTGACATATGTCAGAAGCATTTGTAGACTAGGTTCTGAAGCATCCTTCTAGGAATAAGTCTTCAACCCTAGGCATTTTTGTAGTCTTGTGCTGCAAGAATCTATGTCCTAGATTTCTAAGAAAATGATAACTTGAAATCTAAAATTAAGTCCCAAATTTAAGCCTAATCATAGGATAGATGAAATGTCCACTGGGCATCCCAGTATTAATATACATTTCCTACTTTTTCCCGTTTGAATCTTAAAAATAACTCTTTCCAATTTGGACCTCTCCCAATTGAATTTCCAAAAATCAATCTTTTGAAAGCTACCCTAGTAGTCTTTAGGAATAACCACTTATTTCTTCAATCATGAGTATTCTTAGGAAGAGACCCTTCATAAGATGTAATTAACTATAGAGGCTTACCTTTATAGGGAACCAGGATCCTAGGATAAAATTGACCTTCTACTTTTCTATGTAGATCGAGAAAATAATTTTGGTAAAGACCCATTAGTCTTAGGAGTCTTTTATTGAAATGATTGAATCCATTAGGAAAGCATGTTTATCTTTCAGATAATATATGTTTATTCCTTAATGTTGTATTTGGTCATCTAAATAAAATATTCCTAAACTCTATGTGGTGTCATTTTTTTTCTCTATTCCATTAGAGAGAAAAGAGAAACCAACGTATTTTTCTAACATTCAGAATCCTTACAAGAATGTTCTATTACATAGTCATATCATTAAGTCTCAAAAGATCAAGACAATTTATCAAAAAGGTCATGATCAAGATTTCTTATAACCTCACTTTCAATTAAGTGGAGAGTTATATTGAAAATTTTGCCTAAAAATAAATGAAAAGAAAATAAAAGAAACTTCAATATGATTTGAAAAATAATCATATCATTCTTGAAATTTACTTTGGATTCAAGGACCTTGTAGTAAACTATAGAAGGATCAAAAATACAAAAATAAGAAATTAATCAAAGAAATTTATAAAAAATCCATTCCTAAATCCTTTAAAAGAATAATAAATCAACTTAAGAAATTCAATTTCAAACTTATCAAGAGAATCTTAATTTCTCTGATTAGTTAATCCTTTCAATTCCCTTATTGATTAGGGACAAAAAATATCTCCATGAGAATCCAAGAGTTTGCTTATCTTAATTCTCATTCATTTTAGAAAGCTTCAAATGAATCTCTTGATCTTTATTGAATCTAAGAGAAGGCCTTATAAGCTATTGATTCATGTCAACAAAGTAAAATGAAATAAATGTTCAAATAAAAATAAAAAGAATTTCTATTTGAGAAGCACTGGTTGACTTTGGTTCTTATTGCCTAAAGAACTACATAGTCACATGCAAGCTCAAAAAGGTTGAATTCTCAGGTTAGTACCCTATGATGTATTGTCTAAAGTGAATTAGACATCTAGTATGGTTCATTATAACTTTGAGATTTTAAAAAAAATGATGAACTTCTATGCTCATGACATAGTAAAGCATTGGGTCCAAAATATACCCAAATACTACTTCAAACATAAATTTTAACTCTTTAAAACCTTCTTCACTAAACTTCTTCATGTGTAAGGAGTTTTAGTGAAATCAAGAAATGGAAGCAAACTTTCCATTGCCCTTTCATCAAGTTAGACTAATCAAGTAAAGATCAAGTTCATTTGACTCTTGCTTATTAATCAAAACTTTTGAGGAATGGATCATGTATTTGAAGATTCCTCTGCTCTCTTTAGCTAATTAGAATGGATTATACCATCAAAGGCCCCATCTTATTAGCTAATCACATAGGAATAAGACCCTCAATCGATATTCTATTACAATGACTAAGGTTAGGATCTTGTCATTAAGATCCCTATCCTTAAGTCTAAACTTTTGAGGATTAAATCATGTCTTTAAAGACCCCTATCCTCTCTTTAGCTAATTAGAATGGATTATGCCATCGAAGCACCATCTTATTAGCTAATCACATAGGAATAAGTCCCTCAGTCATCATCCTATTATAATGACTTAGGTTAGGATAATGTCATTAAGAACCCCTATCCTTAAGTCCAAACTTTTGAGGATGGATCATGTATTTGAAGACCCCTCTCTTCTCTTTAGCTAATCAAGATGGATCATGCCCTTAAAGAACCCATCTTATTAGCAAATCACATAGGAATATGTCCCCCAGTCAGCATCCTAGTCAAATGACTAAGGTTAGGATCATGCCATTACGACCCCTATCCTTAAGTCAAAATTTTGAGGATTGGATCATGTAAATAAAGACCCCTCTCCTATCTTTAGCTAATCAAGATGGATCATGCCCTTAAAAGCCCCATTTATTAGCTAATCATAAAGGAATAAGTCCCCAGTTGACATCTTATTCAAATGACTAAGGTTAGGATCGTGTCATTAAGAACCCTATCCTTAAGTCAAAATTTTGAGGATTGGATCATGTCTTTAAAGACCCCTCTCCTCTCTTTAGCTAATTAGGATGGATCTCACCCTTAAAGGCCCCATATTATTAGCTAATCACATAGAAATAAGTCCCTAATCAGTATCCTATTCAAATGACTAAGGTTAGGATCATGTCATTAAGACCCTTATCCTTAAGTCAAATTTTGAGGATTGGATCATGTCTTTGAAGACCTCTCTCCTCTCTTTAGCTAATTAGGTCAGATTATACCATCAAAGGCTCTATCTTATTATCTAATCACATAGGAGTAAGTCCCTCAATCAGCATCCTATTACAATGACTAAGGTTAGAATAATGTCATTAAGACCCCAATCCTTAAATCCAAACTTTTGAAGATTGGATCATGTCTTTAAAGACCCCTCTCCTCTCTTTAGCTAATCAGGATGGATCATGCTCTTAAAGGCCCCATCTTATTAGTTAATCATATAGGAATAAATACCTAGTTATCAACCTATTCAAATGACTAAGGTTAGAATCATGTCATTAAGACGCCTATCCTTAAGTCCAAACTTTTGAGAATTGGATCATGTTTTAAAGACCCCTCCCTTCTCTTTAGCTAATCAGGATGGATCATGTCCTTAAAAGCCCCATCTTATTGGCTAATCACATAGGAATAAGTCCCTAGTTGACATCCTATTCAAATGACTAAGGTTAGGATCATGTCATTAAGACCCCTATCCTTAAGTCAAAATTTTGAGGATTGGATCATGTCTTTGAGAACCCCTCTCCTCTTTTTAGCTAATCAAGATGGATCATGCTCTTAAAGGCCCCATCTTATTAGCTAATCACATAGAAATAAGTCCTCAGTCAACATCCTATTCAAATGACTAAGGTTAGGATCATGTCATTAAGACCCCTATCCTTAAGACAAAATTTTGAGGATTGGATCATTTCTTTGAAGACCCCTTTCCTTTCTTTAGCTAAATAGGATGGATCATGCCATCAATGGCCCCATATTATTAGCTAATCAAGATGGATCACTACCATTCTAAATTAAGTGTAAGTCCCCTGAAGACATCTTCTTTGAACATAGTAATTGCATTAGGACTAGACCATCCCTTGAGTCCACTCCTAATGGCATTCCTATTAATCTTTGAACTTAGTGAGTTTAAGTTTCTAAGAATGAATCACATTTCAAAACAAGTATAGTTATACATATACCTATCTTTCATAATCAAATCCAAACCATAATCAAAATCTTGGATTTGAATCCCAAGCTTAAGCTTGTATGTTCATCAATCCGGTCAACGCCAAAATGTGTAGTGTATTCTGGCCTATCCACTACACATATTAGGGGTCCAATTGTTGATCTCATTTTTGGATTAGGTTAATATCAACTTAAATTTAGTAATTAGGATGCTCTAATCCCAAATAAGAACCTCCTAATTCAGTGCTTGGGACACTATGCCTAATGCCCTAAAGAATCTTCCTTGGGTTTATTCTAACCTAGTTGACTTAGGTGCCACCCACCTAGCCAAAAGTCAACTCATCAAAAATTTGAACCAAATTAAAATCCAATTTAAAATTTAATTAAAACTCAATTTGATCATTTAAAATCATTTGGAAATAATAATAAGACACAATCCAATTGATTGATCTAAGGCTAATCCATCAAGTGAGGCAACTTAGATCAAACTAATAAAAAAATCATTAAATGGCATAATCTAAAGGAATCTCAACATAATTTTCAACTAATTCCCTCTGGATGCAACCAAACCTTTCCCAAACCTAATTAATGTTGATTCACAGCCAACATTAAGCTATATAATCAACTTCAAATAAATCCAAAACCAAGGAAGAGGCAATAACAAGTCAATGGATTCAGAAGCAAAATTCCTTTTTCTTTAGCACATTCCTTCTCCACCTCTTCACCTCGAATAGGTGCAAGATGTAGAAAAAGCATGTTAGCAAGCCTACAAGGATTCCTATTATCCTAACCGACCAAGAAGAGGAAGAAAAGGAGGAGAGGCTCATGGCCAAAAGTGATTTTCGCACTTAGACATCACCTCAAGCCTAAACAACTATCCCATCACCTTCACGAGCCAAAATCAAGGAGAAACAAATCCTTTCCCACTTCCCATGTCCCCGGCAAGTAGGAGAATGACCAACACCTATTGGGTTGATCCAAACTTTGTCTAGGGAGAAAGTCAAGGAAGATAATCCAATTCCTTTGGCGCACGAGCTTCCCATGGAGTTTTGAAGCTTCTCGAATCGATCCCACCGCCAAAGACCGAAAGAACAGAGGTATGCCATTAACGTTCTCCCATTTTTCCTTCAAGCTTTCGGTATTTGTCATTTTTGAAGAAAACTTGATCTCATGTGAGATCAAGCTGCTTAGATTTATAGAAAATCCTTCCACGATCATTTTACAATCAAATTCGTGTGATTTCATTGCTTAGATCGCCGGAAATTAACCCAAATAGGAGGACTTCTCTCGATTCATGCAGAGAAGGGAGAAGAGATAATCTCTGACGTCCATTTCTTTTAGAAGGAATGGATGGCTCAAATCTAGGTGGACCAATTGAATTTATCCCTTAAGGACCCACAGATGGATTGAGGACTGTTCGATCTTTAATCAAACGGACTTTACCAGCGTGTGCCATTTTTTACCGCGGTCTCGTGGATCACGTGTGGACTAATCGGTTGTAATCGGCGCTTATGCCACGTCGATTCGGTTTAAAGAGGAAATTCGGATTTCTTTATTTAAAAATTATTAAAATCACCCAGAACTTCTAAAATCGTAGAAAAATAAATAGAAATTAGAAAAATACAAATTAAGGCTCTATGGATTCATCTTAATGAGAGGAATATATAGAAATTAAAATCCCCAAATAATAATGGGTATTTTAGCCTTAATTGGGGTTTAATTGAAAATCATTAAATCTTAATTACTCTTAAACCATAAATCGAATAGTTTTAAACTTTGGGAAAATGAAATTAAGGTTAAAACACACAACATGAAAAATTTTCATAATTTAATTCACTATATTTTATAAAAATGGAAATTTTTAATCTTAAACTTCAAATTTAATTAAATAAATTAATTTAAATTGAAATAATTAATAAAATTGAACTAGAAAATATTTAATCAACCTAATAAACTTCAGTAAACATTAAATCACTAAGAAAACCTATATGAACTTGATAATTCACAAATTGGCTTAATTAACTAATTAAAAGAATTAATTAAATCAAATGATTAATTAAAACTTAATTAAATCATAGTAAATCAACCAAATGTCCATAAATTATGAATGAACTCTCATTGGAATCAATGAAAAATGAAATCCTTAAATGATCTAAATTAAATTATGGTTAATTTGGGTTTTAATGATATAATTGAAACCTTAATTACACCCTAATTATGAATCTAATTAAGATGAAACTTTGGGCATATGAAATTGGCATGTAACCCTACTTGCCAGAAAAATTTCAAACCCAATTGATCTCTGGATTAGGAATTGCTGAATTTACAAATCCCTAGATCAATATTAATCAAATAATGGATTAAGGAAATTCATTAATCTATTAAATCATGTGATAACTTAAAGTAATCTTAATAAAACATCCAAAATCTCTTAGGGAAAGTTTACTAAGAGTTCTAAGCCAAGAACTTAATTAATTACACATTTAAGAATTAATAAACTTAATAACTCACATAAAGAAAAATCAAATAGATAGAATCAATATAAATACCTAATAAATCCTAACATTTGCAATCAATCCTATTCAAGAATAAATACAAACCTTAACCTAAGTACATTAGGTTAATATAAACTAAAATAAATCAACATAACTTAATCCAAAAGATTGAAATAAATTTAATGGAATAAACCAAATTAATTCAAGTAAACTAATTCAAATCAACATATAAAAAAATCTAAATAAACTCTTATGTTTAGGATTAAATGAAATCAACATCATATTAAGGCTGAATTGAACCTTAAAATTAATGAACATAGGACTAAATTTTCATAGAAATAAATTAATAAACATACAACTTAACCTAAATCAAATTAAAATTTAATTAAACTTTAGGATAATAGACTTTTGACTAAGATAATGAAATTAAATCGAATATAAGAATAAGATAATTCAAATTAAATAAATGAAATGAAATATTGTGAAAGAAAGAAAACATTAAACAGTCATAAGTTGTAGAATGTAATTAATTACATACATAAGAACTAATGAAATTAATAAATTATAATTAAACCTTAACTTTATGGATTCACAGTTAATAATTTGAATCAAATCAAATAATTCATTTAAATTAAAATCAAATGAAGTCAACATAAATCTAAAATAAAACAAATCAAATGATCTAAATCAAACTAAATCAAATGAAATAAACAAATATCAAAACCAATTCAAATATAAATTAAATAAAATAAAAAGAATTAATTAAGATATTTAAGGATCTTAGTTAGACCTTTAGGATGAATCTTGATCTTAAGATGAAGATTTCATTAGGAATTTGGATGTTGAATATAATGAATTCCATCCAAAAATGGGATCTATTCTATTCTTCATTCTTGAAAACCTAAATATTATTTTAACCAAATAAAATGGAATAAAAATGGAAATAAATTACTAAAGCTTTGAATTGAAACCACCCAAAGGTAAAATTTAAACAAATTTAAACCCTATATTGAAACTTGAACTAAAAGTGGCTTAGTAAAGACCCACCACACAAGCCCATCTTCTACACACTAGATTAATTAGGCCACGGATGCTAGATTTAGGATAGATCATTCTATGATTCTCTTATAGTTCTCTATAATGTGCTGTGATATGCTGTGCTTCACATGTCTGTGTGGTGTATTGCTTTAGACTTGATGTCTAGGCTTCTTTGCTCATTAGACTAAATGGTAGGACATTCTTTATAGAATTAACTCTATTTTCTACAGGGGACTGTGTTAAAGGGATCATTGTTATAAATAAAAATTATAAAATTATTGTTTGCTTGTAGGTGCTGAAATATCCCTTAACATAGTCCATAGGACAGGTGGGCTTGGAAAGTAACTAATGTTAAGCCCGTATGTTTATACAATATAATTGTTGTGTATTATTTGTTTTTCCTAACATCTATTTGGCAGGACTTAGAGTTTCTTTTTAAAATTTAAAATGTAAATTTAAGCTGAGAATTAGGCTAGGATCTAGGGGTCTAGGATTAGCAAGAGCTAGCCCTACCAGGAGATGGTGCAGTGGTCCCTGTGGAGCCTGATAGATGTCCCTGAAGAAAACTATCCTAGAAAGAAGACCCATAGATCTAGACTTGTAGTTTTAGGTCGTATAAGAGCGAGCTTCGGCTACCTTTTTTTTTTCAGGGATGTACCTTGGTACCATTACATTGGTCTTTTTATTAAATTAAATTGACTTGATTTATTTTGGGTGCGTAATAGAATCATCCTACTTTTCTAAATTTCTTTCTATAATGTGTTTTCCAGTGAATGAATGCCCAATTAGGCTCATAGGAGAAAACTTAATTTTTACCCAATTAAACTTAACTAATTGAAACAAAAAATAAATATAACTCAAAACTCCATAAACTAAAGCCTTAGGCACAACATAAAATTAATTAGAAATAATTAGATTTTAAATCATGAAATCATCTTATTTCCATTCCTTGAATTGGGCAACTTCACCCATTGCACATAAAGGGCATCTATCTTGTGAGGATGACCACCTTTTTGGGAAAGTCTGCCTTCCATTTTTGATTTGGCTCATAACCATTTCTAGTTGCATGTCAATATACATGAAATGCATTCCCAAGGTCTAAATGAATTTTGAGTCAAAATTTATAAAAATCTAAAAAATATGCATTAGTTAGATGCATCTTCATATCCTACATGATTCTAGGGATTATAGAGTGAGTCTAAGTTCATAGATTTCTTTCTTACAAATGCAACAACCCAGCCATCTTGCATTCATAAGAATTAACATCATAAATTTAAAATACGCTTAGGCGGTGTAAGCTGGCATCCCTCTCTAGGCGGGTTGTAAGTCTAGAAGAGTCAGGGATAGGTTAGTTCCCTCAAGTGAGAGGAATAACTGATAATTTCCAAAATAGAACTACATCGAGCATCTAACATGTGTCAAAGCACCCGCAGACTAGGTTCTGGAGCATACTTTTTAGGAATAAGTCTTAAACCCTAGGCATTTCTATGGTATTGTGCTGCTAGAATCTATGTCCTAGATTTCTATGAAAATGTCAACTTGAACTCTAAACTTAATTCCAAATTTAAAGCCCAATTATTAGATAGTTGAAATGTATACTGGGCTTCCTAGTATTAATAGCATTTCCTACTTCATCTTAATTGACTCGTAAAAAAAGAACTCTCTAATTTGAATCATTCCCAATTGAAAATTCTAAAAAGTCAATTCTTTAAAAACCATCTTAGAAATCTTTAGAAATAATAACTTATTTGTTTAATCAAGAGTATTTTTAGGAAGAGACCCTTCTTAAGATGTAATTACTATAGGGGCTTGCCTCTATAGGGAACCATGAACCCAGTTTAAAATAAACCTTGTTCTACCTTCCATGTAGTTCAGGGGAAAATCTCTGGTACACGAAAGTCCCATTAGCCTTAGGAGTCTTTTATTGAAATGATCAAATCTATTATAGGAAAATATATTTAACTTCTAAGATAATATGTTTATTCCTTAATGATGCATTTGATCATCTAAGTAAGAAATCCCTAAACTCTATGTGGTGTCATAAATTTTTCCACCCAAAGTCTACCCAAATTAATTCAAAACCAATGGATTTTCTCTTGAATCAATCATTCGTCCAATCACCTACCCAAATATAAATAAAACTTACAATCATCAAACCAAATTCAAGTCAACCCAAGTCAAGCCCAACTTAACCCTTTTGACTTAAAATTTCAAATGAACCAAAATCTAATGGAATCAAAATTGATTACTGTTGAATTTATATTTCAATCTTAGGCTCATATATAAGTTCAACTAAACTTAAATCAAATCAAAACCAAACCAATTGACCCACTTAGGCTCACTTAACCTAAAGTAACCTAAATGGCCCTTTTGAGCCAAGTTCTAATATAACCCAAATAGGATTGAACCAAGCCCATCCAAGCCTCATTCCATGACCATTGATCACCCTAGGATGACCAGTTGCCATGAATTGGGTCAAGCCAAGTCAACTTAGTCATTTCACCAAGTCAACCCTTTAGCCCAAATGAACCAAAAGTAGTCAAAACTCACCATACACCAAATTGGTTGAAACCATTGATTCACATCAACTCATGATCTATGTTTGAACATGACTTGACCATCAATTGAGCCAAACTTAACCTAGCTTGGCAATTATTTAGCTCAAATTGACCTAAAGGGTCAATTTGGCCTAAATCCAAATTAAATCCAAAATTGATTCAAACCAAGACTATATTCATCTTCAATTAGCCAATTGAACATGAATGCCGTAACCCAAGCCAATTTGGCCAATTTTGGTCCAATTGGTCAACTTGACCCATTTGACCCATTTGATTCCAAATGAGCCAAAATTAATTCTAGGCTAAATTAAATCAAATTGATCATACAAAAACACTTTAAATCATCATTTGAACCTAACTAAGCTTTAGTTTGACCTAATTTGATCAATTGGTCAACCTAACCTCACATGACCTAGTGTGACCCAAATGACCTAAATTGAGCCAAATCCTTTGAAACCAACCCATGACATCTTGGGAGCTGATCAAAGCCAATACAAACCCACTTGGGATTAGCCTAAAATCAACTCAAATCAATCAAATCTTTGATGGATCCTCCCCATATAAGATTCCACCCAATCTCATTCAATCCTCCCCATCACTTGCATTCAATGAGGACTAACTCCATAGCCCTAAAGGAAGACTTTGGAGCTAAATCTAAAGTCCCCAATCAAGGCATCACCTCCTAACCATCTCCCCATCACCTTTAATGGTGATTTTTGTCCATCCTAAAAAGATAAGAAATTGAAGCCTCCAAGTTCTTCTTTCTGCCATTATTCAACTCCTAAGAGCTTCCCCAATAAAAGAACATCCCTTCCCCACTTTCTTTGAGCCATTTGGACTGAAAAATATTAAAGCTAAGCAAATTCTAGCGAGGGCTCGGTGAAGGTTGGTGATCACGATGAACAAATATTCAAACTTATTCCAACGCTTCCTCTCACACCCAGGAGCTCACTCGGATCTTCACCACCGTCAGAAACCATCCCTAATGAGGTGATTTTTCCAAACTTTAGCCGACCATAGGATCTCTTATTTATGGTGATTCTTTCATGATTTTAAAAAATTTTCTTAGATAAATATTGCATTTTTTATTTCATATCATCCCCATGTGAATCAGAAAGTTTTTCGATGAAGGTCGCGGTGAAAATGAGCCCATTCGAATGAGATTTTGTTCAAATTTCACAAAAATCTGAAAAATCCCATCAATTTACTATTCATCAATCATTTTTGCCACATAGAGGGCAGCGGTCGTCTGATCCCATATTCAGGGGATTGGATGGTCCAGATTGCATGACAGATCCTTCAATTTTGGCCTTTGGATCGCACAGATAAGATCTTACTGTCCAATTTAGATCGCGCGTTGTGTTCCTTGTTCCCCCTCCTTTTCATGCTCATGAAATTGCGGTGCTAATCGATGCTTGATACGTTATAAAGTATGTGAAGTCGCGAAACATGGTCTTTGTGGCATCACATTTACGCGTTAACACCGCGTG
The DNA here is from genome assembly GCA_021442155.1 of Cymbidium sinense. Classification (NCBI taxonomy): domain Eukaryota; kingdom Viridiplantae; phylum Streptophyta; class Magnoliopsida; order Asparagales; family Orchidaceae; genus Cymbidium; species Cymbidium sinense. The sequence goes on along the minus strand of CM038228.1, from coordinate 70,506,800 downwards.
GTGCTGACTGGGTTAAGTGAGAAATTCTGGATTTTCTTCTTTTAAAAATTAATTAAATCACCTGAAACTTCAAAAAATTATAGATAGTAAAATACTTAACCAAAAATTAAAAATAAGAGCTCATTAGATTCATCATTCCAAGGAAAATCCAATAAAATCAAAATCCCCAAATTTTATTAAATACTTTGAACTTAATAAGAGTTCTAGTGAGAATGAAATTTTATTTATTACTCTAAAAATATAAATTGGATTGAGTTACAACTTTCAAGAATTTAAATGGAACTTAGAATATACTTACCATAAAAATTTCAAGTTAAAATGACTTCTAGATGGAAGATATTAAATTTTGAAGCTCAAATAGTTTATTTTAATAAAATAAATTAATGAACTTTATGAAAATCATCTTAATGGCTGACAATTTCTAAAAATCATAACAAATCATAGAAAAATATAAAAAGTGCAAATAAATGCTCATTTTGAAGGTATTTTAGAGGACAATTTAATAAAAATATTTTCAATTAATTTTGAACATTAATTAAGGCTTAACTGGTGTCTAATTACAAACATAATTAGCTTAATCAATCCTTAATTTACCATGGGATTAATCCCAAACTTTTTGAGATTGTTTTTTAGGGATGGCCTACGTCTCCTAAAATTTTCTTGGGATTTATTTCTTGCTTAATTATGGAAACTAATTAATTGAACCTTAGTTACTCTTTTAATCTATGTAATGATTAATTAATCATGTGAACAACAATTGAGTCAATTAATTAAGTAATTAACCCTTTAAGTAATAATGAATGAGCTTATGGGATAAGATTGAGACCTCCATCTTAATCTATTCCTTCAAGTTCATTTGATTAATCAAGTTAATTATGGCTTAGTTAATTTAATAAATTACTTAATCAATGAAATTAAGACCCAAGTCATTCCAGAACTTAATTACTTAAGTCTTTGGTAGATTCTTAGGTGTTTCATAATCTAAAAGAATTATAAGAAAATTATAACTAACTTACATGTGTGGGAGGATTATAAGAGTGCTTAATTAGACCATTTAGCTTAACTAACCAATAATTGTGAGCCAATTGCATTAGGCCCCTTTTATTTTTATAGGATCATTACTAATTTTATTTTCAAAGTATGTGCATATCATGTTGGCTCATAATTACTTGGATAATTATGCTAAAGTGGCATATAAAAGGGTTAATTAATGTACTTAATGCATGTTACAACCTAATTAACTCATAAAATCAACTCAACTTATTTTCTTTGAACTAAATTAATTAACCAATATGGGAATGGGTTAGGAGTGGTAAATGATTGAATCTCCTATCTTCTTTAAATCAAATCAAACATCTAAAACTAACTTAATAAAAAATATTGGTTTATTTTAATGATTTGTATTTGATATGATTGTCCTTAGGAACTAATTTGATTGAATAAAGTCATGTGTTTTATGTTGGATATTTCTTTCCAATCTTGCAAATGTTGTATGTCACTTTTAATCAAGCATTCATCTTTCTCAAAACTCAATTAAATGAAATGATTTCATTTATGTCAAGTTTGCATTTGTTGATCTAATTTAATATATGTGGCTATTATCACTACTAAATCCAAATGTATTTTCCAAAAGTCTATAAATGAATAATAATGTATGTTATGATGCTAATTATAAAAACATAAGAAATGCATGTGATTATAACTTAAGTGTATGAAGTGAAGCTTGCTTTCCCTTATTCATATGTTGATTTTTATAAGTATGAATGTTAATGGGTATATAGTTTGGATATCCCGGGAATATGGGGCTTTAACTAGCCCCAAAGAGGTCATTTGATTACTTCACTTCCCCGGTTAACAAAAGCACGTACCATTTGATTTCATTCTTATATATTTCAACATTAGGATTTAGATAATGCATTGATTCATATACATAAATACTTTGAGTAAAGAAAATACAATATTTGCATGATTTTCACTCCCTTAATTGTGCATACATCATGTATATCTAAGCAAGAAAGTATATAGTCTATACATCCTGGAAATATGAGGCATTAGCTAGCCCCAAGGAGGTCATTTGATTACCTCACTTTCCTGATTAACAATGACACATACTTATTTATGTCTTTATATATGTGTATGCATATATGATTAATGAATGGAAATCCCCTTCCCTATGAATTGATCATGTGATTTGGAGCTCTCTTTCTTATGTTCATGTATGAAAATTTACATATGTTTGAATGCAAATGGGTATATAGTTTGGACATCCCAGAATACAAGGCTTTTGTTAGCCCCAAGGAGGTCATTTGATTACCTCACTTCCCTAGTTAATAATGACACGTACCTATTTAATTTAATCCCTATATATTTTGGTATAAGAATTTAGATAGAGCTTTAGATTAATATAATTAAATAATTCAATCAAAAATAGATATATAAACATCAAAAACATGTCTACATTTATCATATAGGTATGCTAAAATGTGTTGCATGTATAGAAACACTTTGGAGTAAATCATATGTATGTTACATGTGATGGAAAGGAATGGTTTAATATATGTCATGTGGTAGTAATTCAACTAAATTAATCTTAGGAAGCCTTTCATGTTGGATAGTATCATTTAAATGAGCCTAAACTTAGGATTAATTTAAAATGTGTAATAAACCATTCACTAAAGAGAACTAAATCAAATTAACATGCTTTAGAAAGTGGCTTAGGGTAGGGAAGAATGAGGGCAACCTCTTTTTTCTCTTTACAACACTTAGTTGCTAAGTGTAGGCCATATGAAATAAATAAAAATACTAAATAAAATTCTCAAATCAATTAAACTACCTAAATAAAATCAATCTCTTTTGATTAAACATTTTTTCATACTTAGAAAATCATAACCTTAATGCCTAGTTAGGACATATCACACAAGCCTTAATACACACACATTAGATTCAATTACCACTTCTAGCTTTATGTTAGGATGGTGCATGGCATGGTGTATATTTTGTTTTGTGATGTATTATTTTAGACTAGATGTTAGGGTGTATGTTTCATAGACTAGATGGTAGACCGTGATTAGCCTAATCATTATTTTCTGCAGGGGATTATGTTTAAGGGACCACTGTAAAAATAAAATATAAATGTCTTGCTTATAGGTTCCTTATGCCCCTAAGCATAATCTAAGTTAGGATAGGTGAGCTTGGTTACCTATGTGTAGAGTGTTAAGTCCAAATTATAATATAACTGCTTGGGATTGAATGTATGTTTAGATGACATCTATTTTGTACGTGTTGTTAGATTTACTTTTTCATATAAAATGTAATTTTATAATAAGAATTAAGATTAGTGCTATGGGGGATTAGGATGAGTGGATAGAAGGCTTCATCTTGGGAGGCCCTGTGATGCCTTTAGAGCAAATCAAATCAAGAAGAAGAGAAGAAGGAAATGAAGAAATGAAGAAAAGAAGACCCCCCATAGCATGTATTATTTTATAATCCGGGTTGTATAAGGGTAGTGCTAGGTTACCCATTTTTTCTCTTTTCGAGGTGTTCAGTGGGACTGGGCCGCTCCGGTCTTTTATTCTTTTATGAAATTTATACATGTTTGATTGATGTTGTGTTTAGATTGCACATTAGAATAGAATACTTTTCATAGTTTCTAATATTTTATGTTAAATGTGTGGTCTGGATGCGGTAGGCTCTTAGGATAAAAATTAATTTTTCTACCCCAACTAATCAGTCATAATTAAATTTTAAATAATTCATAACCTCATCATAAAGCTTAGGTGCTAAGTAAGATAATTAAAGATCTAGCAACCCTTTAGGTATATGTTGAATGTCTCACATCATGCATATCATATTCCTTCTTTCTTGAATATGGGGGATCTCTATCCTTGTATAATAGGGGAATGCTTGACCTGTGAGGGCGTCCTTTGTGATGGAGAACACCCTCCTCTTGCTGATTTAGCCAATAACTTTATTTCATCATACATTTAAGCATAAAAATCTCAAGCCTTTGTCTAAAATATTATGTCAAAAATTAAGTAAAATTTGAAAAGATTTCTCATTAGACTAAGTCATTACTCATACCACTCATGCTCTAGTCTCTTAGAGAGTGGGTTTAAAGGAAGTCTCTTTCTAAATTAATAGCAGTCCAACTATCTTGCACTTTCATAAGACTTGCCTACATTGACTTAAAGCGTAGAAAGAGTTAGCTGGCGGCCACTCCAGGTAGTTGTAAGCCTAGTTGTTGGGTGGTTTATCCTTCTTGTGGAGGTAAACCATATATCCATCTTCGCTTAGACTTAGATCATGCTTTGGCTTATGTTAAAGCTCCCTAGATTTAGGATCCGATTTTGTTGTTTCCTTCGAGCTATTAGCATAAATCCTCACCTCTAAGGCATTTTAATCTTGTGTTATTGGATTATATGTCATAGCTTTCTAATAAAATGTTAACTTCAATAAAATAATTCTCTTCAATTTAAAATATATAAAGCCTAATTATAGGGTAGATTGAAGCACTCACTAGGCTTCCTAGTATCATGAGCATTTCTTACTTATTCCCATTAGCTTCGATAATAAGTCTTCTGCTTGAGTTTTTCCACTTGAATTTCCAAATACAACCAATCCTTTGATAGTCTAGCTTGAAATCTTTGGAGACACTAATTGTCTACTTTAATCGAGAGTATTCTTAAGAAATTCCATTCCTTAGGATATAATAAACTTCGGAGGCTTGCCTCCATAAGGAACTTAACAAACTCGACTTAAAATAAACCCTACTTTACTTTTCCATGTATAGTAGGGGAAAAATCTCTAGTACATTCAAAGACCCATCATACTTTAGGAGTCCTTTAGGTGATTAGGTTCATTATATAGTGGTGATTTCTATCTTTCGAGATAGTGCACCATTCCTTAATGTTGTACCTGATCACTTTAATAAGTACCCCCTAAGATCTGTATGGTGTCCCACATCTTAAAAATAAACACCACAATTATCATTAAGGGAAAAACTTTAAAAGATAAAAAATAAAATTTTTATGCTTTAGGAACAAAAGCCTTAACAGACATCAAAGAAGAAGTAGGGCCTATGAGGGGGGAATCACTCATTTATACCGCAATAGAAATAAACCAAGATTTATAAAGAAAAAAATGGAGAAATATGAAATGACTCTAAAGATTAAATGTAGGAAGCACACTACTTAATTAGGTCAATTTCAAGCCTCAACAATGAGGAAAATAAGAGCCTAAGGTGGCATAATCATGCACCATTAAATAGGACAGTAGAGGAAATCATGATTTGTAGAGAAAAAATATATGAGCTTGGAATCACATTGGAGAATGACTGTAGGATATGTGTTGCTTAACTAGGTAAGTTTCAAGCATCGATACTAAGTAGAATTGAAGCTTGCTAGAAAAGAAATCTCAAATTATTATACATAACAGTGGAGAAAACCAAAACTTGGAGATCTATATATGAACTTAGAATCACACTAGAGCCTAAATGTGAGATACATCCTTAACCAAGTTAGTTTCAAGTCTCATCATTGAGCAGAATTGATGCTTGTGAGGGGAGAATCGCATACCATTTTATAGATTAGTAGAGGAAATCAAGAGAGAAAGAAGGGATGTGATTTCTTTCATCTTATTAAGATGTCATTATAGGTGACTGGTGCTTCTTCAAATTCTAAAAAAAATAATAATAAATTTTTAATTAAAAATAACTCTTCATCTTTTTAAAATAAAAGAAAACATTTTCATCTTCTAATTTTTTTTAATTTTTCTTATAAAAACCAAACTCTTCATCATATTTAAGAAAAATAAAGACAAAAATCTTCATCTTCTTTAAAAAATTCATATTTTTTTAATAAAATGAAGCTGTACATCTTCTTTCCTTTTGAAAAAAAAAGAAGATAGAAGAAAAAGGTGTTGATATTTCTTATGACAAATAAACTTTTCATCTTCTTAGGAAGAAAAGAAGAAAAAGGAAGAACACTGTTTATCTTTTTACAAAAACTTTTGTACATCTAAATAATATTTAAAATAATAATGATGATAATTAAGATTATTTACAAAATTTATTTTTATAATATAATAAAAATAAATAGATTATATTTCTATGTGTGTAACACACATTAAAATATATTATAACATAAATTTGTCAAAAAAATTAAAGGTATACTTTAAAAAATATATAATTTTGTACAAATTTAAAACTTTTTAGATGAAAAAATTAATCTTGTTTTTTATATAATTTTTATGCTAATTTATAGGTTAACATATATATATATATATATATATATATATATATATATATATATATAGAAATGGAAGAAATAAGTTTTGATGTCCAAAAATAAGGGGAAAATTTATATATCACAATGAAATTAATAAAATTAAGCATGAATATCAAGGAAATACATGCTTATAGTCAAATCGAGTGGCATAATGAGAACAATTTATTGAGCTCAAGATAACTTAAATTGAAGGTCATTAAGATAGTTAAATCCTCAAGAAATCATCTATAATTAAGGAGATCAAAATGGACCATCTGATGGAATACTTTGAGATTTTAGCTAAAGTTACTAGAATGTCCTTCCCAAAACTTTATCAATAGAAGTTCATTATCACAATGAGTGAAAGAGCCAAATGAAGCTTGGAAGAGAGGTGAAGAGCTAAGCTTTGAAGCTTGAAGCCATCCACCACCATTAGCCATCATCCACCTCTAACACCATCGTCTACCACAAGTGGTCGCTATAGCCTGACCAACAACATATTGATGTTGTAACCTTATTTTAAGGCTATTATTGCTTGATTTCTATGCACGATTATAAAACCCCGTCTTCTCTATTATGGGAGAAGAGTAAAACTTTATAATTCAAAATACATAGTGGATTATTAAGCTAGACTAGGCCTTGAGATGTTTCCCCTTTTTTGATATTTTTTCACGTTAAAATTCTTGCATTCCCCATTCTTTCTTTGACTATCTATGTGTGTGTGTGTGTGTGTGTGTTGGATTTTCTTGCAAAGCCAAGACTTATAGACTTTCACTCTTCTATCATAAATTTTCTAGCACACAACAGATTTGAATAAGATGTTAGTGAATTAGAGGAGTTCATCCTTCCAAGGGGAGGAGGTTGCACCATGAAAGAACCCTTACTGATTGATCCTTCTATCATGTTTATTTCTTTTCATATATGAATTGCCCTCCTTAAAGAGGGTGTGATGCATAGAAGAATAGTCCTCCTTGAAGGGGTGTGAGCTCAGTAGGAGATGAGGTTACTGAGCTACAAATAGGTTGGTAATCGTGGAAGTTGAGTTGGTCTCTCTTCACCGCAATAATGAGTTGAGTGGATCTTCTCACTTTATTATGGGTGCCAACTTCATATTTGATTACATATCAAACAAATGAGCACTAGCTATCTAGTGACTTATGGATATAGTTGTTAGAAAATTTAGGAAATAAAAATATAATGAGTAAGGGTGAGTGTGTGTAAGCTCTTTTTTATGTAAAAAACTTGTACTATATTAAAAATCTATTTATTTTAATTATTTATTAATTTTCAGTTGTAATTTAAGTTATTATCTTTATGGAAAATTTATTGAAATTTTACCTTGATGGTGAGTAAGCTCATCAGTATTCTATTATGATATGAGACACAGGGACTTCCATCAAAATTCTATAGTGATTTCTTGAGATTTTATGTTAAATATTTTATATGATGCACCAATTTGCTAAAAATTTACTCTGTCTATAAATACTTTCACTAGTAGTTTAGTGAGATTTTATTATAGTGACTCTTTGATTTGGACAAGTAGTTTTTTTCTTGTGCAAGATTTATTTCTTTTGCAATTTTCCTTTGCTCATAATATTGTTATATTGGCTTTAAAGAAGAGTACTCCCTACTTTTTGGTGAGTAAGGAGAACCCCAAAAGTGGGGAATAACATCTTCTATACATATTGCAATGGCAATGCTAACTTCTCATTATGATTGGCAATTGAGGATGAGTGAGTTAACGATGAAGGATGAAGAGTTATGTGTCTCATTAGACTATTTTTAGTGCAGCCTTTATTTCCACCTTTACACTAAGTTGGTGAAAATATCGAACTCATATGGTGTTGTGCTATCTCAAGTTTTACCAATCTCAATAGTGAGCATTATAACTTTCATTTTGTTCTTGAGGTGAGAGGGGTTACCATGGAGTTTAAACTTTTCCCACCATGATTTCTCCATCAAGGGGCACAAAGATGGGATTAGTCAGTTCTCAGTAGTTTAGTTAAGGATATCATGCTTGGCAAACAAAGTTCTAAATTGGTGTTCTGCTCTATTGGCTAGTTGGTACCAAATATCCTATCCCATTCATCATCGACATAGTTGTAGTCACAAAGGCGAGTGTTGTTGAGGAGGATGCATTGAGAATGTTGGAAGAAAGAACACTCAACATCTAGCTTTACAAAGTCATCACTCTTCTTTTTTTTATTATAAATTTGTTATGTTTATTCTTCTATAGGCCATGATGTTTCTACTTCCTACCTGACCGACCCCGAGGTGCTTGAGCTCCTTAGCGATTAGAGAGAAAAGAAAGTGAAGGCAATCCCACACCCATTGAGATTGTGTCTGAATATTTAGCTAAGGAGACACATGCAGTTGGGCTGAGTACCTCTACAACTCCAAAGTAGTTCAAGAAGATGCCAATGAGCGTGGTGATTATGCAATCTCGAGCACCATCAAGAAGGAAACAAGAAAAGGGAAAAAAAGTGTGTGATTGAAATGCATATGTCAAAAACAATTATACCCCTCATATAGTGAACCCATCAAGTTAGGCCTATGGGCTGGGATACTTGGATTAAACACCATCCTCGAGGAGCTCCAAAGAAACGATCTCACCATGATGCTATGATGCCCCAAGAGATGGAATGGCAACGACTTGGGAGCTTAATAGGCAGTTCTGGCAATATTGAAAGTGCTAGCACCAATCAAAGAAGAGCGCGACTTGCTGAGGAATGAACAATAGGCCGCTAAGGTTAGGGCGGCCAAGTTAAAAAAGAGGCAAGGCACTAGGAAGAAGAGAATGGGTGACCAGTGTTAGACCTCACTTGCCTCTTCGAGTTGAAGAAGTAGTTGGAGGCATAACCCTCTCACCATTAGAAGATTTCTTGGATTACGAGGTTGAGTGGGTCGGCTTTCTCAACTTCAATGACTATAAAGATATTTTGAGAAAGAAGCTATAATAGCTTCTTGATCTCACAATCCAAATGTTGGTTATATACGACCTACAAGATGCCAAATTCTTTGACTTTGAGGACATTCTTACTTTATCGGAGTCAGAGTCTAAGGATAGCAGTGAGGAGGGTAGCACCACGTAGGTCTTTTTTGCTTTTCTTTTTGTAGAAATTTTCTTTTTTTGTACTTGCATGGATCTAAAATATTAGTTATATTTGGTAATGAAATAAATCATATTTAGATCAAATAAAGCATATTCTATAAATTGCCTTACTAGAGAATAAATTTGATATGCCATAATTTAGATGTCATATATATTGAGAAGAATATATTTGATAACATTTTAAATAATGTTATGATATAAAGGAAAATTAAATTATAATTTGTATGTAAGATTTCATTTACAAGTATATTATAAAAAAACTATAAGAATTATGCATTAGATACTTAATTAAGCCAAAAAAAAATCAACTTAGATTAGAAAATTTTATATTATCTTAGACTTTTATGATGTTGTATGGATATGCAAATATATTTATTCAAGTGATGTAAGATTATTTGAAATGAAGAGTCGTATTTATCATGTTATTATGGTGTGTTTGCTTTAACTAATTTTTTAAGTGTCACAAGTCAATTTGGAAGTTGATTGCTAAAATCGTTCAATTTTTTACAAAAAGTTTAAAAAGATGATTATTTTGTTAAATAAGGAAAATAATATGCAAATTAGAGATAATGCTTCTTTTAAGTTTTTATTAATACAATAGAGTAATCTTCAAGTTAATATACCATATGAGAAAAGTGTCGCGGTCCTATTTGTCTTGAAATCTACTAAGAAAATCAGAAGAATGAATTCATGGGAGCATGTCATAGAGGTTTCCTTCTAAGACGATATGACCCACATATTGTTATTTGTAATAACCCAATTTTAACTTACTTTATATCAAGGGTCATAAAAAAGAAATAAAAAAAAGTTCTTTGCACGTGCAATGATGATATAAATCATATAAATAGTGAGTGTGAATATAAATTTTCATTGATGACTCAGAGAAAAACCAAAAGTCAATAATATAATGATATTTAATGGCATGCCGTCAAACATTTTATTAATATTAAAAATTTAAAAAATAATTATCTAATTATTAATTATTTTAACTATTAGTATGTCATTATTAAGCCTTCCTCTAACTTTGAAGGTATCTTGGTGGACACTATATTTGTGATGCCCTTACATGATTCCAGCTCTTGTTTGAACTAATTGGAGGAATCTAATTAGAGCTCCTTTAGTTGATTAGTTCAATTATTTTTCTCATGGATTATTGTGCTTCAAATTTCGTTCAACCCTAAGCTTCCTAGTAACATCAAATTAGATTTTCAATTACTTTATGCCATCTAGTTGATATATTAAAAACCTAGTTCTTCTCATCACCTTAATTATGTTCATCCTAAGCAACTTTTATTAGTAACTTTCCCTAAGAAGATACCACTTATTGAAATCCTATTTTAGTCAGTTATAGGGCTTCAAAAATAACACACTTTTGATTTACTATAACACCTTATCCCATAAATTCCACCTTCTTATTAAAATTATTTTGTCAACTACCGACGAATCCCTTTTTTTTAATAGTCACCCACACTTGGCAACACTTTTTCTTTTAGAATCTCATCCCACAAATAAATTTGTCAAAACAAAGCATAACCTTCTTAAATACCATATCTAGTTAACTATTAGGTAACATCCTCACATGTTAGAAAGTTGCCACTTATTTAAAACTTTTTAAGTAAATTCATCTTGAAAACTCACCCTAATTGATGAGATCATTTGATTTCAATAGTCCTAAATCTAATCATCATGGGAAGTCACTCTATTTAGTGACTGAAATCAACAAGATTTCTTTTAGGCAAGTGGTTACTTATCATGCAATAAAAACTCTCTTAGATTTCATGAAACTTTCTTATCGTGGTCATGTATGCTCCAAAAATAATATGAGATTTAAAAGAATTATTTCATTATCTCCACCAAATTATTCTTTTTTCACTAAAAAAAAAACTCCTTTGGTAGTCAAATCATCCAAACTTTCTTAATTTTATAAAATTAAGGCATTCAAACTTGTAGTAACAAGCTAGTTGACCTCATTTTTGAATGAGGTTGATACTCATCCCTATCCTAGTGTTTAGGACTTTCAATCTTAAACTGGGATCCTCCTCACTTAGACATTTAGAAACACTTCCTTAGTGCTTAGGTAGACACCAAATTCAAAATCGAATCAAAATTAAATCAAAATAAACCCTCCAAAAGGCTTTAAATCATCATAATAACTCAACCAAGTTTAAAACTAAATTCAATTCAAGCTTAAATTGGCTAATTAGGCCACTTAACCTAAATAGACTAAGTGGACCCTATTGAGCCAAATTCAAATTAAATTAAAATTAAACAAAATTAAGCACTCCAAATCACTTTAAACACATAATTGAACATAATTAAACTCTTCATTTGATTTGATTTAACTAATTTGATACATGAACTCAAGTGAACTCGATTTGACTCATTTAGGTCAAATTATGTCAAATGTTAGTCAAATCTAAATTTAATTTAAATAATTAAAATTGATCCATCCAAATCACCCCAAATAATCCATCAAATGTAATTAAAGCTTAATATAAGCTCAAAATGATTAATTGCATCATATCGACCAATTTAACCCACATTGGTCAAAGTAAGTCAAAGTTGGTTTAAATCAATTCAAATCCAATTCAAATTTAAGTTGATTAAATCTAAAGACATTGAATGAATAATAAAATAAGATTGAAGACTCATTCCTAAGCCAATGATCCAACACAAATCATTATATCCAATCCAATGGGTTGAATCAAATTCAAAAGTTAGGCAAAGTCTAGATTAGCCTAATAACAAATCAAACCTAATCTTATTCCACAAATATTAAAAGTATTTGTAGCCTTCAAAGGCTAAGAAGAAGCCAAATGGAGGGAGGTTGAATGCAATGACAGAAAATTGCAAAATGAGGCCAAAAATTCCATTCCTCTCAAACTTTATCACTTCTTCCCCATATCTCCATTTGATTGACTTGGGGAGTGATCTCCAATCAATTGACTACCTCCCCACAACATTTCCAAGCTCCCATAAATATCAACACCCTAAGCCATTTCAGCCACCTTTAACACTTTGTATACCTTCACCATTACCTGAGTGAGATTGTGCTTTCCCCTAGATTTTTTGATCCCAAAACCATCAGGATACATCAAGCTCCAGTGAGAGGCAGTGGAAGTCGATGTCTCTGACGATCGGAGAGGAGGCAAGTGGGCATATGCATTATAAAGCTTCTCCTCAGCCTAATGATCATTTTTGAATCCAAAAATCCACTTGAAATCAATTTGAGTGAGGCAACATCCACAACCCATAAAGCCTTCGATTTTTTTATATAGTGAAATCATATGAAACTAGGATGTCCGTAGAAAGGCCATAAATTTTTTTATTTTCAACCTATTCAAATAAAAAAAGAGCATACTTTCGGTGAGAATTGCTGGAAATCAGAGCTCTACAGGGGCGACAATGGCATCTATCCCTCTTGGTTTGCCATCCAAGGGAGAGGAATGTAGCAGCCATCTGATCCTCTTTAAATAGGATGGACAATCAAGATTAAAACATAATTAAGACTTGATTTAAGCATTTAAAGATCAAATGATTCATGTTTAAACCACATTTCCTACTTGATCCACAAACGATTATGGCCCAATCGGGCACCGACACATGTAAAGCGTGATCCAGTCAGTGTTGATTGAATTAAATAAAAAATAGAGATTTTTGGGCTTTAAAAATTACTAAAAATATTTAAAATTTTAAAAAATCATAAAAATTAAAATATTCAATAAAAATTATAAATAATTCATTATTAGATTTGTCTTCTTAAGATAAATCCAATGAACCCACAATCCCCAATTTTTATTTGGTAAGTTATGATTAATTTAAGTCTAATTAAAAAAAATTCTTTAATTAATCCTTAAATATTAATTTAATTGAGATAAAAATTTTAAAGATTGTAATTGAAGCTAGGATTTACCAACAATAAAAATTAAAGAAAGTGATTTGGAGTTCATTTTCTTTAAAATTTGGTAGGCTTAATATTTATTTTGTGATATGCTCTTAAATTTATAAGTGATGTTTAAACTCTAATTGACTTCAAAAATAAGAATTATTAAGCCTACCACAAAAATTTTTGATATGCATGGTGTTTTAAATATTTTTCTTGTATTTTAAGCATTAAGATTGAAATTTAAGGTTTTAATTAAGTGGAGTGGATTAAAAGTTATTAATTTTTGAAGTTCAAATGGCTGATTTTAAGTAAATGATTAATTAAAATCAAGAAAATTATAGAAAAAAAATACCAAAATAGCTTAAATCACTTTAGTTAACATCACTGCACTTAAAGAAAAATATTTAAACCTTATGAATCTCATTCAATTTTAATTATTTTTTAAATTATGTTGAGCTCTAAAAATTATTATAATTTAATCAATAATAAAAAAATATAAATGACCACCCCTCTCTAAATTCATATTTCAGAGAGAAATGTTACTAATTATTTTGAGGCTAATATAAGTTTTATTGGGAAAAAATAATCCCTTAATGCTCTTAAAATACAAACCTAATTGAGTTTAAACTTTTAGACTAGAAACTTAGTCTACTTGTTATAAGAAATTTCAAGTCAATTAGATTCGTTGATTAAGATTTATGATTTTGTGAGGCATATTAGGATAATTTAAATAAAATAATTAATATAAAATGATAAAAAATAACAAAAATGTATCAAAATGATTCAACACCCCTTTATTAACCTAAAAGACCTAAGAAAATTTATTAACTCCTTAAAATTGATTAGATCCTAAAATAACTAAATTATAATTTATTGGGGATGAACGTCACAATTTCATAATAAAATAAATATTAAGGCAAAAATTGCAAAAGTCCTTTGGATTTAGCATCTAGAGAGGAATACATGAAAATTTAAAACCTTAAATTTTGTTAAGTACTTTAGAGATAATTTAACTTTTATTAAGAATAATGATCTCTCAATTATTAATCCTAACATACAAGCTTAATTGACTTAAAATTTTTGTGGTAGGCTTAATAATTCAATGTTCTTTTCCCATAAGATATTCAAGTCATTAGAGTTATTCATTCAAATGTTATTCATTTTCAACCATCTCAAGACTATTTAGTCAAATAATTACTTCCAAAATACAAAATTTACAAAATAATCTTAATTAATATGAAATATTTTTTAATAAGAGAAATGATTAAATTAAACATTCCAAACCTAAGTAAAACACAAAATTATAAAAAATCCAAAACTTAATTAATTTCATTAAATAAAATACGAAGGATTCAAATTTTTTCTGCTAAACATTAATTAAATGAAATATTTGCGCATAAGATATTCAAGTCATTATAATTATTGTTCATTTCCCATAAGATATTAAATAATTGAAACATTAATTTAATAATTGGCTTGATATTTTTGTGGTAGGCTTAATGCTTCAATGTTCATTTCCCATTAGTTAATCAAGTCATTAGAATTATTCAATCAAATGTTATTAATTTTCAACCATCCTAAGACTATTTAATAAAATAATAACTTCCAAAATAACAAAATTTACAAAATAATCTTGATTAATATAAAACATTTTTTTAATAAGAGATATGATTAAATTATATATTCTAAACCTAATTAAAACACAAAATTATAAAATCCAAAACTTAATTAATTTCATTAAACAAAATACGAAGGATTCAAACTTTTTTTATATAAAAATTAATTAAATGAAATATTAACCCAAAAAACTATTAAAACTTAAGTCTTTATTAATCAAACTCTAAATTAAATTGACTTAATTTAATTAACAACTTAAACCAAACCCAATAAATCTAATTAATCATTAATGGGAACTATATTAAATTATTATATGAAACTAAATTAAATATTAGTTAAAGTTATAAACTAAACTTAATCAAATCAACTTAAATCACCAATTTTTAATTGGAGAGTCAATCTAACTAACCATATAAAACTAAATTAAATTAAACTTTAATTAAATTTAATTAATAAACCTATTTCATCAAAAGGTGCAGTGAGCTACGAATTCAAACATTAATTAACATGATTAAGATTGAAATCAATTCAAATTTAAACTTTGATTAAACTAATCATGAATGAATTAATAGATAAATGGCCTTTAATTAAATAAATCATTTAATTAGTCTCTAATTAAGTTTAACATTCACTTGAATTAATTGTGATGAGTTTATTAATTAAACAAAAATTTAGTCATTTAACTAATTTAATCAATTAATTAAGATCAACTTAATGAATTACTTATTTAATCTTAATTGAATGAACAATTCAAGCAAATCAATCATGATTGTGGGGAATTTTATTTGAAACACCATGCATATCATGGAAGTACTTATTCAATAATCAAATACGTCATCAAAAGATGAATAAACTATCTCAAGAGATAGAAATACTCTTATTATGGATTCAAGTACCTAATAAGAACTCCTAAGGCTGATGGGTCTTTGATGTTCCTGAGATTCATCCCTTCAACTATATGAAGAAGTAGAATATGAATTATTTTATACCAGCTTCATAGCTTATTAGATGAACACTCTTACTTAAAGAAATTGACTTTTATCTTTATGAATTTCAAAGCTTGTCTTAAAAGGATAGCTCATTTGGAAATTCAAAAAGGAAAGCTCCAAGGATGAAGAGTTCTTTCGGAAGCCAATTAGGAGTAAGTAGAAAATACTCTAGATACTCGGGAGCCTAGTAAGAATTTCAAACTATTCTACTATTGGGTTTTACATTTTTTAAATTAAAATTATTGAGATTTTGAGTTGATATTTTATTAGAAATCTAAGACTTAGATTCTAATATCATAAGACTATAGAATGCCTAAAAGTTGAAGACTTATTTCAGTAGAATGCTTCAAAACCTACTTCTAAAGGTGCTTCTAACATAAGTCAAAAGCTCGACTTATTCTAATTATATGAATTTAGGAATTATTGATTCTTCTTTCACTTGAGAAAATAAACCTATCCCAAGAATTGTGGTCTTTCAAGTTTATTTTATAGATTTCAATTCACAATTTTATTTCATATTTTTGGTATGCAAATCATGTTTAAGACGAGATGTAGTTAGAAAAGGTATGGGCTAAATCAAAAAGAGAAGGCACACTTTCCCAAGAAGGGTGGTCATCCACACAAGTCAGATGCCCCTTAAATGCAATCGGTAAAGTGCTCAATTTAAGAAATATGAGGGAATATGCTTACATAGTTCAAAGTCTAGTTATTTTTAGGTACTTTAAGTTGTTTATGCTTAGGTGTTTACATCTAAAAAATAAAATAATTTGAACATCCAGACTTGGGGCACCGTAGCACTACAATCATAACGACTAGGCACTGTTGTCTATAGAATCTAGAAACTTAAACCACCATTGACGGTTGCTTACTTAAATAATATAGTGCTACAACATTATAAATTTAACTCCTAGGCGCTATTGAGATGACTTTCAATTTTAAAAGTAAGAAAACTAACCATTCCCACCCCAACAATGATAATTGCTCATGGGGGAGAAGGGGGAACAGTTATGGAGTAGAAAATTGCTCCACCAAAGATTGGAATGGTTGCTTAAAAAATACTAGAAAAGGAGGGAAACTGCACCTAACCAGTTTCTTCATCTTTTTTCTCTCACTTCTCCCTCTATCCCACCTCCCCCATTCTTTCTCTCGATCACCTGCACTTTCAAAGTCACACTTTCTACCTCTACACATGAGTGTTCTCTTTGTGCACGAGACAAGATTGAAGCGTACTACCATTAACTCTAGGTAAAATTTTGGAAATGCTTTTTTTAATATAATTTTCTCTGAAAAAAAAATTAAAAAGATTTTCACCATTGATCTTGGATCTGGTTAGAAATAAAATGGCTTACCTCCATTGATCTTGGATCTGGAGTAAAAAAAAAGCGCCCATGTCCATGCCTAGCAACCTAAGGCTTTTCATCCAAGAGAAAGAAAAGGAAAACTCAATTAAGTAAGCAATTGAATTTTGAATATAATGAAATAAAAAACAAAGGATCGGTCGAAGCATGAAGAGGGTATTTAATCTAAAAAAAGTATTCAAAATTTTAATGGAGGATTTCATTCTAATCATGAGATATCCTTTAGATGATTTTTGGCCAAGGAGAATATGAAGAGAGAGAGAGATCAAACAACACAAATAAATATTAGAAATATACATATTGCGGTGATCGACCATGGAGGGAAAATTAGATTAGGAAGTAGTTTGAATTTCAAATAGTATTGAAAGATAAATAAAATTTAGAATTGAATTAGAGTTCAGGTTAAAAGGGTCTGCCAAGAGAGAATAAAGAAAAGGGAAGAACTTTATAGAATTTAGCAATATGATTTAATTTAATAAGACAAGTGATTAGAAATTTTGATATTCAAAGTAGGGTGGTTAGGCAAGATGAATTTCATGTAAGGATTCAATTCAAATTAAATTAAAAATATGATGAGAATATAATAAATTAATTATAGCAAGATAGAATATAAAAATAATATGAATTTATTCAATTAAAATAAACACAAGAAAAAGCCATAGGATTTTCAACCAATTATTGTTTCCATAATTAGGATGATCTCAAATAAATGTATTTAATTAAATCAAATTGAAGATGCTTAGTTAAGAAGCTTTTGAAGTGATAAATAATATTTAAATTAATTGAAATTAGAATTAATGTGGCCCGCCAAACTAGCTCCTTAAATTGGATTTAATAAAAAGGTAAGATTATAAATAAAGACTAATTTGAATTTAATTTTATAATAACTTGAAATAATTTAATTAAACTTTAAATAATTAAAATAAAGCATGCTTAGGAAGGCCAAAATATTCCATAAAAAATTGGAGTTAATTTTGCATTGATATGGCATGAATTATTCAATTTAAATTCAAAATGAATTAATTTTTAAGATCTGGAAAATAAAGGAATTATTTATGGAATTAATTTGAATAAATCTCACATAATTTATTTGTCAAGAATCTATAAAAAATTCAGCCAAATATTATTAGGATGAGAGAAAACAATAATTAGGATAATTCAAGAATAATGTTAATTATTATGCATAAAATAAATGGATAATTAATATAATTAAGCATGGAAATGATTTAATGAAGTATGAGCTTAATTTATCTTACTTGAAAGTAAATCAATTGAAACTTATGCACTTAATTCATATTATCCAAAATGAATAATTCAAGAATAATTGCAATTTTGATGTGTAGAAAATATGAATAATTTTAAATAAATTATTTTAAAATGAATAAATCATTTATTTATTTTTATTGCGCTCTTTATTTGCCTTAATATTATAATTCCTATAAAATTCTCAACCACTTCAAGTCCAATAGATTTAGATTTCCGAATTGACTGAAAAATTTAGAGTTGAATTTTCCTACATCACTTGAATTTAAACCAATTTGTAACATTCGACCACATGTTTGTTATCATGAAAATCAATCTCAAATGAGATGGGGCTCATGAAGTCAACAATTTCTCCCTTTTGATGATGACAATCTATGTTGGTACTTAATAGTGATGAATGTCCAAAGTGATCTTACGTTAACCTTTTTGAAAATAAATTGCATTAATAAGAAAGTATCATAAGTAAGCAAATAAAATTTTAAACAATTTTGCAGTTAAACAACTTTGTAAGTTATTGATAAATGCAAAAAGAAATGCTCCCATATAATTGTGCATCATAAATAAAATGAACAATAAAATACTTTGTCCACCTTTCTGTAATAATAAAAATATTTTAAATATGAAGACCAATAAATTATAGAGATGGATCTAGAATACCTAACATGCATCTCAGAGTACAAAAACATTCTTCATTAAGAGGTTTTGTGAAAATATAAGCAATTTACAAGTCCGCACTAACAAAATCAATATCAATATAACCTTTGCTAACATGATTCCTAATGAAATGATATCTAATTTCTATATGCTTTGTTCAAGAATGTTGAATAAGATTTTTGGTTAAACTAATTGCATTAGTGTTATCACACTTAATGAGAATGTGATCTAGGTTAAGTCAAAAATCTTCTAATTGTTACTTCAACCGAAGAACCTAATCAACACAGCTTCTGCCTGCTATATACTTAGCTTTAGTAGTGGAAAGAGCAACAACATTTTGTTTCCTAGAAGACCAAGAGACAAGACAAGATCCTAAAAATTGACATGTTCTTGATGTATTATTTCTATCTACTTTACAACCTGCAAAGTAAACATCAAAATAAGCAATCAAGTCATATGTAAGTGAATTTTTAGGATACCATAATCTTAACTTAAAAGAGCCAATCAAACAACAAAAAAAAATGTTTTATAGCAGTTAAATGTGATTCTTTTGGAGTAGCGTGAAAATGAACACATAAACATACATCAAACATAATGTCAGGTTTATTAGCAACAAGATACAAAAGAGAACCAATCATACTTCTATAAGGCTTTTGATCAGTAGGTTTTCCAGATTCATCTAAATCAAGCTTAGAAGTGGGGCTCAAGGTAGTCTCACTAGATTTAAATATCTTTATGTCAAATCTTTCTATTAATTCATTTGTATACTTGGTTTAAAAAATGAATGTGCCACTTTCTTGTTGCTTAACTTGAAGATATAAGGAAAAATTGAAGTTAACCCATCATGTTCATTTCAAATTCTTTAGACATTAGAGATGAAAACTCAATGCACAAAGATTCATTTATAATATAAAATAAAATTCCATTAACATAAATTAGCATAATAATCAGATCATCACCTAAGTTCTTAAAGAATAGGGTGGTGTCTACTTTACCCTTCCTAAATCCATGGTTAATAAGAAAGTTACTTAATCTGTCATATTAATCCCTATGAGCTTTCTTCAATCCATACAAGGCTTTCTTTAGGTTAAAAATATGATCAGGAAACTCCAAACTTTTAAAATCATGGGGTTATTCTACAGACATCTTGATCTATAAATCTATTTAAAAATGCACTTTTTACATCCATTTGATAAAGTTTAAAGTCTTTTTAATAGGTATAGGCAAGAAAAAATCTAATAGCTTCTAGTATGGATATAGGGTAAAAGTTTTCTCAAAATCTATTCCTTCAACTTGAGTGCATCCATGTACAACCAATCTAGATTTATTTTATAACAATATGTCCTTAGTCATCTTGCTTATTTCTAAACACTCATTTAGTTCCTATAACATTTTGTTCTTGAGCTCTAGATACTAATTCTCACACATCATTTCTTACAAACTAATTTAATTTTCTTCCATAGCTACAATCTAATAGTGATCTTTAAAAGTTACATCTACTAATTTTGGTTTAATTTCAAATAAAAGTACAAAATGATTAATCACTTCCTTGGATTACCTTCTAGTTCTAACTCCATGGGTAAGATCTCCTATAATGAAGTCTCTTAGGATGATTCTTAATAAATTTCCATTCTTTGGAAAAATAATCATCACCATTTTTTTTCCAATTGATTTTCTTAAACTCATCTACCTCATCATAAATCACATCATCTCTAATAGAATCTATAGGGTTTTCATCAAATATAACATATACCTATTCTTATACAATCAATTTTCTTTTATTATACACCCTATAAGATTTACCATTCATAGAATAATCTAAAAAAAAAAAAAATACTATCATCATACTTACTATCAATTTTTTCTAAAGTATCTTTTCCATTGTTCAAAATGAAGCATTTACTTTTGAAGATATGAAAGTAGCTAGTCTTAAGTTTTTATTAAAGAAAAACTCATAGTGAGTCTTGTTTAAAATAGGTCTCAAATAAACACGATTCATCACATAGCATGCAGTGTTAACGGCTTCAAAAATACTTAGGCAACTTATAATCATCTAGCATTTCTCTACTCAATTCAATTAAATTTCTATTTTTCTCTACTACATCATTTTACTGAAGAGTTCTGGGAGGAAAGAAGTTGCGTTTAATACCAAACTCATGACAAAAATCTTCAAAATACTTGTTTTCAAATTCACCACCATGATCAGATTATAACTAAGACTTATATCCTTTTGAATATGTTTGACAAATTTTTTAAAATTTTGAAAAGCATCATTTTTGTGTATTAAAAATAAGACCTAAGTGAATCTTGAAAAAAAATCAACAATAACACAGCCATAGAATTTTCCACCAAAGCTTACAATACTAACAAGACCGAACAAATCCATATGTAGTAATTCTAAAGGTCTAGTTGTTGAACTAATTGTTTTGTTCTTAAAAGAATGTTTGGAATGTTTTCTATGAATACATGCATCACAGACTTAATCAGAATAAAAGTTCATCTTAGGTAAACAATCTACAAGAACGAGTTCTGCAATTTTATTTAAAGAATGCATATTAATGTGACATAGTCATTTATTTTATAACCAAACTTCATTAAGTGAGCTTTTAAAACATAATAAATTTAAATTACCATCACATGCATTTTTAAAATCAATACAAGTTAAATATTTTTATATCTATGACCAACAAATAAAACTTTTTCATTTTGTCTAATAACACAAAAGACATGAAATTCAACATTAAATCCTTTATCATATAATTGACTAATAGAAATAAGATTATGCTTTAAACCTTCAACAAAATAAACTTCATCTAAAGTAATTGAATTTTTAGAAATGGAATCAATACCAATTATTTTTTCTTAGCATTATCACTATAAACTAATACCCTTCTTCACAAGGTTCTAAAATTAAAAATTTTAACTATCACCTATAATATGTCTTGAATATCCACTGTCCAAGTACCACATGCCTTCTTTGATTTTGGTTTGAAGGCATTCATACAAAAGAAAATAGGTCAACTTTTAAAACATAAACATGTTTGGGTTCCACATCCTAAAGAAGAAATATGCAATGAATTCTATGAAGTGAGTGTAGCTTTTGCATTTTATTTTTTGGTATCTTAATAAAATTTGATCTAGGAAATATTTGATATTTTCTTGCCTGAGAATCATAGGATACAAGACCCTTTTTATTATAGAAATTGTATGTAACATTTATGTTTGCATATGGTCTATATTTAAATAATTTTGATGCACTAGAAGATTTATTTTTTAATAAATGCAACATATGAATGTAGTACTCAATTTTCCATGGAGTAATAAAATTTTCTTTTTAAGATTTTCTACAAGTACAGATTGATCTACTAAAGGCATTCTTAACTTTCAACTCACTACATTCTTTCTCCAAAGATGAAACATGTATTTCTAAATTTTCTTTTCTTTTTCTAAAGCATTGAATTTTGTTTTAAATTTTTTATATTCATATGCTAATTCATTGAAAGCATCATCTAATTCATTATATGAAATATCTTCACTTACCTCACTTAGTATCCACATCTGTCATAAGACATAAATTTGCTTCTTCCTCTATAGTATAATCACTTGATTTTTCTGAACCAGAGTTCACCCAAAGTGTTATTTTATTTTTTTTTCTTTTGAGGCTTTTTTTTCCAAGACTTCTTCCTTTTAGCTTATTTTTTTTTTCAACTAAATTTGGGCAACCACCTCTTACATGTTTCAGCTTTTTACAATTGTAGAATACTATTCCTTCACCTACATTCAATGTTTTAATAGCAATTTGTGTAATTTAAATTTTTCTCTGAAAGCATAGCAATCTCATTACTATCAACATCTGAACATGATGAATTCTCCTCACAAGTATCTTTAATATAGGTTAGTGTTTTAATTCATATTTTAATACAAAGGGTTTGAAAACTAAATTCAAATTAAAATTATGATCTAGTTGAATTGGGTTTTAAAATACTTTTAAATTAAAAATTAATTTTAATGCTTTGTAGAAAAGGTAATCTTAAATTATTATACTTTAATGAATCATAATAAAAATGAGCAATAATAAGAAAAAGTAAAGGTGCAAAAAAATAGAAAGAAAATATAGAAATTTTTACGTGATTCAGCCAAACCCTAAAAATCGATCTACATCCACGTCTAGCAACTTAAGCTAGGAATTCACTAAATCAAAATGAGATTATAGCAAATCTCCCATACTCTCTTTCATGAAAGTACAATCTAATACCATACTTTTCTATACATGTAATACAACCCAACACCATACCTTTCTACATGGGCAAGTACAACCCAACAAAAGAATAAGAAAAAAAGAAGAGAAGAAATACAAATATCTAACTCTCAATTTAAAATATTTTTTCACTCACAATTCAACTATAATAAGATGAAGGCAAGTAATGAAAGAATAAGAGAGCTCACTTTTTGTTTATTCAATATTAAGTATAATTTAAAAGTATTGCATGAAATGTTGAATGTAAACTAGATCAGAACTATAACTTTAAATGATGTGAAAACACACTATCAAATCAAATTGAAGTGAAGTAATAAAGTACCACCCAATATTTATTTAAATATGTGAAGGATAAACTAAAGAAAATGATATGAATAATCTAATGTTATGTAATAATCAAGTTAATATAAAAAATTTGATCAGACAAGTTCACTTAAGATTTCTTTCAAAATAGTTATATTGATATGCAAGTGATAAAATAATTTGATGTAAGCTTACTAATCACTTCTATGCAACTTGAAATAAAACACAAAATGTATTTCACTGAAAGATTTATGAAAATAAGATATGAGGAAGAGAACTTCCAATTAATTCAAGTATTTCAACCAAGATGAAATCTTCAATATAATTAAATTTTTTTCATGAATACCATGATCATATGGAACGTCCAAGAAGAAAAAAGGTAAGATGATGAGTTTTTCACCTTAGAAGATATGTAAGAACCTTTAAAGCTTTCAACCAAGGGGTGTTTCACCAATCCTTCAAGTTTTCCCAAGCTATTTGTGGGGAAAATTTATGACATCACATAGAAATTAGAAATTTCTTATTTGGATGATCAAATGTGTCATTAAGGAGTAAACATATTATCTCAAAAGATAACATGTTATCATATAATGGATTCAATTCATTTAATAAAAGTCTTCGAAGGCTAATGGGTCTTTAATATACTAAAGAGTTTTTCTCTGAACTACATGAAAAGTAGGGTTTATTTTAAACTGGGTTCATGGATCTTTATAAGGGAAAGCCCTTAAAATTAATTACATCTTAGTAATGAAGGATCTCTTCTTAAGAACACTCTCTATTAAGAAATAAACTATTATTTCTATGGACTAAGATAGTTTTTGGAGAAAGTAATATTTGAAATTTCAATTAGGAATGATTCAAAGTGGAAAGGTTTACTTTTGGATGCTAATAGGGATTTAGTAGGAAATTCTGATATTGGGATGCCCAATGGATATTTTAACAATCCAATCATTGGTCTTTAAATTTTGGGATTTAATTAGAATTTTGAGTTGACATTTTTTTAGAAATCTAGGACTTAGATTCTAATAGCACAAGACTGTAGAAATGCCCAAGATTGAAGATTTACTCTAGTAAGATGCATCAAAACTAAGTTTATAAATGCTTCTAACACAAGTCAGATGCTTGACCTAGTTCCATTTTTAGGAATTATTGACCATTCCTCTCATTTGAGAAACAAAGCCTATCCCTGATTCTTTTGGACTTATAGCCCAGATGGGCTGTCAGTTAACACTACCTAAGCTCATTTTAAATTTATAATGCTAACTCTCATGTATGCAAGATAGCTATTGTATTAGGAAAGAATCTAAGAACCTTGACTCACTCTCTAATCCATAGGATAATGTAGGGTATGATATATATTAACTAATGCACATTTTCCAGCTTTTAAATGATTTAACTCATGATTCATTTAAGATCTTGGGGTATGCATTTTTATGCCTAAATTCCATGCAATAAGAAGTGGTCATGGACCAAATTATTAAGAGAAAGCAAACTTTCCCAATAAGGAGGTTATAATCAAAGGTTAGATGCCTATTATGTGTATTGGGTGAATTTCCTTATTAAAGAGTTTAGATATGGTTCATAAGAGTTAACTATTTCTAGTTGATTCTAGGTTATTTTTGAGACTTTAATTTATATGTAGTTTCACATTTTTTTCATTTTTGTGTTTGAGTTGATTTAATTTAAATTTGGTAGAAAATTTAGTTTTTTTAAGAGCCTAATCTTCTAGGCATTCATCATAAAAAATACAACATAGAGAGAAACATAGAAAAGTAAGTTGATTCTATTGTACACTTAAAATAAATCAAGTCAATTTTAAATTAAAGAAAGGCCAAAGCTACCAAGTACCACTGTACACCATGGAAGAAAAAAAATGGGCAACCAAGCTCTGCCCTTATACAACCCTACCTACAACTAAAGTTTAGATCTATGGGTCTTCTTTTCATGATCATCTCTTTCTTCAAGGACCTCCATTGGGTTTTACAGGGGAAAATAATCCCACCATCCAGTCTAATGAGCAAACAATCCTAGATATGCAGTCTAAAATAGTACACTAGAAAGACATATATCACATCATATCATAGAATATCACATAACATTACAAATTGACTTACCTAAAGTCTAGGGTCTATGACCTAATGATCTAGTGTATGAAGGAAATGGGCTTGTGGTGCAAGACTTTGCTAGGCCTTTTGGATTCAAGTTTCAATTTGGGTTTTGAAGTTTGTTTAATTTTTATCTTTAGATGGTTTCAATTCAAATGATTTAATGATTTGTAATTTTATTTTCATCTTCAAATTCAATTTTATGTTAAAGTGAAGCTTAATTTTTCAAGAATGTCGAATAAAATAGATTTCACTTTTGAGTGGAACACATTCAATTTAACATCTGAAATCATAATAGAATGAAACCTTCATCCTAAAATGAAGATTCACCATAAAGATCTAACTAAGATCATAAATATCATAATTAGCTCCTTTTAGATTTATTTAGATGATTTGGGTTTGAGTTTAATTTAGATCAGTGTTTTAATTTTATCTTTGACATTTAATTCTTCTTTTCATTACTTTGATTTGATTAATTCTTCTTGATTTATTTTATTTTTTAATTTGATTTGGATTAGTTTAATATTTATTTCTTTAATGTTCATGTTCATTGAATTTATTTCCATTTAGTTTAAGTTATGTTAATCTAACACATTTAAGTCAGTGTTTTAATTCATTCTTTGTTTGCATTGATTATATGTTAAGATTTCATTAATTAGTTGATTATGAATTTAATAAACTATTTACTTTTAGGTTTAAATAGGTTTTGCATTT
This sequence comes from Cymbidium sinense, assembly GCA_021442155.1. Lineage (NCBI taxonomy): Eukaryota > Viridiplantae > Streptophyta > Magnoliopsida > Asparagales > Orchidaceae > Cymbidium > Cymbidium sinense. The sequence goes on along the minus strand of CM038228.1, from coordinate 70,480,278 downwards.
TTAATGATTTCCATTAAACCCTAAGTTGGTAATTAACCAAATTATTTGACATTAGAATGTTGGAAAATTATCCTTATGTGTTTTGGTGTTGGTGAAAGTGCTTCAAACTAATTTTATAAATTTTATGATTTTTTATCTTTTTAATTTATTATTTAATATATATTGACTTAGAACTTCCAAATTCAATAATTTATAATCTAGAGGTCATTTGGTTTGAAATTCTTTTGAAAAGTAGAGTTCTTGCTACTTTGATTTTCCTAAAGTTTCATTTTAATCACATCAATGATTAAAGTATAATTAAGATTTTAATTATTTCATTAAAACTTAAACTAAACTTAGTTTAAAATGAATTACTTAGGAATTTTATTTTTCTTAGACTCCTCTCTAAAAAATGCATCCATAGAGGGTTTATTTACAATTTTTGAAGTTTTGGTTGATATATTATGATTTGTCTAAGTTCAGGTTAATTAATTAAATTAATTTATTCAATTAATTACCAAATTAAGCCATTTTGTGATTTATTAAGTTTTAGTTGGTTTCATTGATGTGTTTAAGTTTGTTAGGATTTATTATGATGATTTAAAGTGATTTAATCAATTTTCATGATTTATTTTATTTAATATTAATTTATTTCATTAAAATTGAAGTTTAGAGTTTAAAATTTAATATCTTTTGATTTACTTTGAGGTAAATCATCAAATATTTTCTAAAGTGTATTTTAACATTAATTTCAGTTTCCCAAAGTTTCACTTTAATTTGATTAATGATTTATGATTAATTTGAGTTTGATTAATTTCATTTAAAGCCAAATTAATCCAAAATTATCCAAAATTAAATGAGGATTTTGGGTTTAATGGATTCTACTCATTGAGATGAATCCATAGAGCCCCCATTTGTGTTTTTTGAATTTTATTTTATTTTATTTTATTTTTAAAACTTTTGGCATTTTTTAATGATTTAAAATGAGAAATCCCATTTTAAATGGTGTCACTAACTTGACGTCGATGTGGCACCATTGGGCCATGTGGGATCCACTAGGATCCCACGTCAAAAGTAGCTGCCATGCAGGATTAATTTTGACTATCTGGTCTTTGATCGAATGGTTATGATTTCTCTGGTTTTATGGAAGATCACATCAATTGTACGACTAGATCATGGTTGTACATTCCAAATAGAAGGAAACTGATGGTGGGGATTATTTCCCCCTCCTTTTGATGGAGAACTAAGGATCATCCATCGATTCTGATTGATTTTTGATGATCGAGGAGATGTAATTACTTAATTTGGTTTGTAAATCGATCAAGGATTGATTTGCAATGAGTCAATATAGTTTGATTTTCTTGGGGATCAAATTCCCTTCACAAAGGACCAAACTGAGATGCTATAGAGGTCAATTTTGAAGCATAGCTCACCAACGTATGGTCTCAATGGTTCCTGTAGTTTGTAGACCTTCATGGTGTTCTAGCAAAGCTCTGGTAGGAGTTTCACGCTTTGCCTTCTCGTGGATTATCAATGAGACTAAGAATCAGTCATTTTTCATCGTGTTTGGTCTACCTCTGGCTTGCTGAGGGTAACGAGCCAAGGTGATGTTTGAGCTTGCTTTGACCTTTATAACTTATTGGGAAGGCCAATTGGGCATGGAATGACTCCATCTCATTTTTTATTAGGCTGAGACCTTTGTTGTCAATCATGGTGGATTTCCATCTTGCTAGTGGAAAATGGCCTGGGTGAGGCTTCGAATTAACTTCTCTTCATTTTGTGGATGTTTTAGAATAAAAATAGGGAGATGAGAGTGTGGAGAAAATTTGTGACACCACATAAAGTTCAGGTATTTCTTATTTGCATGATCAAATGCATCATTAAGGAATAAACATATTATCTTAAGATAACATGTTTTCCTGTAATGGATTCGATCATTAAATAAGGATAATGGGTCTTTTGTATACTAGAGGTTTTTCTCCTGAACTATATAGAAGGTAGAACAGGGTTTAATTTAAACTGGTTCATGGTTCCCTATAAAGGCAAGCCTTTATAGTTAATTATATCTTAAGAAGGGTCTTTTCCTAAGAATACTATCGATTAAATAAATAAGTTATTATTTTTAAGGATTTCAAAGTTGGTTTTCAAAGGATTGATTTATGGAATTTTAATTGGGATTGGTTCGAAGTGGAGAGAGTTCTTTCGGAGGCCAAATGGGTTGAGATAGAAAATGCTTATTAATACTAGGATGCCTAGTAGGAATTTCAACTATCCTTTAATTTGGTTTTAAGTTTTGAAATTTAATTTAGATTTTGAGTTGACATTTTCTTAGAAGTCTAAGACTTAGATTCTAGCAGCATAGGACTATAGAAATGCCTAAGGTTGAAGAGTTATTCTTGAAAAGGATGCTTCAAAACCTAGTCTACAAGTTCTCCTGACACATGTTAGATGCTCAACCTAATTTCATTTTTGGGAATTATGAACCACTCCTCTCACTGGAGGGAATTAACCTATCCCTTACTCTTCTGGACTTACAACCTGCCTGGAGAGGGTCATCTAACACCACCTAAGTGCATTTTAAATTCATGATGCTAAGTCTCATGAATGCAAGATGGTTGGGCTATTACATTTTTAAGAAAGGAATCTATGAACCTAGACTCACTCTCTAATCCCTAGAATCATATAGGGTATGAAATGCATCTAACTAATGCACATTTTCTAGATTTTTAAATATTTTGATTCAAGATTTATTTAAGGTATTGAGTATGCATTTGTATGCCTAATCCCATGCAATTAGAAATGGTTATGGGCCAAATCAATAATAGAAGGTAGACTTCCCCAAGAAGGTGGTCATCCTCACAGGTCAGATGTCCCTTATGTGTAATGGGAGAAGTTGCCCAATTTAAGGATTGGAGAAATATGATTTCATGGTTTCAAAACCTGATTATTTCTAATTGATTTTATGTTTTGCCCAAGATTTAGTTTATTTGATGTTTCAAGTTTTCTTTAGTTTTGCTTTAGTTGTTTAGATTTAAGTTAGGTATAAAATTTAATTTTCCTATGAGCCTAATCATCTAGGAATTCAATCACAAGAAAGCACAACACAAAAAGAAACCTAAAAAAATATGTTGATTCTATTGCGCACCAAAATTAAATCAAGCAAATATAAATTCAATCACAGGTCAGATGTCCTTATGTGCAATGGGAGTAGTTTCCCACTTCAAGGATTGGAGCAATATGATTTCATGGTTTCAAAACCTTGTTGTTTCTAATTGATTTTATATTTTTCCTAAGGCGTTAGTTTATGTGATGTTTCAAGTTTTCTTTAGTTTTGTTTCAGTTGTTTAGATTTAAGTTGGGTATAAAATTTAATTTTCTCTATGAGCATAATCATCGAGGCATTCAATCATAAGAAAGCACAACAAAAAAAAAAACTGAGAAAGATATGTTGATTCTATTGCGCACCAAAAATAAATCAAGCCAATTTAAATTTAAGAAGAAGGCCAATGCAGCTGGGTACCGCTATACACCATGGAAGATAAAGTAAATGGTTAGCCAAGCTTTGCCCTTATACAACCAAACCTAGAACTACAAGTCTGATCTATGGGTCTTATTTCCAGGATAGTCTCCTTCTTCAAGGAACATCCATTGGGTGCACCTATCTTCTAGTATGGTAAACTCCTAGTAATCCTAGACCCCATAACTTATTTCTAAGCTTAAATTTACATTTGATTTCAAAATTAATTCCTAAGCCCTACAAAATAAATGTTAGCAAAATAAAAATAGCATACAACCGTTATATTTCACAAACATACATGCTTAGCATTAGTTGCTTGCTAAGCCCACCTATCATATGGTCTATGCTTAAGGATTTAAGCATACCTGCATGAAACAACATTTCTAATTTTATTTATAATAATAATCCTTTCTGGCATAGCCCCCTATAGAAGATAATGTTAGATCAAGAAAGAATATCCTACCATCCAATCTAATGGGCAAACAATTCTAGACAAGCAATCTAAAATAGTACACCACAAAGACATGTCAAGCACATCATATCAAAACACATCACAAGGAATCATAATAAATCACAGATTGGCCTAACCTAAGTCAAGGGTCCGTGACTTAATGATCTAGTGTGTGAAGAGAATAGGCTTTTGTAGCAAGAGTTTGCTAGGCCTCTTTAGTTTAAGTTTCAAGTTGGAGTTTGAGTTTATTTGAATTTTACCATTGAGTGGTTTCAAGTCAAATGCTTTAGTGATTTAGTTTCCTTTTTTATTTTCACTTTATTTGGTTAAAGTGATGTTTAGGTATTCAAGAATGAAGGGTAGAATGAATTCCACTTTTTGATGAAATCTATGCTATTCTACATCCTAACTCCTAATGAAATGAAATCTTTATCCTAAGATTAAGATCCATCCCAAAGGTCTAACTAAGATCCTTAAGTATCTTAATTAATCATTTTAATTTCATTTATTTTGTTTGAATTTGGATTGATATTTCATTTATTTTCTTTGGAAATTTAATTTGATTTTTTATTCTTGGTTTAGTTTTCAAATTAGTTTGGTTTGAATTATTTCATTTGATTTTAATTGAAAAGGTTCATTTGATTTAATTTATTTTATTTGATTTAATTTGATTTAGTATTTTGACTTTGGTTTGTTTCATTTAATTTGTATTAATATTTTGGATTAAGTTATGTTGGTTTCATTTAGTTTGATTCATGTTAACTTAGAGTATTTAGGTTAAGGTTTGATTTCATTTTATTTGATTTAGGTTGTTTAATTATGAATTTATTAACTTAAGGTTTAATTACTCTTAATATGATTTATTAATTTCATTAATCTTTAAGTATGTAATTGATTAAGTTTTTTGACTTAGGATGTTGGAAAACCTTTCTAAGTATTTCTGATGTATAATTGTAATTAATTTATATTCATTATTTGATTAATATTCATCTAGAAATTTGAAAATTCAACAATTCCCAATCTGAAGATCAATTGGGTTTGAAATTCTTATGGCAAGTGGGGTTACATGCTAGTTTCATGTTTCCAAAGTTTCATCTTAATTAGATTCATAATTAGGGTGTAATTGAGGTTTTAATTATTTTATTAAAATCCCAATTAAGCCTAATTTAATGAAGGCCATTTAAGGATTTTATTTTTCATGATTCCTCTCTAAAGAATGTTTCCAAAGAGGGTTTATTTATAATTTTTAGACATTTAGTTGATTTTTTAGGGTTTAATTAAGTTGTAGTTAATTATTTGAATAATTTAATTCATTTAATTGCTTAATTAAGCCAATTTGTGATTTTTTAAAGTTAGGATGAGTTTCATTAGTGTTTAAATATTCATTAAGGTTCATTAAGTTGATTTAAGGTTGTTTGATTCATTTTAATTAATTAATTCATTTTATATTAATATATTTAATTAAAAAGGAGGTTTAGGTATTGAAATTTCATTTCTCATGAATTAGATTGCAATAATTCATGAAACATTTTTCTAAGGTGTGTTTTAACATCAATTTTTGTTCCCCAAAGTTTCATTTCAATTGGATTAAGAGTTTAAGATTAATTAAGGGTTATTAATTTTAGTTTAACCTAAATTAAGGCTAAAATATCCTAATTTAATTGGAGATTTTACTTTTAATGGATTCCACACATCAAGATGAATCCATAGACATCAAGTTTGCATTTGTTGGATTTATATTTATTTTTCTAAGAATTTTTAATTTTTTTGTGATTTTAATTACTTTTTAATTAATTTTAAAGGGAATTAGGTGTTTGGTAACGACGAGCTGACGTGGTAGCCGCCGTGGCGCCTCCGCCACATGGTGCGACACTAGTGGGCCTCGTGGCGTCCACGTCAAAAGTAGTGCCACACGGGATGATCCTTGACCATCTGATCAATGATCGGATGGTCCTGATTGATCGATGACATCCATAAGGCCTTAAATTGAACTGTTTGCCTAAATCAAGGTCGTCAGTTCCTCATAGAATGATTGGACAGTCCCGATTCAATCTCGCATTTTGACGAGAGACGGACGTAGTCCATCTTTTTTTCCTCTGCCAATTTGCATCATGATTTTGATGCCAAATTGATTAGTGATAGATTTATGACATATCTATATGGTTTGATCCACTTGGGGATCAAATTTATTTCGAAAAGGATAAAACCAACATCCTAGAGGCTTGGTGAGGGAGCATACCTTGATTCTGACGATCACCTGCAATGGGATAAATTCCATTAGCTTCATTTTGACTCAACAAAGGTGTGGGTGAAGTTTGAGGGTTGCCTCCCCATGGATTGATCCTTATACCAACATTGGTTCAGTTTTCTAGGAGTCTCTATCGATTTTGAGCTCACCGACAAAGAGGGGTCGGGGTGGCAATTCGTTTGAGTTCACCGTAGCCACTAGAAGGTATTAGAACCTTCAATTTTATGAGAGACTCCCTTTGAATTTCACTATTAGAGAGGCTCAGTTTTAGACCGTTCGCCGATGTACCGACGATGAGAGTCAGGGGAGGGTCCCATCCTTCATCTCATGCCTAGGTGGACATTTTGGAATGAAAGGGGGAGGGAATAGGCTCCCCCTCCCCTCTTTCCATGGATGGACGAGAGCTTTCTTCTTTGGTTTCTTGGTGGCTGGAATCTGGCCATCGGTGGCAGCAAGGCCAGCCAAGGGGTAGATTCAATCCGCCTTAACCTTGTCAACATGCTTGAATGATCACATGATCACATGGGAGGGAAGATAACATTTGGACTCTTTTCTTCCTTTGCATAATTGCTGCCAATTTGCATCATGATTTTGATGCCAAATTGATTAGTGATAGATTTAAGACATATCTATATGGTTTGGTCCACTTGGGATCAAATCCTCTTCAAACCAAGAGGTAGGAAATGATATTTGCCTTCTCTTTCATGGATTATCAAATTTTCCCTCTTCTAATTCCACTCCTTTTTAATTTAATTCTCTTTAATTTTAAGTTTAATCATCTTTATTTGATGATTGATTCACTATTAATTTGATTAATTCATTTAATTTTGAATTAATTTTGAATTTCATTTCATTTAAACCCATTTAAACCTAAATGGGTTAAGTTTGATTCCAATTGGGTTTAAATGACCAATTTGACTCAATTGGATAAGGTTTGGACTATAATCATGCTTGATCACATGTGTGAGATGATTTGGAGTGATTAATTTTATTTAGTTTCAATTAAATTTCAATTTGAACCCATTTGACCCAAAGTGGGCTTAATGGATTAAGCTTAGGTTTCATTTTGGTCAAATGACCAATTTGACCAAATTAGACCCAATGGTGAGTTGGAATATGTTTAAGTATTATTTCCAAATGATTTTGAATAATTAAATTGAGTTTAATTCAAATTGATTTGGGTTTAAACCCAATAAGATGCATTTGTGTTCATTTAGACTAAGTGGCCTAATGAACCCAAATAAGGCCTAAATGAATTTGAATTTCTTTAAATTCATAATCAAACATGTTTGTTTGATCATTTGAGATATTTGGAAAGATTTAGTTTGGTCAAATTCTTGGTGGGTTGACCTTTGACTAGGTGGGGCCCCCTAAAGCCAAACCTATGTCAAATGTGTTTATTATATTTTTCTTTGATTTTGTTTTAGATTCTTTCATTTATTTTAATTTGATTTTAATTTAGTTTATTTTGATTTGATTTGAGTTAATCTAAATTTGAAAAATGGGTTGAGTCTACCTAAGCCAATTAGGCTAGATCAAACCCAAGGAAGATTCCTTAGGTCACTAGGTATAGTTCAAATTAAGAGATTCCTATTTGAGATTAGGACATCCTAATTATTGATTTCAGAGTTCAAATTAAGCTCATCCAAAATGAGTTCAATAGAGAGGGCTTCTCTCCTCCCTTTATCATACATGGTTGAAAGTCATGTTTGAAGGCTTCTAGGTGGCCGAATTCTAGTCACTAGTGGTGGGAGGCTCGACCAGAGGGTTGGTTTGATCCCTCTTGGCCTTGTGAGGATGTTTGGATAATTAGCTTAAGGAGAGGAAGTCTTTTCCTATCCTTTCTCTCCTTGGCCGAGGGCCTCTTTGTTTGGAAATTTCTTAGCTTCTCTCTTGCTATCCCCACAATGAGGAAGCTAAGTCCTACTTGCATATGGAGAGGGCTACTTGATTGAAACCCATGGAGATATCTTCCAAGAGGTGGTCAAGTGATTGGAGCAAATCCATGGGAGTTTGGATGATGGGAAGAGGAAGAATCCATAAAACATCTTGACTTGATATACTCCAACTCATCTCCCTTGATGCAATTAGATCTTCCCAACCTACTTGGTTTTGGCTACCTTTCATTCTAAACCCACTTTAGAATGTATTTGAGTGAATTAAGATAGGATTAGTGGAGGCTTTAGGGTCATATTTCTACCTTTCATTCATTTGGGTTTAGATTAAGTAACATACATTTATTTTGATTAATTTATTTAAATTTGGGTTCAATTATATTTAATTGATGATTTATTATATTTTAATGTGATTAATTCCTTTATGTTTTGAGATGATTTTTTTCATTTGATTTCAATTTAACCCATTTAGGCTTAAATGTGTTAAATTGATTTTAATTTGTGTTCAAAGGACCCATTTGGGTTAATTGAATTTTGTTTGGACTCCAATCAGATCTAATCACATGTGTGAGATGATTTGGAGTGATTAATTTCATTTGATTTCAATTTGAACCTATTTAACCCAAATTGGTCTTAATGGGTTAAGCTTGGGTTCATTTGGTTTAAACGACTAATTCGGTCAAATTGAACTTAATGATTAATTGATTTATGTCTAATGATCATTTCCAAATGATTTTGGACAATCAAATTGAGCTGATTTCAATTTGATTTTAGTTTAAACCCAATAATGTTCATTTAGGTCTATTTAGATCAAATGATCTAAGTAGGTTAATTAAGTCTTTAATGAACTTGTTTTCTTTAAATTCATGTTCAAACAAGTTTATTTTAATTTTTTGAATCATTTAGAATGATTTTATTTGGTCAAATTTGGGTGGACCTTTAACTTGATGGGACCCACATAAGGCAAACCTAGGTTAAAAGGGTTGACCATTTTTTACCTTGATTTGGATTTAGATTTGCTTCATTTGGTTTATTCCGATGTTGTTTTAATTTGTTTGGGTTTTGGGTTGAGTCTATCTAAACTCATTAGGTTAGATCAAACCCTAGGAATATGTAGTAGGTTACTAGGTGTAGTGTTCTAGGTGCTTAATTAGGAGGCTCCTAATATAGTATTAGGTGTCCTAATTATTAATTTAAAAAATAATATAAATCTCATCCAAAATTAAGGTCAACACTATCTTCAATTGAAATTTTCTACCAAGGGAAGATGAAGAATAATGAAAGAGTTGTAGTACTTGAATCATAAGGATCTCCAATAAAGTAATATAGCAAGAGGTAGACCAAGAGTGGAGAAGTAGTAAGAAGAGTGTAAGTCTAATTCTAAATCACTTTAAATAGAAAAGTAAGAGATTAAGGGTTCGGCTAATCATGATGAAGTTGGAGGAAAATTAGTTTAAGAAATAATTTGATCTTGATCACATAATCAAATCAAATAAACACTTTAAGACTTTTTGGACATGAGAGAAAGAAAGAGAAAACTCAATTAGGTAGGCATTTGAATTTTGAATCTAATGAATTAATTAACAAAGGATCAACTAAGGCATGAGAGGGGATTCAATCTAAGGAAAGTATTCAAGATTTTAATGGAGGATTTCATTCAAATCATGAGATATCTTTTAGATGATTTTAGCCAAGGAGAGTATGGAGAGAGAGAGATCAAACAACACAAATAAAGTTTAGAAGGATCCATATTGAGGTGATCATCCATGGAGGGAAAATTAGAATAGAAAGTAGTTTGAATTTCAAATAGTATTAAAAGATAAATAAAATTAAAATTGAATGAGAGTTTAGGTTAAAAGAGTTGGCCAAGTGAGAATAATGAAAAGGGAAGAACTTAATGGAATTTTGCAAATATAATTTGATTCGATAAGGCAAGTGATTAGAAATTTTGAAATTCAAAGTAGGGTGGTCGGCCAAGAAGAATTCCAAGTAAGGATTCAATTCAAATTAGATGCAAGATATGATGAGAATATAATAAATTAATTAGACAGTATTGATTATAGAAATAATATGAATTTATTCAAATAAATAAACACAAGGAAAATCCATAAGATTTTCGGCCAATTATTGTTTCCATAATTAGGAAGTTCTCAAATTAATGTTGTTAATTAAATCAAATACAAGATGATTAGCTAAGAAGCTTTTTAACAATATTTAAATTAATTTAAATTATAATTAATGTGGTTGACCAAAACTAGTTCCTTAAATTGGATTTAATAAACAAGGTAAGATTATAAATAAAGGCTGATTTGAATTTAATTTTAAAATAACTTGAAATAATTTAATTAAATTCTACATAATTAAAATAAATCATGCTTAGGATGGGAAAAATATTCCATAAAAGCTTGAGTTAATTTTGCATTGATATGGCATGAATTATTCAATTAAATTCAAAACCATTTAATCAAAAATTCAAATGAATAATTTTTAAGATTTGAAAAATAGAGAAATTATTTATGGAAATAATTTAAATAAATTTCACATAATTTATTTGTCAAGAACCTATGAAAAATTTAGCCAAAACATTATTGGGATGATAAGGATGATAGGAGAGAGAAAATAGAATAATAGGAAAGAGAAAATTATAATTATGATAATTCAAGAATAATGTTAATTCTTATGAATTAAATAAATAGATAATTAATGTGATTAAGTATGGAAATGATTTAATGAACCATGAATTTAATTTATCTTGCTTGAAAGCACATTGAAATGGAACTTAACTCATGCATTTAGTTCATATTATCCAAAATGGATAATTCAAGGAATATTTACAATTTTGATATGTAGAAAATATGAATAATTTTAAATAAATTATTTTGAATGGAAAAATAATTTATTTTATTTTATTGAGCACTTTATTTTTAATATTAGAATTCCTAAAAATTTTCAATCAGTTCATGTCAAATATATTTAGCTTTTCAAATTGACTGAAGTATTTGAATTTGAAGAATTTTCCTGTATCACTTGAATTTAAACCAATTAGAAATATTTAAATGTATGTTTGTTATCATTAAAATCAATCTCAAATAAAGTCATGCTCATAAACTCAACAATCTTGATCGAGTCTATTTTTTATTTCCTTTAGACAGTCATCTATGCCATATGTCACACAAGAAATCTATTTATATCTGAAAGATATGTTTATTTCCAACCTTAATCGAGAGTTTCTCTTACTATGGTAAGAGGGGTAATTAACTAGAATGCTTACATTTGTAGAAAGTAGAACCCATATATTAATAAATCCTAGCACAATGTTAAGGGAAATCCGGTTAAATATATATCAATCTACCTCATAAAAAACATACTCCTACCCATCTAAAGAACATAATCCTACCCATCTCAACAAAGATGATGGAGAGTTTCTAGAAGAATATTTTTTATGGCTGATCACTAGGGCTTTAATCGAGTGTGGTTATGAGTTGATTATTTTTATGTTTAGAATATTTTGATTTAATGGGGTAGAAAATTTATTTTTTTAAGAGCTTAATGTATATTGTCTTTTCATCTCAAAATATAACAACCACAGAAAAAACCTATGAAAATGCATGCAATTCTATTACACACCCCAAAATAAATAAATAAAAATAGTAATTAAAAAAAATAAGCTAGTGCTATCAGGCACCATTGTACCACCTAAAATAAAAAAAAAAGTGGACATTCGAACTCTACCTTTATATAATCCAGCATAAAACTAAAAGTTCAATCTATGGGGTCTTTAATCAGGATCATCACCTTCTTTAGGGATCTCCTCATGCTGCATATGAGACTACCAAATGAGTATAATTTGCTCTTCCTAATCTTAAATCATAGATCTTAGCTTAATTCTATGCTTAAATTACATTTAAAATTTCTAAAATAAAAACCTAAACCCTACAAAATAGATGTCAGGAAAAAAACATACAACACACTAGCAGTTATGATGCAAATATACAAGCTTAGCATCAATGGTTATCAAGCTAACCTATATTATTGGAATATGCTTAGGGACTTAAGAAGCACCTAGTAAATATAATTTATTATATTTTATTATTATGATCTCTTTTAGGACAACCCCTTATAGAATTATCACAAATCATCAACCTAAAAAAAAGTTAACATATAGACTAGTAAGCAAATAATTCATAGCCATCTAGTCTAAAATATAACACTACAAAATAAGAAAATATCACATCACAACATAAATCATCACAGATCATTAGCCTAACCTAAGTCTAGGGTCAGTAATCTAATAATGTAGTATGTGAAAAGAGAGGCTTGTATGATGTGACTACACTAGGCCTTTTAGGTTCAAGTTTTAATTCTAATTTAAAGTTTGTTCAATTTTACCATTAGATAGTTTTAATTTAAATGACTAAGTTGATTTTGTTTCAATTTTAGTTTTATTTTTTTGTTTAAGTTGAATTTAGAATTTAAATAATAAGAAATAAAAATAAATTTTGCTTGAAGTAGAACCCATTATATTAAACATCCTAATCTTAATAGAATGAGACCCTCACCTTAGATGAAAATCAACTTTAAGGGTCAAACTAAAAACCTACATATCTTAATTAACCCTTTTGAATTTATTTGAATGACAAATTAAATTGGGTTTAATTTGATTAAAATTTATTTGATTTAGTTAAGATTTCAAAGATCAAGTTTATTGAGGTTATTTAACATCATGTGTTTTGATTATTAATATTGATTATAGATTTATTGAGTTTTTGTTTAGTTTAATTAAATTAATGATTAATTATTCTCTTTAAATTATTATTTAATTCCTTTATTTTTGTTTTAAGACCTTGCTAAACTCATTAAATTTTATTAATTTGTGTTGTTTATATTGATTGAATTGATTTCATTATTATTCATATTTAATGGTCTTGTATTTTTATTAAATTAAATTTTAGATGCTTAATGTTTTACTTGAACTTGATTAGCTTATAGTTTGATTAATATTGGATTTGTTTTTAAACCTTAATTAATAATTTTATGGTTTGTTAAATTTATTAGACCTGATTATTTATTTAAGTTTAAGTTGACTAATTTCTTTTTGATTTTATTTGGAGTTGATAATAATTTAATATTGATTTAATAATTTAGAGTTTATAATTAACTTTATTCTTATTTATTTGATTGATTTATTTTTTTTAATTAAGTGAAAGTTCAAAATTAATTTCAATTTAAGGTTCATTTGATTAAACTTATTTTTTTTTCATTAAGTTTGATTTCAAGATCTATTGATTCCATTATTCAAATAGTTTATTTTGATTTCTTTATTTTCAGTATTTTATTTAGATATCATGATTTTAGGTTTTATTAAGTTCATTGATTTAATTATTCAATATATATGTTTAAGTTGACTTAAGTGATATTTGTGTAATTAAGGTTTATTACTTACTTGATTTTATTTTAATAAAGTTTTGTTCATTTTTATTTGGATCTTTATCTAAGAAACCTAAAGAGATGAAATGCTTAAGGTTCCAAACCAGGTTCCAAACCTCGAATGGAAAATTTACAAACTTGCTGATTATCAAGTTAGGAGAGGGGTCCACTATCAGATTCCCTCAGGCTGTAGTCGATGCTAGTTCTGCTAGAGCTACTCTCCAGTTCAGAATGGTTTTTGAAAATTTCAATTTCTATCCATTGGACTTATAACTGAGCCTATCATTAAGGGCACTTGAATGCCACAGGCATTCAATAAAGGAAAGAGGCTGAATGTGATCATTCCTAACAAGCCCAATTCTAAAGCTTAAACTTCAATGAGCCCTCGGGAATGAAATCTTTGAAACTCCATCTCACGCAAGGAGACAAATATCTAGCATCGTGGTGCAAAGCTCTCAGATTGGTAACTCATTTTTAGCATCACAATATTGTATTTCAGCATTGCAGCGCTATGCTCTTGGGTTTCACATTTTTAAAGTAGCATCATAGCACTATATTCCCAACTCCAAGGTGCTACATCTTGAACTCTATTCCACCTTTAAACTTAGTTCTTGTGTGAAATAAAATCCTTCCTCCACTAATCTTGGATCCAAGGAAAGGGAAAAAAGTTCTAATGCATTAAAAATCAAGAACTTTAGTACTACTAATGTGTTATGCCTCCAAAATTTTAAAATTTCCCAAAACTATTAAATCTTAGGCACTAATGAAATAGTGTCATGACATTGTGAGTCTAGTGCAGAGGCCTTGCACTCTCGGGACTTAAGCATGCATTCTACAACGCCAAGGTGATGTTCTCTAGGCACTATGCTCTCAAGAAATTAAGCCTTATGCACCCAATTGATGCAACTGTCTGCATACGGCCATGCGACGCGTGCACTAGCAAAATTTTATTGTTAAATCCTAGAGAATTCAATAGAAACACATTGAAATCAAAATTTCTTTATTATTAACAAAAGTTATTACAAAAGTTTTACAAGAAAAGGGAGAAAATACTAAAGGAAGAAAAAAGAAAAAAAAAAACTAGTAATCACATTCATTATCATCCTTCACCTTTTCATTCTTCTTCCAGCTCTGGCGGGGTGCTCACATAATGGTGATATTGAGGTGCCATAAGAAAAGAAGCCTGACCCAGCCCGCATGAAAGCCACAATTTTCAAATATTTGAACAAGTATTGAGTTAAAGTCAGCTGTGTATGAAAATTTCTACTATTGCTGAACCATATTGTGGTTAAATTTTCCCGGTTCCTGCTGCTGTCAACTGGTTGTACTAACCCTTTTTTCTTAAATTCAAGACTTGCCCTCTAATTTATTGGAGAGTCTTATTTAAGGTCTTGGAGGATTTGAGTTTGAGGGGCATGTGAACTTTCTCCCTCCTCAGTTCTTGAGCCAAATCCTTCAATTACTCTCTTAGTCAGGGGAACCTTTTTTATAAAGACATCTTCATCTAACTCACCTTGCACACCCACCGCAACACATAGTGTATAAATTAAAGAAGGATGATGGAACCCTATAGTGGTACTAATCTTAAGCAAATTACAAATAATCCTCCCTACATTTACAATAAAGCTCTTATGAATTACAAAATTCAAAATGACTCTTTCCCTAGCCACCTCATTAATATTACCAGTGGGCATTAACTTAGAAGAAATAAAATAATGCCAAACTTTTGCCTCATTAGTGAGCCCAATAGCAATAAAATTAATAATTTTATCCTCTTGCCTTTTCCACTAGACATTAAAATTTTTAACAATAAGAAAATTAAACATATCATCAAAATCAGAATAATCATTATAATATAAGAGATACTGATCATATACTATATTTTATAAATTATAATATGCATTGATAATATAATTATCAAAACTTACTTATTTTCCTTTAACAAAAACTTAATTATTTTGGTGCTCTTTCATGTTGGAGAAGAACTCTCACCACAGAGATGACGCCATATACATTGTCATAAGATATCTTCTCCTGCTTATTGATTATTCTCTTCGTGCTCCCACCCGGATTAAAAAAAACTCCTTTCCAAGATGAGATGCTTCGTAGGAGAGCATGGTGGTATCGTTCCTCAACCTCAATACTAACAAGCCTGTTAATGTTACCAATAGCTACCCTCTTCTTGCCCTTGCTGAGGTATTTTACCAACATGTCAACTTTTCTATAGTAAAATGCAAGCTGAGAGAGTAAGAGACCAAGGATTTCCAAAAAAAGAATCAAGTATTCAAAATGAAAATGAGCATCTTATGGGTCTTATTTATAGATTAGCCTTAGCATTGTGGTGCTTCCATATTAGTGCTAAGGTACTAGCCTCTAAATTTTTAAGATAAGGGACTAGTGTTGTAGCATTGAACATGTAGCACCGATAAACTAGTCAGTATAGTAAAATTGTCACCAAGCAAGTCAAAAAGTGCATTTAATACTATTTAAAATAATTTATTTTATAACTAATGCAATGGAAAAACCTAGAAGAAAATAGGAAAAAGGATGGAGAGACCTATTTCCAGGAAGGCTTGGAAATTTTTATTCGGGCTTGACTTTGAAAAGGGTTTGTGCTCTTGCATTTTCTTGGAGAAAATTTATGTAAGAATATTTTATTTTATTATGTGGATATATTTCTCATAATATCTTATATGAATGTTTAAAAAATTTAATTGCATTTATTATATACTATATACACATTAAATTTTTTTAAAATTCATTTAAGAATATTTAAAAATTTTATTTTTATTGATTAAGTGTCATAGTTCTCTGACACAATGATGTAGTGTTGGTCAAAAAATTTATCCTTTTCCCTTTAAAGCACTTGTCTACTTCTCAGATTCACTCAATCAATCTTTGATTGGTGTTGGCATTGAATACAGTGTCAATGCGTCGGTCAAATTGTCATCTTGATTAATTTATTCTAATCTCATACTATCTTAAGTGTTGTAGTGTTGGCCTTATAGTGCCAAGGCATCGACCCCTCAGGTTTTTAAGACTTGAATTCCCACCTTCTATTATAATTCCAAAGGGATGTAAGTCCAATCTATTCATTTACCATACAAATGACCTTTTAAACTTGGCTTTCCAAAGGGATGTAAGTCCAATCTATCCGTTTCTCATACAAATGACTCTGAACCTGGCATTCTAATGGATGTATGTCCAAGCTATACATTCATCATATGAACACCCCTATACTAGAACTCTAGTCTACTTGATATCTAGGATGAGGCAACCCATGGCTATTAATCAGACTCTTTAGATATTATAGCTAGCTTTCTGATGTTGGTAGACTAGGATAATGTAGTCCTGGGATAACAAAATCATGAGATCTTGATTAGGGCTATTCTTTTATATTTCTTAGATAATCATTTATGCCATACCACACACCACTAAACACCAATTCATATCAAAAATATATGTTTGTTTCCAACCTTAATCAAGACCTCTCTCTTACTATGGTAAGATGGGTAATTAACTATAAATGCTTATGTTTATAGAGAGTAGAACCTAGATCTAAATAAATCCCAACACAATATTAGAGGAAATCTAGTTGTATATATATATATATATATCAATCTATCTCATAAAGAACATACTCCTACCCATCTCAATAAAGAAGGGAAGAGTTTCCAAAAGAATGTTTTTTTTTATAATTAATCACTATGGCTTTAATTGAGTGAGGTTATGAGTTGATCATTTTTATGTTTAGATTATTGTGATTTAATGGTGTAGAAAATTTAAATTTTCTAAGATCTTAATGTATTTAATCTTTTCATCACAAAATATAATAATCACAGAAAGAAACCTATGAGAAACATGCAGTTCTATTGCACACCTCAAAATAAATAAAGACAAATATGAATTAAATAAATAGGCTAGTGTTATCGCATATCATTATACACCTAAAAATGAAAAAGTGGGCAGTCGAGCTTTGCCCTTATACAACCCAGCCTAGAACAAAAAGTTCAATCTATAGGGTCATCATTCAGGATCGTCACCTTCTTCAGCGACCTCTTCAGGCTACATAAAGGACTACCAAATGAGTACAATCAGTTCTTGCTAATCTAAAAACTTATAGATCCTTACCTAATTCTAGGCTCAAATTATATTTAAAAATTATAAAATAAAATCATAAAACCTACAAAATAAACATCACACAATCATACAACACACTAGCAGTTACAAAGCAAACGATATGAGCTTAGTACCAATGGTTACCAAGCTTACCTTTTATATTGGGATATGCTTAGGGACTTATGCAACATCTACAAGCAAATGTCATTTATTATACTTTATTATAGTGGTCACTTTGAGCACAACTCCTTGTTGAAAATAATGTTAACCTAAAAAAAGCCCTAACATCCAAACTAGTAAACAAACAATTCTTAGCAATCAAGTCTAAAATATAATGCCATAAAATATGAAAACATCATATCACATCACAAATTACCACAAATCATCAGCTAATCTAAGTTTAGGGTCAAAAATCTGATAATCTAGTGTGAAAAGATGGTTTTGTGTGATATGACTACATTAGGCCTTTTTGGGTTGAAGTTTTATTCTAATTCAAAGTTTGTTAAATTTTACCATTGGATGTTTTCAAATTTAAATAATTAAGTTGATTTTGTTTCAATTTTAGGTTTATTTTTTTGGTTAAGTTGACTTTAGAATTAAAGATTGAGAAATAAAAGTAAATTCTGCTTAAAGTAGAACTCATTTTATTCAACATCCTAATCCTAATAGAATGAGACATTCATCCTAAGATGAAAATATACTTTAGGGGTCAAACTAAGAACCTACATATCTTAATTAACCCATTTTGAATTTATTTGAATGACAAATTGAATTTGGTTTAATTTGATTTAGTTAAGATTTCAAAGGTCAAGTTTATCGAGGTTATTTAACTTCATGTGTTTTGATTATTGATATTGATTATAGATTTATTGAGTTTTTTTAGTTTAATTCAATTAATGATTAATTATTTTCTTTAAATTAATGTTTAATTCCTTTTTTTATATTTTAAGACTTTGGCAAACTCATTAAATTTTATTAATTAGTGTAGTTTATATTGATTGAATTGATTTCATTATTACTCAGATATAATGGTTTTATATTTTTATTAATTTAAAATTTTAGTCACTTAATGTTTTACTTGAATTTGATTTAAGATTGGATTTGTTTTTAAACCTTAATTAATTTTATGGTTTGTTAAATTTATTAGACCTGGTTGTTTATATAAGTTTAAGTTGACTAATTTATTTTGATGTTTTTTGGAGTTTATAATAATTTAATATGATTTAATAATTTGGAGTTTATAATAATTTATGATTCATTTAGATTGCTTAATGAAGTTAAAGCTCAGAATTAACTTCAATTTAAGGTTCATTTGATAAAACTTTTTTTTTTTCATCGAATTTGATTTAAAGTCTATTGGTTCCATTATTCAAATAGTTTATTTAGATTTCTTTGGTTTTGATATGTTATTTAGTTTTCATGATTTTAGGTATTTATTAAGTTCAATTGATTTCATTGTTCAATTTTTATTTTAAAGTTGATTTAAGTGATATTTTTGTAATCATGGGTTTTTACTTAATTGAGCTTATTTTAATTAGGTTTTGTTCATTTTTGTTTGGGATCTTTGTCTAAGAAACATAAAGTGATGAAATGCTTAAGGTTCTAAACCTAATCTGGGCCATCCTAAGCTTCTAGGATATTTAGATGCTTATGTTATGAATTATTTATTTATGTTTAATTATAATTATAATTAATCACTTAATATTAAGTGAATTTGGGATCATTTTAATTTTAATGAATTTTTATTTGAATGTGGAATTTGGAGATTGATTAATCATAATAATCTTTGCTAATTATTTAATTTATTGTGGAATGTTTTTTTTTTAATTTAAAACTTAGGATGTAATTAGTTTCATACATTTAAATTATTTATTAAACCCTAAATATAAGATTTTGTAATTTCTTAACTTCAGAGGGTTAAAGAATTTTTTCCTAAATCCTCTGATGTCACTAAAAGTGTTTTGAATTGATGTTGTATATTTTCAAAATTTTGTAATTATTTATTTATTATTTAGTTTAAAGTAACCTAGAACTTGAAAATTTAACCACTTCTTATCTATAAGTAAATTTTATTTGAAATTTCTATGGCAAGTGGGGTACCTTGGAAATTTCATTTTCCTAAAATTTCACCTTGATGAGAATGTATTTTAAGATTAATTAATGTTTTAGTGTTTTCAATAAAACCCAAATTAGGCTTAAAATATTAAAATTTAATTAGGGCTTAAATTTTTTTTTTAAATTCCTCTATTAAAGAAGAATCCAAAAAGAGTTCATTTAAAATTTTTGAAATTTTATTCATTTTATTATGATTTTTGAAAAATCAGCCTAATTAATTAAATTATTTTATTTAATGTATCTCTAATTAAGATATTTTGAGGATTAATGAGTTTTAGTGAGCATTGTTAGTATTTTTAGTTTTATTGATGTCATTATGATGTCTTGAGTTGATTCTACAATTTTCTATTTTTCATGATTTATTATTAATTTATTTTATTAAATTAAAGTCTAGAAATTGAAATTTTTTATATCTGAATTTAGTTACCAATAATTCTCTAAATTTTTATTGGAGGTGTGTTTTATCCTTACTTTTGATTATCCAAAGTTTCAAATTAATTGGATCATAATTTTAAGCATAATTTAACTTTGATTATTTTCAATTAAACTCAAATTAATGAAAATTTACTTGCTAAAAATTGAGGATTGGGTTTAATAGATTATTCTCACTGAGATGAATCCGCAAAGCCCTTATTTGCATTTTTAGTTAAGTATTTTAATTTCTATGATTATTTGAAGTTTGGGAATTTTTTGGATTTATTTAATTCAAAAAATTTGAATTTCCCACTTAATTGAGTTAGCGTTATTGCAGCGGTGACTGGGCACCACTTTAAGTGTGGCATCGGGTGATTGGGCCATGCAGGATCCACGTGGATCTCATATCAAAAAGCATCAAGGACTTGCTTTGGATGAAGACCATTCGATCTTTGGTCACAATCATCTGTTCTAAATAAAAGGAATGGATGGTTGATTTCATCCATGAGCTTCCACCAAAGTAGTGATAGTCATTAGCTTTTTGGGGCTGATTTTTGGTGATCTAGCTAATGATTCTTTGGGATTTCGATTGCATACAACTTGATCTTAATAGGGATCAAGTTTATTTTGCAAAGGAACAATGTATGAACAGGGGTGACGAGATTTGAGGCATACCTCACCAATGGTGGTGATGCTCCATGCACCTTCGCTAGGCAATAGTGAACCTCTGCTGAAGAGGGTTTGGGTCTCTTCACCGATTCGTGAAGGCTATGGTCTAGCTCCTTGCCAGTGGGTTCAATCAAACTCCAGTTCGTTGATAGTGGGAGGCTAGGGTGAGGGCTCGATTGAGTTCATCTTTCTCCTTAGAATGTATATGGAGGATCAATTTTGGGGGAAGAATGATCATCCCTTGTTTCCACATTTGGTTGGCCTTTAGTTGGCCATGATCCAATTTCATCTTGTTGACATCTAGGAGGACTAGGAAGAGTGTAGTTAAGCATGTCTTTTCTTCTCAGAATGTGTAGGAATTCTTGGAATAAGGAGAGAAGCTCTCCTTTCTTCCCATTGTGCTTGGCCGAGAATCAATTCCATGGAGAAGTTTATGGGTGGCTGTCCAAGTTGATTGGAAGCTTGTTGGGAATGGTGGTTAATTAATTGAGATGAGCTCAACTTAATCTAATTGAGGGATGGAGGAGGGGATGAAGTTTATTAACTTCCTATACATGGGATTTAACTTCTTCTCCTCCTATGGTTCCATTTTATATCCCATGGCCACCTCACCATCCATGACATTTCATCATCTCTCTAAGTTGCTGATTGGGTTTATATTTAAATGCTTTAGATTTGGTTCATTTTGAATTTTCCTTGAGTTATTTCTTTCTATTTTTTTAGTTTTAATTTATATTTAGGTTCAAATTATTATTGATTATCCATTAAGTGATTTAAAGTTTAATTAATCCATGTCACATAGAGTTTAATATGATTTTAGGCGTTAACCAATTTGACCTTAGTGGATCAAATTGGGTTCCCTAGTCCAAATGCCCATCTTTGGATGTTTGTGTTTAATTTTATTTAATTTACCATTTGTGATGATTATAATCAATCAATTTAATTTAATTTGAATTAGATTTTAGTTTGAACACAAGTTGATCTATTTTGATCAAAATGAATTAATTTGGATTTAATTGAGTCAAATAGCAAATTTGAGTATTGAGGGTCTAATCACGTTTGATTTTATTTTCAAGATGATTTAGAGCAATTTATTTTATTTGATTTGATGTTAATTTTGATTTTGGCTCATTTTGACCTAAATTAATGGGTCAAATTGGTTCATTTGGGTCAAATGATCAATTGAATTAAAGGCTAAATAATATTGAATTATGTTTAAATATGATTTTTAAATGATTTTGGATATTTTCTTTGATTTAATTTCAATTTAATTTAGATTTACTTTTAGTAGGGTCCATTTGGGTCTATTTGGATCAATGATCCAATTAACCTATTTGAGACCTTATTGAATTTATATTTATTTGAATTTATGTTTAAATATATTCATTTGATAATTTTGAGTCTCTATATTGACTCAATTAGCCAAATTTTATTTGGTTGACTTTTGACTTAGTTGGGCCAAAATAAGTCAACTCTATGTTAAATGACATGGTTGATCATTTTGAATCTCATCTAAATTTATTTTTGGATTAATTTATATTTGTGCATCAATTTAATGTTTTTTATTTTATTTGATTTTATTTAATTTTTTATTAAGTTAGATGATTTTGAGCTTGAATGGGTCAATTGGGTCAACATCCCAAGTATCTCAATAAAGACTCAATTGAATTTAGATTTTAAGTAAAATATGTTTGATTTGCATTTATGTAGAATTTTATTAGATTTAGGTTTGATTGGGTTCACCTAATCCAATTAGGTTAAATCAAGTCCTAGAATGATTCATTAGGATGACAGGCTTTCACTTTAGAATATTGAATTTGATTTGATTTGATTTTAAATTTGATTTGGTTTTAAATTTTGATTTGGTTTTAAATTTTGATTTGGTTTATTATTTAGTTTTAGTTTGTTCACCTAGTCACTAAGTGTAGTATCCTAAATGCTTAATTAGGAATATGTTAATCTAAGATTATGAGTCTTAATTACTAAGATTTGGGATGATGTCAACCTCATCCAAAAATCAGGTCAAAATGATTAATCAAACCAATCAATCATCAGTTACCCTTTAGTTCAATTAACTACTTAGTAAAGACAACCATTTTTTTATCAAGCTAAAACTAAATAATTATTGTTGGTATAATTGATCATTGAATAGATTAAGTTCCTTAATTAAACTCTTTATTAAACCAATCATTTAAAAAAAATTAAAGCTTAATTAATCATTAATTTAATATTAAAACATTTTAAATTAACCCCTAATCAAGCTAATAATGAAACTTCAAATTAAGTTAATTAATAATCTAGGTAATCTAAATTAAACTAAACAAACCAAATAATACTTAAGTCAAGCTTAACTTAAATGAAACACTTAAGTAAATTCATCATCATAAATATTCATCAAATTTTAATCATCAATCATGATTAATTAAATCATTAATTAATTTTTAATTAAAATAATTAACACAACTTAAATAAATTAACTTAAATAAGATAAATTGGGTTAACCATTAATCAAACTTCAACTATTTAAGCCAATTAATCAAGATAATCATGATGAACTTAAATAATTATTGATTGAACTCTAATTAAATCAATCATTAAATTCATTTAATCACGCTTTACCCAAAAATAAATTAATCATATTAATCATGAACATTTAATAATCAGTCATTAAAGCTTAACTAAGTTGATTACATGAATCAAACCAACCTAATTGAACCTTTATCAATTATTAAGACGTAATTAAATTAGCCACTTAAACTAAATAAGAAATAAATTAAACCTACCTTGATTAATCATTAAACATTAATTAACTTGACCACTCAAACTTAAGTAAAGATTTTAAACCCTTAATAAAAGTAATCACTTAATTTCATTAATCAAATAAACTTAATTAATTGATTAAATTATCTATGCCAAAATTGAAAAGAACATAACCAAACTTTAATTAGATTAATCATTAAATCAATCAACTTAGAATTGAACTAATAATTAATCAATTCTTTATTACTTAAGTTCACATTTTCACAAATATAAATAATTAAACTCTAATTAAATTAACTAATTATTTGATTAAATTATACTAAGTAAGTCATTTAAAAAAAAACCAAAATAATTCTTATGTTAAAGTGAATTTAAGCGAGACATTTAATTAAGTAAATTATAAACAATCATCAAAATTTAATCAAATCACTTGAATAAAGTAAGATGATTTAATTAAATCTTTAATACATAGATCAATTAAACATAATCAAATCTAATTAAATGTTAATTAAAGTAAGCATTTAATCTAGCTACTCAAAATTAACAAGTTCAAATTCAATTAACTAAATAAAAATTAAAATAAATAATAAAGATAAATATATATTAGGAGTGTGGTGTTTTAATTTGGAGTTGTAGGGACACCACGTAGATCTTAGGGAGTTCTTATTGAAGTGATCGGGTGTTACATTAAGATATTATGTACTATCTCGAAAGATAGAAACATCACCCTATAATAGACTAATAAGGACTTCTAAGATAGATGGGTCTTCATATATACTAGAGATCTTTTGCCCACTCTATGTGGATAATGTAGAGCAGGGTTTATTTAAAGTCAAATTTCTTTAATTCCCTATGAAGGCAAGCCCCTATAGTTAAAAACATCCTAGGAAATGGAAGCTTCGTAAGAACACTCTCAATTAAGTAGCCATGATAGTTTTGTAGATGCAAGATAGTTAGACTGTTATTAATTAAGAAAGAATCTAGAGTTCTAAACTCACTCTTTAAGAGACTAGATCATGATTGGTATGAAAACATGACTTAGACTAATGTAAATTTTTAAAGCATTTTGACACATTAATTTGGACAAATGCTTCGGATAATTATGCCTAAATGCATGATGAAATTGAGTTGTGGGCTATATCAATGATAAGAGGTGTTCTCCACTATAAAGGACTACTCTCACAGTCAAGCCTATCCCTTATAGTGCAAGAGTGGAGGTCCTTTATTTTTAAGAGTGAAATAATATGATATGCATGGTGTGGATAACATACAACATTTAGCTAAGTGGTTGCTTAATCTTTTAATTATCTTAATTATGAACCTAAGCTTTAAGTTGAGGTTATGAGTTGATTAAGATTTTATTATGAGTTATTAATAAGGATAGAAAAATTAATTTTATCCTAAAGAGCCTATCACATCTATGCCACACACAATCATCATTTTAAGAAATCTATAAAAATCATGATATTTCTATTATACAATCTAAACATAATAATAAAACATTTGAATCTTGTAAAAAAAAAATGTGGCTAGGTAATGTTGGATAGCTGAGCTCTACCCTTATACAACCAAGATTACAATTAAATCTTATAAATAAAATAAATGCTATGAGGGTCTTCAATTCTTGTTCTTCTTTCCTTCTTTAGATTAGCTTTCTCTATGCTTCATAGAGCCTCCTATGTCCTTTCCCTTTAGCCATTGCTCATCCTAAACCCCATAGCACTAATTGTCCAATTACAAAAATTACATCTTTATGAAAAATAAAATCTAACTACACATTCAAAATAATTATTAATTAAACAAACATACAAACCAAGCATGTATATTCACATATTTGAACTTAGCACCCCGCACATGGGTAACCAAGTCCACCTATCCTAATTAGATTATGCTTAGGGATATAAGTAGCACTTACAAGCAAAATGATTTTATATTCATTTATTATTATGACGGTCCCTCAAGTACAATCCCCTACATAAACATTGTTATTCTAATAATGACCTAACATCTATTCTATGCACAAAAAAATCCTACCATCTAGTCTAAAATATTACATCACAAAATAAAACATATCACCATAACATACACCAGTTTAACCTAATACTAAGATCGGTGACTTATTATTCTAATATGTTTGCTAAGGCTTGGTGTGGTATGTCTTGATTGATTTTTAGAATTAAGATTTTCTAAAGTTTAGGATTGTTTAAATTACCCATTAAGGGTGGTTTCACTTTAAGTCTTTTAGTAGTTTGATTAAGTTTTAATTTATGCATTTTTAATTTGTTCACTTTTTACTTAAGATCTAATCATTATGAGAAGAAGAAAAAGGCTTAACTCTTTCACCCTAGCCTAAGTTGATTTCCAGATAGATCATTATTGCTTTAACTTTCTTAATAGACCATTTAAAAATTTAATTTTAGTCTAAGTTTAGATTAGTCTTAATGGATCTTATCCAAATATGAAAGGTATTTTCAGACTAATGAAATTAAGTCACCATCACATGAATAATACTTCACTACTTGCTTTCATCATCAATAATATCCACATTATTTCTTTTTTTACTCTCTTTAGTATTTGATTTAGTATGTATATGCATGCAATGTACCTATATTTTTGCACACTTAATGAATGTTTGATGCATAAAGTTGATAGAAAAGGGGATTTTATCTCATATTTAAGTGTATGCAAACAAGTATAAGGAATTTAAGCAAGTACATGCCATTATTGAATAAGAAAAGTGAGGTTATCTAAGACCTCATTAGGGCTACTTAAAGCCTCATGTCGGAATGTCCAGACTATATACTTGCTAATTCAAATACACAAAAGTATACACATAAACATAGAAATAAAATCATGAAAAGGTTGTGTTTAAATATCTTTTACTTATGTAAAGCTTAATGGCAAGATAAGGTTTAACTTTATTTTCTAATATTTGAATACACATAAATGAAATTAAGCAAGTAGGTGCCATGGTTAAACCGGGAAGTGAGATTATCTAAGACCTCCTTAGGGCTACTTAAAGGCTTGTATTCCTAGGATTTCTAGACTATATACTTGCTAATTCAAATACATGAATACATAAGTGTGAACATAAGAATAAAATCATTAATTGCCACCTTTTGGTTACAAGTAAATGAACATTTCATTTTTACATACAATTAATTATTTATAATAAGCATTGATTTAAGCTTCAAATTATTTAATTCATAATTAACATATATTTTAAAACTAGTTTGAGATTTACAAATGATAATAGCCACACCATATAATAACATTTGTCTAACTCATACAATTTAAACATAATTTTATTCTTTTAACTTTAAAACATGAATACATTAATCACATGGCATGCATGATTATGATAATTGAAAGGAAGTAACTAAATATCACCACATAACATAGTTGATTTCATTAGAACCTAAGGATAATCAAGTTAGATAAACACCCTTAAATCTAATCAAAGTTTCTTTAATATTTAATTTTAATATTCAAGTTGTTGAAACCTAAAGAGGAGGAATAATACTTAGAATTCACTCCATCCCATGTTGGTTATTTAATATGTTAAAGGAGGGAAATTAAATATATTTTATAGATTAATTAAGTTTAATACATTAATTATATCAATTTAATACCCTTCCTAAGCTTCTTTAATTTAATTAATAACCTAAACATGAGCCTTCAATGATATGCTTTGGAAAAAAAATTACAATGCACCTAAAGAGATTTATTGCAATTAGTCTCATGCATAAGAATTAATTAAATTAAAGAAGGAAAAGATTTAAGATAAATACTCTTATGATTTTCTCACACCAATAGGAAAATCATAATTGTTTTAATGACTTTATGTTATTAAAAAAATAAAGGGATTAATGAGTTGCACTTGAGTTACTTAACTGATTTCATTTACATTTCATTATTAGTTTTACTTAATTTACCCTTAATTACTAAACTTATTAATTAAATACTTTAAGAGAATACATTTAGAAATAATTAAGAGAGGGGGTCCTAATTAATTCTCATGTTATCCCCACTATTTACATTAATTACTTAATTTTACTGTTCATTAATTTTAATAATTATTAAATCATTTAAATAAGGTAACAAGGATTGAAAATTTGGAATTTTCCAAACCACATGATGAATAATTCCAAGAAAAGTATGGGTGGTAGAGGATATCCCATAGAATCAACATGCCAAATTTAAATTAATTAGCTAAGTAATTTGGCCTTAATTAAGATAATTAGTTTAATCTTTGAACCTTAATTAAGAATAATTCATTAAATATTAATTAGGGAGTTTATTTTTATTAAATTCTTCCTAAGCTTTCCAAAATGGGTTTATTTACATTTTTTAAAATTTTCTACAATTATTTATGATTTTTTGAAGTTATAGCTATTTAATTACATTTTTAAACATAATTAAGTCATTTTAAACCATTAGCATCATGTGGCACCGCTTTTATTGGTTATTTAAAATGTTTGATGTGATAGTTGACTCAGTCGTGATGGACATGGTTTTGTCTCGGTCATCCGATCTCAAATTGGACAGTCGAGATTAATCCCGTAATTATGAAGGGATTAAATTAAGATTTCTATCATGATTACTTGGTGAGCATCCATTCTATTCATGCAGAACCGATGCTAATGATCTATCATCCTGTGAACGTTCAAAGATGGACATGATCCGCCTTTCACCATTCGGTCTGAGCTGGTCAGAGCTTGTTTAATGGTGAAATTGAATAAAATGATTAGGGAAGAGATCTAAGGAGTTCATATGATGGAAATGTAAAACCATAATTTGATTTGAAAAAGTCCAACACCTAATAGCCAAATCTATGGTTGTTGGATTTTTACCTTGCAGAAGCTAAATACTAGTGGCACGTTGATAAAGGTAGTATTATTTTGAAGAGATGAAGCTGATTGAGAAGAGCTCAAGTTGTCTCCTTGCAGATCAGTCTATAGACCAAATGCCATCGTAGAAGTGATTGGAGTTTGTCTAGGGATGTCTTCGGTGGTCAAATTGTTCATGAATTGATTATTTCTATTTCATTAGGCTTGAGGATCATGTGGGAAGAGTTAATTTGAATTTCATGGAGTTTTGATGATGTTGGATGGACAAGGATCTCGAGTTTAGGTGGAGCTTGGTCTTGCCATGGTAGGATGCATGGGGAGCTCGAGAAATGCTGGAGACTGTTCAAAATCCTTTGGAGAAGGTTTGTGGTTAGTTTATAGATGGGGAGGAGTATGCTATCCTCCTGATCCTGTAATCCCAGTGGGTCTCCGTGAGGGAGTGAGGTGGATGTGTGAGGGAGTGTAGTTGGCTACCATGGAGTGTACATTCCTCCTTTGGTGGACAGATGATTGCTCATGGGTGAACTCACCCTCTCTTGGCCAAAGGCTGAACCAAATAGCCTTGAGTTGGGTTGGGTCAGTGGTCCTCTATCCCAAATGTAACAAAGATGGTTACCAAAGGAGTGGGAAGGTGGAGAACCCTTCCAAATAAAGATTTTATCCCATTTGAGGCTTGATTCAATGGATTTGACCCAACTTGGGTTCACTATGGGTTAGGCCAACTTTGGTAACCCATGGTGACCCAATGATGAGTCATGTCAAGTTTAGTTGGGTTTGGCTTAATTTGATTAATGTAGGTCAAATGGGTTCAATTGGGCTAAGTTGACCATTTTGACTAAATTGGGTCAAAGTGGGAGTTTGGACAAGTTTAATTGGTCATTTGGATTAAGTTAGTGCAATTGGTTTGATTTGGATTAGATTTGGATTTGGTTCATATAGTTCAATTTGGGTCAAATGGGTAATGTTGACCAATTTGACCAAGTTTGGCTGAGCATTAAGGCTATGTCCATGTTCAATTGATCATTAGTGATTAATTGGAAGAGTTGATTTGAATTGATTTGGATTAGGGATTTGGTTCAATTCAATCTCAAATTGGTGGGCTAAGTAGGTCAATTGGGTTGGGTTGACCAAATTGGGTCTAATTGAAGATTGGATAATATCCAATATTCAATTAGTGATTGATTAGAATCATTGGTTTCAATCAATTTGATTTAGGATTTGATTTGGCCCAATTTTGGCCCTTCAAGTCAAATTGGGTCAACTTCAAGAGGTTAAATTAGCTTGGTTAGATTTAATTGGCTTTAGTTAGTGGTTGAGTCAAGTTCAATATCCAACTTGTGGTTGATGAGAGTCATTGATTGCAATTAATTTGTCTTAGAACTTGATTTGGCCTAATTTGGCCCTTTAGGATATAATTTGGCCCAATTTAGCCCTTTAGGTCACTTTGGGTCAACTTGGGTTAAGGGGCCAAATTAGCTTAGTTAGGTATAAATGATTGTAGTTGAGTGTTCAATAGTAACCTACAATCATCAATGAAGAGATTGAATAGCTTGATTTGAACCAATGAGAGTTTGATTGAAGTTTGGTCTAATTGGGCCTTTTAGGTCACTTTGGGTTAAGTGGTTTGGTCAAGTCAATTTGGATCAATTGAGGCCATGGATGATTAGAATATATTCAATGATGAATTTGAAGTTGATTGGTGGCTATGACTGTAATTGATTTGGGTTCAATTAGGTTTTGACTTATTTGAACCTTTTAGGTCAAATGGGTAACAAGGGCTAATTAAGTTTAAATGATTTAATTGGCTTGATTGCAAGTGTTGGAATAGTTTGAAATGATCCATTGGATAGTTAAAATAATTGAGAGAATTAAATTGAGTTTGGTTTGCTTGAATTGGTTTGAATGGAGTTATAGAATTGAAGTGGGTTAACTTGGTTTAAGATTCAAGTTAATTTCGCTTGGATCTTGGATTGGAAATCAAATTCAATCAAGATCAATTGAATTCAAATGATTTTGGGTTGGTTTGGTTTCAATTATATGAGTTTGAAGCTAAATTTGGTCTTCTTGTGCCCAAAATCATCAGGTTGAACCATTTTACCTTCATTAGCCACTTGGGTCAAGGTGGATAAAATTGAACTTAGGTTAAGTTTATATTTTGGCTTGGGGTTTAGGTTTAAATCATTTGGTTTATGTTTAAATGAATTGATGGGTATGAGTGTCAGGTTTAAGCCCTAGGGTAGGTGAAGCCCACTTGTCCTAAGGTAAGCTCTAGGCCTAAGGTTATGCTCTACATATCTCTAGGCTTGAGTTTAGTGTTCCCTTAATCACCAGAAGTGTCCTAGCACTAAGAAAAACTAAGTGTCAAGAAGAATCCTAGTCTAGGATGTGAGTGATCAATCACCCCGAAAGTGATGTCAATAATCAATCTTTTTAAACGAGGTAGCTAAAACTTACTTAAAATATAAATTTTCATTAAAATTTATAATTATTCATAAGGTATATAGTCTAGAATTATGAAAGCATAGGTCTACTAATTTGAAGGAGGCATTTATCCTCATATCTCTAGTATAACAATGACATAACCAATGAATGCATATTTATAAAATCAAAATAAAAGAAATGGAATTAAAGTAATAGAAAGTTGAAAAGATCAATCTAAGATCATAAAAATACACAAATTACTAAATTAGATTCAGGATGGATCTTCATCCTTTAGTGAGACTCCACTATATTAGGATTAAGGTGTTGATTGAAATGAGCTCCACCTCAAGCAAGACTCATTTTCTTCTTCACTCTTTAAAATTTTAAATATGACTTTAGCATAACTGAAATGAGGATTTAAAAATGCATTTCAAATTTATTTAAATACTTAAATTAAAATCACCCAATGGTAAGCTAAATTAAACTATGAACTCAAATCCAAACTTAAATTTAAAGATGCACCTAGTACATAAACACCACACTAGCTCCTTTACACATATTTTGCTACTAGTTCACTGACCTTAGATTTAGGTTAGGTCGATATTGTGTTTGGGATGTATTGATTTTTTCATTTTATGGTGTATTATTTTAAACTAGATGTTAGGCCATTATTTATTAGACTAACTCTATTTTTTCTATAGGAGATTGTGCTTGAGAAAGAGACTACTATAATAAAAGTAAAATTAATGCCTTTTTCTTGGAGGTGCTATTTCTATAGCCTACTAGGATAGTGGGCTTAGCACCCATTGGTGCTATGCTCAAATGTTTGGAATATAAATTTTTTGTGTGCATATGTGTTCTACTAGTTAGGATTTCATTTGAAAATTTAAAATATACTTTGATAATAAAATTAGATTAGGATCTATAGGGTTTAGGATTAATAAGAGCAAAATTGCACAATTTGGTGGTCCCTTGTGGAGCTTATGGAGGTTCTTGAAAGAGGTGACAATCTAAAGTAAGAAAGGTCAAGTGAAGACCCCATAGATCAAAACTTCTAGTTCTAGGTTGAGCTATATAAGGGTGGAGCTGCCCATTTTTGTTTCTTTCGGGGTGCATAGAAAATCTAACTACATCAGCCTTTCTTTTAATTAATTTGCTCTATTTTGTGCATTTAATTTGGGTACACAATATATTAGCATGTTTTTATTAGTTTCTTTCTATGACTTTGTGATGTTATTAAAGCCTAATTTCTATGGTGGGCTGTTAGAATAAATTTAATTTATCTAACCTAATTAAATAATTCAATATAAAAAGATAATCAACTCATAATCTCACAAAATTAAAACCTTAGATATAAATATTAAAAGCAACTAGAAACCATTAGAATATGTGAAACATACTTTCATTTTTCTCTATCTTTCTTGAATTAATCTCTTCTTCCATTGCACATAAGAGGGCATTTGTCCTATGAGAATAACCACTCTTCTTAAGAAAGTCTACCTTATCTTTTGGTTTAGATCATGACTTATTTTTAATTGCATCGATTATAAGCATGATTTGTATACACGAAATCTTAAAATAAAAATAATCAAATGTCTTAAAATATATACAAATTTGAAAATTATTTCATTAGCTTGAAACATGTAATACTAGCCATGATCATGGGGTTAGAGAGAGAGTCAAAGTTTTATTATCTTTTCTAATTGACAACAAGTTAAACCATCTTGCATTTCATAAAGACTAGACTCATGATTTTAAATCATGGAAGGTGTTAGTCGATAACCTTACTAGGTGGGTTACAAGTCCTGAAGCATCTTATTTCTCTTTTGCTACAAGGCCAAGTCTTCACCTCTTAGGCTTTTCTATAGTCTTGTGCTATTTAAATCTATGTTCTAGCATTCTAATAAAATTTTAACTCATAAATAAAATAAATATTTCTTTTAAAGATATAAAGTCAAATCGTAAGATTAGTTGAAGTACTTATTGAGCATCCCAATATCAAAGCACTTTTAAGTTTTTCCTATTTGAAATCATAAAAGAAGAGTCTATTTTAATCTATCCCATTTGACTTTCATATTTATCACTCTTGAAATGGACTTTGAAATCAATAAAGATAAGAGATAATTTCTTTAATCGAGAGTTTTCTTAGAAAATTTTTCTTTTCATAAGATATAATTGACTCTAGGGGCTTGAACTTATAGGGAACTGAGAACTTGATTTAAAATAAAACCTATCTTACTTCATTCATGTAATTCACAAGAATAATATCTAAAATATGTAGACTCATCATCATCAAGAGTCTTTATTAAATAATTATATCCATTATAAGGTGTTATTTTCATTTCTTGAGATGCTATATTATTTCTTAATGATATATTTGATCATCTAAATTAAAACCCCTAAGATCTGCATGGTGGTCCATATAAAAACTTGACAAAGCTATGATAATTATTCTATAGTAATTGAATACACTTATGATAACTTGATTTTTAATCTAGTAAGACTTGCATGTTTATTTTATGTTCATTATTTTTTATGAGTTTGAAGTTAATTATATGTTAAGTTTATTCATAGATTTTTCATAGTTTTGTTTGGATGAAATTTTGTTACATCAAATTTACCTTGATGTATTCAATTAATTTGTTTGTATATGTTTTATGCACAATTTATAAACTATATTTACCACATCGTAGAGCACTCTTGATTTTATTTTAAGTATATTTTTCTCTATTCTTATGAGTATTATAAGTAAGAAAAAATATTCTTATTGGATTTATCTTCCTTAAGAAATGTATACATCTTTGTAAAAGCGGGTGTTTTGGAATCATCTGGTGTTCATTCTATTAATTATTTCTCAAGTGTATTCTAGACATAATGTTTTATTTATTAACTATTTTTAATAATTTTTGGATTTACTTATTTCAATATTTAAATTAATTTATATTAAAAGTGTTGATAAAAATAAATTAATTTAAATAATTACCAACATGTCCTTTTTATTAAAAAATAGAAAAATATTTGATATAAATATCTTAACACAGTTATAAAAATATCATTTCATCATTTTCCAAATTGACGTGAGGTAGAGAGAGAGAGGAAAAAAGAGAGGGTTTTAGATAAAGAAACTTGGATTCATGTCTTAGAGCCGTTTCATCCATTAGGCAATTTAAGAAAATTATATGGCTTTATGTAAACTACAGTTTACCTACTTCAATTTCAATTTCATTACTTGTGTGTGTATTTTGAGTATTTTATTTAGTTGGATTTCATTCAAATTCATATTTATGGAGATTTAGAAATTTTTCACTATGTAACTTTTATTATATTGTAGAATGAACTATATTGAACATAGAAAAATAAATTTTACTAAGTATTTTTTGTTGTGTAGAATTTTATGTATTTTTGTGAGTACATTGGTCTTGTTAAAATTTGCTATAGAACAATAAAATCTTCAAAATATTTTTTGGATATTACATATAAATGGTTTTTAAAATTCTGATAATTAACATACATAAAACAATTACTTGTAATTAATTTCTACTATTAGTTGTACTTATTGATATTTACAAATTTTGCAATATTTTGATGATATTTATATATGCTAAAATTGATATTATTTGATGCTTATGTATCAAAGTATATGTGTAAAAAGGAAAAAAGAGATGGGGAAGTGTAGATAATTAGGTGGTTGTATTTTATATGCATTCAAATGGAGTTATCAATGCTGTGGTACTTCTAAATTTTTTCATTTATGTATGTTATACACTTGAACAGATATGAATAAGTGGAGATATATGAATAAGTGGAGATATAAGTAGAAGTGGAGATATAAGGGGTAAAGAAAAAATATGAAAAAGTAGATGTATAAGTAGAAGTGGAGGTATAAGGGGCGATGAAAAATTATAAAATATTCTAACTGTATAACTCAATTACTATTTCATGTTATTTTTACTTCTAACATCATTGCGGTGTTTGTATTTAGAGTTCGTAGGGACACCATGCAGATCTTAGGGGGTGCTTACTGAAAGGATCGAATACGACTGTGGTGTTTTAATTTGAAACTATAGGGACACCATGCAAATCTTAAGGGGTACTTATTGAAGTGATTGAGAGCGGCATTAAGGTATGATGCACCATCTCAGAAGATAGAAACATGACACCATAATGGACCTAATCACCTAATAAAGACTCCTAAGGTAGATTGGTCAACATATATACCAGAGATCTTTCCCTTACTTCACATGGAGAAGTAAAATAGGGTTTATCTTAAGCTAGGTTATTTAGTTCCCTATGGAAGCAAGATTCCATAGTTAATTACATCTTAGGAAAAATGAATTTCCTAGAAACACTTTGATTATAGAAACCAATAAATATCTCCAAAGATTTGAAAATTAGACTATCAAAAGATTAGGTATTCATGGAAATCAAATAGGAGAGTTCAAATAATAAGACTTATTTACGGATTCCAAAGGAGAATAAGTAGGAAGCACCCATGATACTAGGAAGCCTAGTGAGTGCTTCAGTCTACTCTATAGTGAGACTTTATATTTTGAAAGTGCAAATTTACTTTTATTTAAGTTAGAATCTTATTAGAATGTTAGGGCTTATGGTCACCTCCATAAGGGAGAATGAAGACACCCTGACTCTTCTGGACATACAATCGCTTGGAGGGTTGTCTACTAACACCTCTTATGCTTTAAAAGAATGTAGGCTGCTATTATATAGATGCAAGATAGCTAGGCTATTGTTTAATTGGGAAGGAAGCTAGAATCCTAAACTCACTCCCTAAGAAACTAGATCATGGTTGGTATGAAAATATGACTTAGACTAGTACAAAAAGTATACCTTTTTAAACCATTTTGACACAATCATTTTAGACCAAGGCTTGGGACAACTATGCCTACATGCATGATGAAGTAGAGTTATGGGCCAAATCAGCAAGAAGAGGTGTTATCCACTATAATGGATGCCCTCAAAGGCCAAGCATATCTCGTATCGTGCAAGAGAGGAGACCCTCCTTATTCAAGAGCAAAATAATATGACATGCATGATGTGATAACATACAACTTTCAGTAAAAGGATTTTTAAACCTTTTATTTATCTTCATTAAAAGCCTAGGCTTTAAAATGAGATTATGAGTTGCATTAAAAATTAGTTATGAGTTTTTAGTGAGGGTTGAAGATTTAATTTTATCCTAAAGAGCTTACCACATTCAGCCACATCAAACCATCACACTTTAAGAAGCCTATGAAAAACATGCCATTTTTAATGCACAAACTAAACACAACAATCAAACATGTGAATTTCATAAAAGAATAAGAGGTTGGTGTGGCCAGGTACTTCCATATACGCCAAAAAGAAAAAGAATGGGTAGCCAAGCTCTTCCCTTATACAATCTAGATTATAATTAAATATTAAAATTAAAATGAATGTTACGGGGGTCTTCAATCCTGTGATCTTCTTTCTTTTCCTTGGATTAGTTTGCTTTAGGCTTCACAGGGCCGCCCAAGTCTTTTCCTTGTAGCCACTGCTCATCCTAAATCCCATAGCACTAATCCTAATCTTATTGTAGAAATTACTTATTTATGAAGAAAATGAAATCTAACTACACCAGCAAAACAGATGTTTGGTAAAAAATATATATGCCAAACAATTATATTTTATATATTTGGACTTAGCACCCTGCACCTAGGTAGCTAAGCCCACCTATCCTAATTGGATTATGCTTAGGGGCATAAGCAACACCTGTAAGCAAGAACATTTATATTTGCTTATTATTATAATGACTCCTTTAACATAATCGCTTGTAGAAAACATCATTAGAATATTAGCGACTTAACATCTAGTCTATGTACAAATAATCCTAACATCCAATTTAGAGCATTACATCATAAAATAAAACATAACCCTATAACATACATCGGCCTAACCAAAGGCTAGAATTGGTAACTCAGCATTCTCATGTGTGCGCTAAGACTTAGTGTGGTGTGTCTTAACTGAGCTTTGGAAGTGTGATTATTTAAAGTTCAGAATTTTTTAAGTTAAACATTAGAGAGGTTTCACTTCAAATCTTTGAATGAATTGATTAATTTTAATTTACACTCTCTTATTTTATTTAATGCTTACTCAACATCTAATCATTATGAAAAGAAGAAAGGGGTTTGACTCCCCTTCATCCCTACCCTAAGTTATTTTCTAAAGGTGTGTTATTATGACTTTGGTTTCTTTAGTGGACCTATTTATTAAAAAATTTTATTAGGCCTAAGTTGTTGTTAGTCTTAAAGAACCTTATTCAAACACAATACACATCTTAGGATTAATAAAATTGAATCACTATTATAAGGATAAGATTCCACCACTTTTTTTCATCATTAATAGCATACACACCTCTTCATTTTTTATTGTCCATGACATTTAATTTAATTTATATATTTTTACATAATATATTTATATTTTTGCACACTTGATGATAATTAATGCATGAAGTTGGTAGAAGAGAAAGATTCCATTCCATAGTTAAGCATATGTAAACATGTATTAAAAATTTAAGCAAGTACGTGCCATTGTTAAACTAGGGAAGTGAGATTATCTAATATCTCCTTGGAGCTACTTAAAGCCTCATGTTTTCAGGATTTCCAGACTATATACTTGCTAACTTAAATACATATAAACATATATAAAAGCATAGAAATGAAGATCGTGCAAAGATTATATAATAGCAAATCTTTTGTTCATGTAAAGCAAAGTTCTATCCAAAATTTTAGAACATGCATACACATGAATGAAATTAACTGAGTACATGCCATTGTTAAACTTGGGAAGTGAGATTATCTAAGATCTCCTTGGGGCTTCTTAAACTTGGGAAGTGAAATTAATCGAGTACATGTCCAGACTATACACTTGCCAACTCCAAACATATGTAAACAAGCATAGAATCATGAAATTAAAATAATCCTTTACCATTTTTAAGTTATGAATGTAAACTTTATTGAGCATTTATAACTAGCATTAGCTTAAAATTTACATCATTAGCTTATAGTTTCAAAAATAATTTGGGATTTATTAGTGATAATAGCCACACCATATAATAATATTTATCCAACACATGCAACTTGAATGCAATCATATTCTTTTGATTCTCTTTTTCTTAAATGAACATATGAAATAAATGACATGCACATTTATAACGATTCAAAATAAGTAATTAAACATTGCCACATAACATAGTCAATTACATTAAGTACTAAGAACAATCAAGCTAAATAAATATTCCTTAATACTAACCAAGGTTCTTATAAGGTTTGATTTTGATATTTGAGTTATTAAGACTTAAAGAGGAGAGATGAGACTTCATACTTACCGCAACCCATGTTGGTGATTTAACATATTTAAAGAAAATAATTAAATGGGTTTTATGGTTTGATTAGGTTCAAGTCATTAAGCACATCAATTTAATTACCCTTCCCTAAACTTCTTTAAATTAATTAACTACTTGATCATGAGCCTTCAATGATATGCTTTTCAAAAAATCAAATTTTCAATGCACCTAAAGGAATTTAATGCAATTAAGTTCATGTTTCAGAGTTAGTTATATTAAAGAAGAAAAGAATCTAGGTTAGGTACTCTTATTATTTTTCCATACCAATGGGTTAGCCATAATTTCCTTAATAACTTTATATTATTAAACACATAAAGGAGAATCAATCAAATATATTTGAATTATCTAAATTATTCATTAATTTTGTTTGTTTTTTATTTTATCACTAATTTTCCTAATTATCCCTAATTATTACATATGTTAACTAACCCTCCAAAGGAAATACATTTAAAAAAATAATTAGGAGAGGAGTCTTAATTACTTCTTACTATTCCTACTATTTATAATGATTAATTATCATTAATTATTTAATTTTCACTATTTATCAATTTTAATAATTATTAAATTAATTAATGAGGGTAATTAGGATTAAAATTCTAAATTTTTACAATTACATGGCAAATAATTCCAAGAAAATTGTGAAAAGTAGAGGACATCCTATGGAATCATCCCACCAAATTTGGAATTAAATTAAAATTATGGTAGTTAGACTAAGCTTCAAACCTTAATTAAGCCTTGTTCACTAGACATAAATTAGATTTTTATTTTTCCTAAATTGTCATTTGTCTAACCTTTCTAAATTGGTATTTGCATTTTTGGATTTTTCTACAATTAATTATGATTTTTTGAAATTTTGGCCATTTAATTACATTTTTAAGCCTAATTAACCCTTTAAACCATCGACGCCATGTGAACGCTGACGCACAGTGCTTTCCACGTGGTAATGCAATATTGGTCACTTAAATCATTCAACGTGGTGGTTGACTCACCGGCGTCAGACGCGATTTCATCTAGGTCGTTCATTCTCGGATCAAACGATCGAGATTAATCCCATGTTTTCAAGGGTTTAAATCAAAATTTCTAATACAATTAATCATGGTTGTCCATTCTAATCATACAGAATGAATGGACGATGATTCATCGTCCCACCAGCACTAGAAGATGGACACCATCCGCTTTCCATCGCTCGATCGGAGCTCACCAGAGCTCATTTGATAGTGAAATCTACTCCAAAATGACCAGGGAATGAATCTAAGGGAATCCTATGGTGGATATCACACGAAAATATGATTCACTTCAAAAAAGACCAACACCTAGGGGCCAAAGCGGCCCCAAATTTTATGCTTATCAGACCGCTGGTTCACCTAGAGGTAGCTTCATCTTGAAGAGACGAAACCCTATTGAGAAGATCATGAGCTGCCTCCCTGCTGATTGCTCTATGGACCAAACATCACCACAAAGCTTGCCGTAGTTGGCCTTGAGGAGTCTTTCAGTGGCTGAATCACTCAGGAAATGATTCATTTCAGTTTGCCGGAGTGAGATGAAGGTTTGGGAAGAGTTAATTTGGCTTTAGTGGAGGTTTAGGAAACTTGGACGGATGACACTATTGACTTCACTTTTGGAGTGAGGATTAACCTTTCTCATCTCAGACTTAGGAACCTTCTATGCACTTGGATTTCCTTAGTAACAAGACACTTATAGTGGCTAAGGAACACTAAACCCAAGCTTAGAGACTTAGGAGGCATACCCTAAGCCTAGGATACCTTAGGACAAATAAATTCTACCTATCCTATGACTTAAACCAAGACCCATGCTTGTTCACTCATCAAAACCGAAACTCACACAAATAACACACAACCAACCTCAAGTCTATTCAATTGACCTCACTTGAATTTATTTTCTAATCCAAGCTCCAGACCAAATTGACTTAGACCTTAACCTAAGTTAACTCCACCATGATCATAAGAACCCAAACCAAAACCCATTAAAGCAAACTAAATTCAATTTAATTTTCTTAATAACTCCAACCATTCAATAGATTATTTCAAACTCCTCCAACACTTGTAATCAAACCAATCGAATAAAACAAATTTGATCAAGTTAGCCCATTTGACCCGAAAAGTTCAAATGAGCCAAAATTCAATCAAGCCCAAATTAATTGCAATCAGGCCACTAACCAACTCTAAATCTATCATTGAACTCCTCTAAACACTTAATTGACACAAACTCAACCCAATTCAACCCAATCAACCCAATTGGTTCACTTGACCCAATGTGACCTAAATGACCAATTTGATTCAAACTTCAATCCAACCCAAAATCGGATTAAAACAACTCATCCAATCTCTTCCATAATGATTGTTGATCATCCTTGATTACCCAATTGTAATCAATTGGGTCAAATCAAACCAATTTGACCCCTTTGACCCAAGGCAACCCAATTTAGCCTAAATGGTCAAAATGAACAAAATCAAATCCTAAATAAAATTAATTCAAACCAATGCATCTAACCAATCATAAATTAATTATTGAACACCTTACAATAAATTCATTATTAAACACCTTACAGTCATCAATTAACCGCAATTTGGTCAATCTAATCCAATTAGCCCATTTGACCCAATTAGACCTAAAGGGTCAAATTGAACCAAGTCATTCCATAATCCAAATTAATTCAAATAAACACCTACAATCATTTCCAAGTGATCAGTAAAAAATAAACTAACCCTCCATTCAAACCAATTTGGCCAATTTGATCAAATTGGCCAACTTAACCCATTTGGCCTAAATGAACCCATATGATCTGAGCCTAGATCCACTTCAAATTAAATCAAACCAATTGCACAAATGCATTCCAAATGACAAATTGAACTCACTCAAACCATTGGTTTGACCCAATCTGACCAATTGAATTAAAATTGACCCATATAGTCAAATTGAGCCAAACGCAAGAAAACCAAGTCCAAACCCAACTAAACTTGGTATGACTCACCTTGGGTCACCATGGGCCTACCTAAGTGGACCAACCCATGGTAAACCTAATTTGGGTCAAACCCATTGAACCAAGCCCTTCAAATAGGACAAAATCTCCATTAGAGTGGGTTCTCCAATTCCCCACCCTATGGCAGCCACATTTAGCTCTTCTTTGACAAGAGGACCACTAACCCAACCTAACTCAAGGTGTTGGGTTCAGCCTTTGGCCATGAGAGGGTGAGTTCACCCATGAAAATTTATTGGTCCACCTAAGGAGGGTTGTACTCCCCATGCCAACCCATTCCACTCCCTCAGCCTCTCACCCTCAACCACCTTAGCCCCACCTTTGACCACCTACCAAAACTGAACCAATCTCAGTCCTTGGTTTAGTTGACGAGAAGGGTATACTCCTCTCTAATGATTCAAACTTCACAGACACCTTCATGAGAGCATTCTGCACAGCCCGAGACCTTCCCTCGAGCTCGTCGTGCATTCCACCACTAGTGAGACCAACCTCTAAGCGAACCCGAGATCCCCATCAATCCAAACCTCCAAAATATCCACCAAACCCAAATTAAGTCTTCCAACACCTTCACCTCACTCTAGAGAGTCGAATGAATCATTTCTTGAGCGACTCGATCATCGGCATCCCTAGACCAACTCTGGTGTGCTTTATGGCAACATTTTGTCCACAGAGCAATCGATAAGGAGGCAGCTCATGATCTTCTCAATAAGGCTTCATCTCTTCAAGATGAAGCTACCTCTATCGATGGACTGCCAGTCTCCAGCTCTGGCAAGATAAAAATCTGGCAACCATAGTCCCCCCCTCCATGTGTTAATCTTTTTTTTGAAGTAAAGTGTGATTTCATGCGATTTCCACAATAGGATCCCTTTAGATTTTCTCCCTGATCATTTTGGAGTCAATTAAGCCATTGAATGAGCTTTGGTGAGCTTGGATTGAGCACTAAAAAGCAGACAATTCCCATCTTCTGGCACTCGAGGGATGATGAATCATCGACCATCCGTTCAACATGATTAGAATGGATAGTCGTGATTAATTATGCTAGAATTTTTTATTTAATCCTTTGGAAACCACATGATAAATCTTGGTCGTGCGACCGAGATCAGAAGGCCTTGAAAAAATTGCGTCCTCCACCGCTAAGTTAGTAGCCAATACCATGGTGCCACGTGAAAAGCTCTACCACTTTAGCTTCTGTGTGGCACTGATGGTTTAAGTGGTTAATTTGACATAAAAAATGTAATTAAATGGATAAAACTTCAAAAAATCATAACTAATTGTAGAAAATTCCAAAAAAATACAAATATACCCATTTTTGAAAGGCTAAAAAGAGGAGAATCTAAGAAAAATAAAATCTCTAATTTTTATTTAGTGAACAGTGCTTAATTAAAGTTTGAAACTTAGACTAATTACCTTAATTAAGGCTAAATAACTTGGCTAATTGATCTCAAATTTGGTTAGATGGTTTGATGGGATGTTCTCTACCTCCCATAATTTTCTTGGAATTATTGGCCATGTAACAAAAAGAAGTTAGAATTTTAAATTGTAATTACCCTCATTAATCAATTTAATATTTGTTAAAATTAATAAAAAGTATAGTTTCAATGATTAATGATAATTAATCTGTAAATAATAGGAATGGTGAGGGGAAATAATTGGGACCTCTTTCTTAATTATTTTTCTAAATGCATTTCCTTAGGAGGGTTAATTAACACATGTAGTAATTACGGGTTAATTAAGAAAAATTAATGATAAGATAAAAATCAAACTAAACTAATAATTGGTTTAGATAATTTAAACATAATTCATGGGTTCCTCTTTATGTGATTAATAATATAAAGTCATGAAGGAATTTATGGTTGACCCATTGGTGTGGGAAAATCATAAGAGTACTTAACTTTAATTCTTTCCTTAATCTAATTAACTCTTAAGCATGAGCCTAATTACACTAAGTCCCTTTAAGATAGCATTGGAGGCTCATGATTAAGTAATTAATTAAATTAAAAATGCTTAGGGAAGGATAATTAAATTGATTGATTAATGACTTGAACCTAATCAATTCATAGAATCTACTTAATTATTATCCTTAAATATATTATGTCACCAATGTGGGATGAGGCAAACACTAAATGTCATTTCTCTTCATTAGGTTTTAATAATTCAAACACCAAAAAAAAATGAAATTTCATAAAAAACTTTGGTTTTTCTTAAAGAATTTGATTTGGCTTGATTTTCTATAAGAATTAAAATAATTAAATATATTATGTGGCAATGTTTAGTGATTCCTTCTAAATCATCATAAATTTTCATGACATTTTCATCATGTATTCATGTTTTCAAAAAGAATCAGAAGAGTATGGTTATATCTAAGTTGCATGTGTTGGATAAATATTATTATAGGGTGTGGCTATTATCAATAATAAATCCTAAATTATTTTCAAAGTTCTAAGCTAATGATGAAAATCTAAGTTAATGTTGGCAATGGATATTCAATAAAATTTACATTTACTTATTGTTTAAACATGGTAAAAGAT
Source organism: Cymbidium sinense (assembly GCA_021442155.1). Taxonomy (NCBI): domain Eukaryota; kingdom Viridiplantae; phylum Streptophyta; class Magnoliopsida; order Asparagales; family Orchidaceae; genus Cymbidium; species Cymbidium sinense. The sequence goes on along the minus strand of CM038228.1, from coordinate 70,436,509 downwards.
TATTCTATTTTAATGATTCATGTGTATGTTTACATATATTTGGAATTAACAAGTATATAGTCTGGATATCCCGAGAACACGAGGGTTTAAGTAGCCCCAAAGAGGTTTGATATAACACTTCCCTGGTTTAACAATGGCATGTACTTTCTTAATTTCATTCATGGTGCATGTGCTAAAATTTGGGATAGAAACTTTGCTTTACATGAATAAAGAATTTTCTATTATATAATTTATGCATGATTCTCATTCCCATGTTTTTTTATATGTTTACATGTACTTAAGTTAGTAAGTATATAGTTTGGACATCCTGGGAGTATGAGGCTCTATGTAGCCCCAATGTGGTCTTAGATAATCTCACTTTACTAGTTTAACAATGACACGTACTTGCTTAAATCTTTAATACATGTGTATATAAGCTTAGCTAAAGGATGAAATCTTTCTTTTCTACTAAAATACATGCATTAAGAATAATCAAGTGTGCAAAAATATAAAAGTATATTCAGGTATAAATAAGTGTGTTAAATCAAATATCATGAGTAATAAAAATAAAGAGATGTGTATCTTATTGATGATGAAAAGGAATAGTGGAATGTTATCCATGTGATAGTAATTCAATTTTATTAATTCTAGGATGCCTTTCATGTTTGAATAAGACTTGTTAAGATTAACCCAAACTTAGGTTTAATAAAAATATTTGATAAGTCGTTCATTAAAGAAATCAAGGTCATAATAATATACCTTTAGAGGACATCTTGGGATAGGGATGAAAGGTGTCAAGTCTCTTTATTATTTTATAATTAAGTATAAGGTAGGCATCATATGAAACAAAATAATGCAAATTAAAATTAACTAATCCTTTTAGTGATTTGAAGTGAAACCTCCCTTAATATTTGACTTAAATATCCTACACTTTAGATAATTATACTTCCAAAGCCTAGCTAAAACATACACACCAAATCTTAGCACACACATTAGAATACTAACCACCAATTCTAGCCTTTAGGTTAGGCTGGTGCATGTTATGGTGTTATGTTTATTTTATGATGTAATATTTTAGACTAGATGTTAGGATTATTTATGCATAGATTGGATGTTAGGTCGTTAATAGCCTAATGATATTTTTTGTAGGGGATTATGCTAAAGGGGCCAATATGAGAATATGTAAATATAAATGTTCTTGCTTGCAAGTTGCTTATGCCCCAAGCATAATTTGGTTAGGATAGGTGGGCTTGGTTACCTATGTACAGGGTGCTAAGTCCATATATGTGAAATATAATTGATTAGCTTGTATGTTTATTGAGTTAACATCTATTTTACAGGTGTAGTTAGATTTTATTTTTCAAAGCATGTAATTTTTATGATAGGAATTAGGATTAGTGCTATGGGGTTTAGCATGACCAGTGGATAAAGGTAAAGACCTGGGAGGGTTTGTGAAGCCTAGAGAAAATCAATCCAAATGATGGAAAGCAAAGATAAATATTGAAGACACGCATAACATTTATTGTAATTATAATCCCGATTGTATAAGGGTAGAGCTCGGTTACCCAATTTCTTTCTTTTTTTGGGTTGCACGATAATGCCTGGCCGTACTGACCTTTTATTCTTTTACAAAATTTAAATGTTTGATTAAAGTGTGATGGAAATGTCATATTTTTATAGATTTCTTAAAGTGTAATGATTTGATGTGTGGCTTGGATGCAGAGGCTCTTTATGATAAAATTAAATTTTTTACCCTCAGTAATAACTCATACCTAAATTTTAATACAACTCACAATCTTATTTTAAATCCTAGGTTCATAATTAAGATAAATAAAAGATTTAGCAACCCCTTAGCTAAATATTGTATGTTATCACACCATGCATAATTGTAGTATTTTATTTTGGAATGCTTGGTTGACACCACTCAGATCTTAGGGGGTACTTATTGAAGTGATCGATGATATTAAGGTATGATGTACTATCTCATAAGATATAAATATTATCCTACAATGGACCTAATCACCTAATAAGGACTCCTAAGGCAGATGTGTTTTCGTATATACCCAAGTTCTTTCTACTTTACACAAAAAGTAAAGCAAGATTTATTTTATGCTATGTTATTTAGTTCTTTATAGAATCAAGCTTTCATAGTTAATTACATCCTAGGAAATTAGATTTCTTAAAAATACTCTCAATTAAAGTAATCAATCATATCTCTAAAGATTTTAAGGTTAAGACTATCAAAGGATTGGCTATTTTAGAAAATCAAGTAGGATTGTTCAATTGGAAAGACATATTTTAGAATCTAAAGGAAGCTAAGTAGAAAATTCTCATGATACTAAGAAGCCTAGTGAGCACTCCAATATACCCTATGATGAGACTTTATATGTTCGAAAGTGAGAGGATTTATTTTATTTAAGTTAAAATTTTATTAGATTGTTAGGGCTTATAATCCATCAACATAAGATTGTGAAAATTCCTAAGAGGTGAGGATTTATACTCATATCCTGAAGAAATCAAACGACCTAGGATCCTAAATCTTGGCTACTTTAGCACAACTTAAGAGCTTGACTTAAATCTAAGTGGAAAGGTGACATAAGAGTTTACCTCCAAAATAAAGGATAAACTCGTCCAACTCTTCTAGACTTATAACCATCTAGAGTGGTTGGTTGGAGAGTGGGTTTGATTTGGGGTGACCCAAGGATGGGTCATGCCAAGTTTGGTTAGGTTTGACTCAATTTGACCCATGTAGGTCAAATTTGGTTAGGTTGACCCATGGGTCAAATTGGGTCAACGAGTTATGTTTTGTTCAAATGATGATTTGGGATGTTTAGGTTCAATTTGTTTGATTTGATTTGAAGTGGATTTGAATTTGGCTCATACGGGTTCATATGGAACAAATGGGATAAGTTGATCAATTTAGCCAATTTGGCCAAATTGGCTTGAGTTAGGGGTTGGTTTAGGTTCAATTGATGATTTGAAGGTGATTGTAGGTGTTGATTTCAATTAATTTAGATTTTGGAATGATTTAGCTATATTTGACCCTTTAGGTTAATTTGGGCTAAATAAGTCAATTGGGTTGACTTGGTCAAATAGGGTTAAATCAAGGGTTTCATCATGTTCAATAATCAATTCATAATTATGTGGAAGCGTTGGTTTAATTAATTTGGATTGGATTGAGGTTTTGCCAAATTTGGCCTTTTAGGTTAAATTGGGTCAAATTATGTCAACGTGAGTCAAAAGTCCAATTGGACTTGGTTTGGCTAGATTGATGGTTAAGTCATGTTTAAGGATCAATTTATAATTGATTGAAGATATTGGCTTCAATCAATTGGGTTTGGAATGAAGTTTTGTTCAATTTGGTTTATATGGGCTCATTGGGTCAACTTAAGTCAAGTGATCAAATTGGCTTGACTTGGCCGAATTGATTATAATTAGACAATCAAGGGTGATCAAAAATCATTGTAGAAGGCATTAGATGGGTTGGTTCAATCCAATTTGGGTTAGATTGGAGTTTGAATTAAGTGGGACCTTTAGGTCACTTTGGGTCAAGTGAAATAAAATGGGGCAATTTGAGTTGAATTAGGTTGAATTGGGTTGAATTGAATTTGATAATTAATTTAGGATTGATTGATGGCTTTGATTGTAATTGATTTGAATTTAATTGGATTTTGGCTCATATGGGCCCTTTTGGTCAAAGGGCTAGCTTAGGTTGATTGAATTAATTTGGTTGATTTAATTTGATTGGAGGCCTTGGAAGAGTTTGAAGTGAGGTATTGAATGGTTGGAATGCTTTTGTCAAAATCAATTAGGTTTGGTTTAAATGAATAGGCTTTGGGTTGAGCCTATAGGATTGGATTTTAGGATTAAGATGGGTTTGGGTTCAAATCATTTTTGGCTTGGAGCTTGGGTATGAAATGAGATCTAATTGGTTTTTGATTATGTTGATTTGAGGTTGGATTTGCATGCGTGGATAGGCTTAGGTTTTGGTATAAGCCAAAGGATAGGTAGGTTCCCTTGGTCTTAAGGAATAGCTTTGGGTATAAATTCTAGCTTAGATTTAGTGTCCACCTAATCACTAGAAGTGTCTTATGTCTAAGGAGATTATAGTGTCTAGAAGACTCTTAAGTCTAAGGAAGGAATAGTCAATCCTCACACCCAAAGTGAAGTGAATATTACTATAGTGTTTAACTCTTGATTAGGGAGGGTCTCTATTCTTGCATGATAGGGGATACACTTAACATTTGAGGGTGATCCATTGTAGTAGAGAATACCGCCTTCTAGTGATTTAGCCAACAACCTTATTTCATCATGCATATAGGCATAATTATCCCAAGTTTTAATTTAAAATGAATGTGTCAAAATGGTATAAAAGATTATAATTTTTTTGCATTAGTCTAAGTCATGTTTTTATGCCAATCATGTCTAGTCTCTTAGGGGGTGAGTTTAGACTCTAGCTTTTTTTTCTAATAAATTACACCCTAGCTATCTTGTATATACATAAGACTAGCCTACATGATTTTAAAGAGTAAGAGGTGTTAGCTAGCAGCTACTTTATGTGGTTATAAGTCCAGAAGAGTCAGGATGTGTTTATCCTCTCTTATGGAGGTAAACAATTATATCCCATCTTTCGATTAGACTTAGGTCACTTTTAACTTGTGTTAAAAAATCTTAGATTTTGGTCATAAGGCTACTTATTGTTTTTTTAGGTTATGAGTATAAGTCCTCACCTCTTAGGCATTTCTACAATCATGTGTTGGTGGACTATAAGCCCTAACATTCTAATAAGGTTCCAACTTAAATAAAAAAAAGTAAATTCTTTCTTCCAAATATGTAAAGCCTCATTATATGGTAAATTTGAGCACTCAATAGGTTACCTAATATCATGGGTGCTCCCCACTTATCCTCCTTTGGAATCGCAAATAAGTCTTCTTATTTGAACTCTCCCATTTGATTTCCATAAATACCTAATCCTTTGATAGTCTAGCTTTGAAATCCTTGGAGATACTTACTGACTACTTTAATTGAGTGTTTCCTTAGGAAATTCCTATTTTCTAAGATGTAATTAACTATGGAAGCTTGCTTTCATAGGAAACTACAGAACCTAGCATAAAATAAATCTTGCTTTACTTCTCCATGTAAAGTAGAGGAAAGAACTCGATACATATGAAGACCATCTACATTAAGTGATAAAGTCTATTATAGGATGATATTTCCATCTTTCAAGATGGTACATCATACCTTAATATTATTCCTGATCACTTCAATAAGTACCCCTAAGATTTGCATGGTGTCCATATAGCTCCAAATTAAATCACCACAGATACTCTCAGGTTCAATCGGGAGCTGGTCTCATCGGAGTACATGAGGATCTCGAGAGATGGTATAGGACTGTGCGGAAGTCTATGGAAGCTCTGCTCATTTTAAATCCATGGGGAGAAGTATACTCTCCTCCTCAGCTGAACTAAGGGCTGAGATTGGTTCATCCTTTAGTAGTCGTCTGGCTGGGGTAGGTGGCCGGAGATGGCATGGAACTACTGAAGTGGTTGAGGGTAAGAGGCCAAGGAGTGTAATGGGCTGGTATGAGGTGTACCCTCTCCTTTAGGTGGACCAATGGGCGTCATGGGTGAACTTTCCTCCCTTGGACAAAGGTTGAGCCCAATAGCTTCAGGTCAGGTTGGGTTAGTGGTCCTCTTATACAACAAGAGCCAAAGGTGGCTACCATGGGGTAAGAAGTGGAGAACCCATATAAATGGGAATTTTATCCCATTTAGGTGGGTTGGTTTAATGGGTTTGACCTAAACTATGTTTTCCATGGGTTAGGCCCACTTGGATAGGTAGATGGTGACCTAAGGATGAATCATGTCAAGTTTTGGATTTGGGCTTAGTTTAGTTGGCTTTGACTTAATTTGACCCGTATGGGTCAAGTGGGTCATGTTGAGCTAAGTTGACCATTTTAGCCAAATTTGGTCAAAGTGGGGGGTTGGCTAAGTTCAATTGACCATTTAATAAATTGGTGCTATTAGTTTGATTCAATTTGATTTAGATTTGAATTTGGTTCATATGGTCCAATTTGGGTCAAATGGATCATGTTGAGCAATTTGACCAAATTGGCCAAATCAACTTGAGCATGGGTTAGTTCTATGTTCAATTGATCATTTGTGATTAATTGAAAGAGTTTATTTGAATTGATTTGGATTATGGAGTGATTTAATTTAATTTGACCATTTTTGTCAAATTAGGCTAAGTAGGCCAATTGGATTGGGTTGACCAAATTGGATCTAATTGAAGGTTGGAACATGTTCAATATTTGATTGGTAATTGATGGGAAGCTTTGGTTCCAATCAATTTTGTTTAGGATTTGATTTGGTTCAATTTGATCTTTAGGCAAATTTGGTCAACATGGGTTAAAGGGACAATTGGCTTGATTAGGTCCAATTGATTGTAGTGGAGTGTTCAATAATAATATACAATCATCAATGAAGGGATTGGATGGCTTGATTTGATCTAATGAGAGTTTAATTGAAGTTTGATTTAATTACCCCTTTTATGTCATTTTGGGTCAAGTGACTTGGTCAAGTCAACTTTGACCAATTGGGGCTATGGATGGTTGTGGTGTGTTCAATGATAAATTTGAAGTTGATTTATGGCTTTGATCACAATTAATTTGGGCTTAATTAGGCTTTAGCTCATTTGAAACCTTTATGTCAAATGGGATAACTTGGGTTGGTCACCTTCTTTTGGTTCAATTAGCTTGATTGCAAGTATTGCAATGGTTTGAAATGATCTATTGAACAATTGGAGTGATTGAGAAAATCAAATTGGATTTAGTTTTATTGAATGGGTTTGAATTGAGTTATAAGATCGTGGTGGAGTTAACTTGGATTAAGGTCCAAGTTAGTTTGGCTTAGAGCTTGGATCAGAAAATTAAATTCAATTAAGATTAATTGAATAGGTTAGATGTTTGTTTAGCTCCATCCTCATGAGCTTAAGTTTTGATGAGTGCATAGGTATGAGTCTTAGTTTAGGCCATAGGATAGGTGGAACCTATTTATCCCTAAGTAGACTCTAAGCTTAAGATTATGCCTTCTAAGTCTCTAAGCTTAAGTTTAATTATCCGCTTAATCACTAGAGGTATCTAACACTAAGAAAATCCAAGTGCCTAGAAGGTTTCTAGATCTAAGATGAGAGGCTTAATCTTCACTTTGAAAGTGAGGTCAATAAAATGACCCCAATAGGTCTGTGTAACTGACAAGGCACACCACATGTATTGGCATTGACCGAGGTGATCAAAAATATCCACCAAGGTCAAGAATAATTAATGAAGGTTGTCCATGCCTAAACAGAGGGTAAGAGCAACCAAAAACCAAATGTAAATTGGTTAGTTTCATTTCATGTAGAGGCATGGGAGAGGAATTGTTTGCATTTAATTTGATTTATTATTAGTTTGGCTTCGCATCAGGGACACAAAGGATGACTTGGTGATCTAACCATGTTGTTGGCATGAATGTAGATTTTCTTGGCATGTTGACTTATAATTTGTCTTTGCATCAAATACATAAAGATGGGTTTGCTGTGGATTGCATCATACTAAGGGCATGAATGAGGGCCTTGTTAAAGGTGAGAGAGATTTTAGTTATATTTGATTTGGTTGGGTTAATTTAGTTTAGCTAGTTTGTTTAGTTGATGATTTTATTTTTGACTTTGGTAATTCGTGTTGATTTAGACTTACATTTAATTACTGCGTTAATATGGACCCTATTGGTTTGCGATGAGTGACACTAAGGAAGGGCTACCAAAGCCCAGACTTACCTTAGAATTACTAACTCAAAGGGGTAGTCTATAGTCGTATAGTATTGACTATCCAACCTAAGGCTTGCCCATCGATTTGCAATGGTTGAACTAGGAAGAAAGCTCGAGGACTCATCTTCCAAAGTAGAATCAACCATAGGGGTGACTCACTGATTGTACAATAAGTCAAACCTAACCTAGGGAAATTACTAAGTGAGGGTCTCTAGGGGTCTTATCTTAGCTTAGATAGTTGGGGCGATTCCTATAAGGAGTTTTGCTAACACTACCCAAAAAGATAAGATGCTTGCTTGGCTCTAAGGGTCTTATCCGAATCCACAAGAGATGTTGTTTCATTTATTTATTAGTGTGGACCCCATTGGTTTGCAATGGGCCGCACTAAGAAAGAGCCATGGGGCTTTGGCCTATCTTAGGTTTACTAGTCCAATGGATAGTCTATACATCTACAGTATGGAGTTTCTAACCAAAGGGGTGATTACTAGGAAGGGGGAACTATCCAATCCGATAGTAACCTAGGTCATGTCTAAATGGGGTCATGAAGATGTAATCCAAATAGAATGCCCACTGGGAAGGTGCCTTTAGGGGTCTTATCCTAATCCTTGAAACATAAAGCCGATATGTATATAGTGGTTGACTTAGAGAGAAAGCGCAGGGTCTCACATTTTTCTGATTGGTGTTATCTACTAGGTGGGTTGCCGTCAGCAAGGCTAACACCAACCAACCTAAAGTGTCTGTTAGTTTGTGATGATCAATCTAGAAAGAAAGTATCGGGGACTCACATCTTCCTAAGTAGAATTGATCATCAGGATAGTCTATCATCAGTTAGGTAGCTACTATCTAACCTAGGGGGACTACCAAGTAGGGAGTCATAAGGAAAGATTGAACCCAAGCTTGAAGTATTCAAGAGGAAGAGAGCCATTGGGAGTCTTATCCTAATCCTCAACTCTATGTATTTAGACCCAGCCAGCATATGATAGCCAACTTGAGGAGAAAGCTTGAGCACTCACATCTCCATGAATGCGATTAACTAATAAGATGACTCAGAAGCTATGTAGTGAAGTGCATCAAGCTAACAAAGGGGGCTCATTGGGTTGCACTAGTCAAAAAAAAAAGCATGGGGACTCACATCTTTCAGGTAGGGATAACTATTAGGGTGATTTATTATCCAAGTGGTGAATCAGACCTAACTTAGAGCACCTACTGAGAGAGGACTGTGGTCTTATCTCAACATAAAGTAGTCATAGATGATAGAATTTGTGTTTGACTTCTTTGTGTTTATGTGCAATTTTGTGTTTGCATTGTGCTCATAAGGGCTAGGATGTTGCTCGAGTTCTATTACACCTACCCCAAACACATCGAGAGTTTGGCAATAAAAATATTTGAACTTGGAAAATAATTTGATCAAAATGGAATTTTTATTGATGAAAAATTATTTGAGGTATTCTTCATGCATAATATTTCTTTAGGTAGAGCTCATTGATCTAGAGCATCAGGCTTTCGCTTTTATGATTGATGAGTTAAAAGGAGCCACCCTAGTTGGCCTTTTTATGGAAAACAACATTCCCAAGTAGGTTCAAACTTTCCTCCCATCTTGCGATGGGCTACCATTAGTCTTCTTTGAACTAAGAAAACCTCTCTAACTCAAAAGGGCATACCAACTTGTTATGAGCTTGAACCATTTTTTCTTTACAACTCGAGGTTCTGACACGCTCGTAAGTTTCTCTCCTCCAAACCTTTGAGTTCTTCCAACTGCAACTTAACATTCTGTTCAGTCATGATTTTACTACCCACAGTTATTTGTAATGATGGGAGCTGAAGATCTAAGAGTAGAATGGCCTCAAATCCATACACTAGGGAGAATGGGGTAGATTGCATTAGAATCTTGTAGGTAGTGTGATAAGCCCATAAAGCTTCAACTAATTGCTCATTCCACTATCATCTGTTATCATCGAGCATTTTCTTGAGTATTTAGATGAGTTTTTGTTGAAGGCTTTCGCTAAACCATTCACCCATATATAGTAGATGGTATAGTACCTCCAATCTATGTTGTGTCTCTGGGCAAAGTTATTGATCTTGGTGCTCTTGAAAGCGATACTATTATCATATATGATAAGGTGGGGCACCCTAAATCTATATACGATATGATTCTTGAAGAATTAGAGCATGTGCTAAGTTTTGAGTTCCTTGAGCAGAATCGCATCCACCTATTTGGAGAAGTAATCTGTAGCTGCTAGAAGGAACCATTTGGATGAAAAGGATCAGTCAGACCCACTATATTGGTACCCTAACATTCGAATGGCCATGAGGCTAAGTTGGATATAGAATGTTGGGTGGTTGGTATAGGACCACTTCATGCACAAGGCATTGGTGGTAGTGCTTTGCTACATCCATGCAATTTATGATCATTGTCGACCATTAATACCCAAGTCTCTTGATTTTGGCTTTCATCTTGGGCCCAGATTGATGAGCTCTGCATAATTTTGAGTGTACCTTGGACAAAATCTTATGGGCTTCATATTTTCTAAATAGTGTAACCCCAAGTGATTGAAAGATAGTCAGTATAAGACACCATCCACAAGGGGATATGAGTGCCCTCGCTTTACTTGATGGGATTGAGATTTCTCTTGACAAAGTTTGCCTTTATTTAAATAGTCAATGAAGGGTTTCCTTCAATCTAGCTCTTTGTCTTTTTTGGCAACAACAACCTCCCCTTTAAGAGTGTATTTATGGTTGAGTTCAACATCAATGAGAGGCAGGACTTGTCTATTGTGAATCTCTATCGATATGATCTCATCTTCTAGACATGCTAACTCTTTGGTGAGTTTGGCTAAGGCATCGACTATGGCATTTTCTCCTCGGGGGTTTTATAAATTATGACCTCTGAGATTGGGCTAGTAACTCCATGGTGTACTTATGGTAGTGATGGAGTTTGGGCTTCAAAATATTATAAGACCGAGCGATATGGTTGACAACTAACTATAAATCCCAAAGATGTTGATACTTTTGATGCTAATGAGATGGTTAACTTCATACAAGAAATTGGAGCTTCATATTCAGCTTCATTGTTGTTGCAAGGTTCTGATAGATGGTATAAGAATGTCATCATATTATGGTTTGGTGAGAAAGTCTATCCCTACTCCTACCTTAAGGGAAAGCAGATGAATTGTGATTATTCTCCTCTTTGAGAGCAAGAATCATCATCAAAGTACATCTTTCAACTGAGTTTGCATTCCCTAAGTTCATAATTTGCTCATCGGGGAGGTCATCATTGAGCAGGGAATCTACAGAAAGTAGATGTGGTGCTAGGAAGTTAGAAATTCTTATCCTTTCACTACATGGAGGGTTACGAATGTGTTGTCAAATTGTGATAAAATTATGGACCATCATGCCAACCATCCAGATAACATCAGCCGTGTCATGATATATTATAGTGGATTGACTCTAGAAATCAAGTCCACTTTGTGAGAGAGTATATAATACAGTAGCTTCTAGGTTGTAAAAATCAAAGCTATGAAATGCTTCTCTATGGTAGATAGTTTGACTTAGCAAGTATTAAATGATGGATGAGATAGTAGAGTGTGTTCTCTTTTCTCTCATCATTAGCTTGGGCCAATAGAGCGCTAAGGGAGTTATCTAGCATAGTAGTGTAAAGTATGAGGGGTTTGCTCGAGATTGGGGTAGCCAGGACTAGGGGCATCATTAGGTATTGTTTGATACTTTCAAATGCATGTTTACATTTATCATCCCACTTGAATTTGACATCTTTCTTGACTAGTGTTGAGAATGGTTGACACATGACACATGTTAGATATGAAGCATCTTAGATATTCCAACCTCCTTTGGAATGATCTGAGTTGAGTTAGACTTTAGGGGTTTCCAATATCATTTTGATCATCTCCGGGTCGATCTCAATCTAGTAGTGCTGGACAATGAACCCCAGAAACTTCCATGAAGTTACCCTGAATGCACACTTCAGAGGGTTCATTTAAAGGTTGTAATGTCTTAACTACTCAAAAACTACTCTCAAGTCAAAGAGATGGTCTTCCTTTCTTTACTTTTGAGCATTAGATCATCGACATGTAACATTCCACTTGATGGTCAATGAGTTCATCAAAAATTTGAGTCATGGGATGCTGGTATGTGATGCCAGTATATTTAGAAAGGCATGACCTTGTAATAATAAATTTTGATAGTGTTCCTTTCATATTTAGGTGCCATCTTTATTTAGTTATATCTAGATAAACCATCCATGAAAAAGAAGATTGCATGAGATGAGGTGATGTATATCATCAGTTCTGATATTAGTAGTGAAAATTCATCTTTTAGACATGCCTTGTTAAGATCCCTAAAGTTAATGCATATGCAAATTTGGCCATTTTTCTTCTTAACTAGGATGACGCTGGCCAACCAGGTGGGATATTTTTCCTCCCAGATAAAACCAACATCGATCAATTTCTTGACTTCGAAAATGACCTGTTATTCATGCATCTAGGAGTATGCTTGTTAAGGTTAGTGTTAGGATATATCGCTAGCTTATGAACTACTACTTCAGGAGCTAATCCAGGCATGGCTTCATAACTCCATGAAAAATAGTCCTTAAACTTAGTGAATAGCCTAACTAAGTCATTAGTTTCTAATTCACTCAATAAGGAGCTGACATATCTGGATAGTCCTTAATCTCTAGGTTGTTCTTTTTAAGTTCATCGATGGTTGATTTGATTTCTTCTTTGATTTTGAGGGTGAATCCTTCACTTGGAGATCATCTAAATCATCTGAAGTTTCTAAACACACCTCCTCATATGAGGTAATGTGGTTTGAGAAGAACCTATCATATTCCAAATGATTAGTGATGACTAGGCAGTAATCATCATTGTCTACGGGCCTACTATAATAGGGCCTAGTCCAGGTATTGACTGAGAGTTCTTCACTTATTGTCTCATAATCTTTCAAAGTACTCTAACCTGTGCTTAGACCATGTATGCAAAATTAAACCTTTCTTTGCTAGATTAACATATGGCGAGTGCCAATCAAACGGTAATTCTATTAATTATCTAAATGATTCATTTTCAAGCTCTACATCAACTTCTTGGCTTGAGGATGTTGCTCCTGGGTAAAACCTTTGGGGTTTAGCATTTGGACATATTTTGGGAGCTTCCTAAACTACCAAACCATCAACTTTCTATGAGGAAAGTGGGGTTAGAGCTAAGACACTCATATTCTATCTAATAATTTCACACAAAGAAGATTTAGATACACATATGCTTTGCTTATGGACCCACCCTCATCACGGAGCTCTAGTGTCACCTCCAACAGGATCTGTGAGAGAGGTGGATAGGGCACTCACTACACATGACTCATCTTTTAAACTAGATTCTAAGTCTATCTAGATTATGGGTATACTGGATGTTGGGATAAATCTCATGATAGGTAGTAGTTATGGAAGTCTACCAGCCCTAGGACTTCCTCTAGAGTTTTCTTTTCCTCATCCTGGTGGAGGTCAGGTTATCCTTCCACTTGTTAGAATGGAGTAATGAATTGTGGGTGTAATATAATCTCAGGCTCTATCTCCTCCCTAATGTCTTCTTCTCACTCCCTTTTATTTTCTTTTTCATTCTCTTTTTCTTTCTTTTTTTCTTTTTTATTAATTTTCTTTTACTTATTTATTTTTATTTTTTTTCATTTTGATTAAGTTCACAAGAGAAGACAATTTATTTCTCAGGAAGGTAATAGGTTGTATCCTCATAAATGCCAACCTCATGTACTACGAATGGTTTGAGATCTCTTTAACATAATATTCAATCACATCCTTGATGAACTTGATGCACTAATGTAAAGAGGATGAAACCTTGTTGTTCTCATGAATCCAAGGTTGCCCTAGCAAAGTATTGAAAGATGTATTATAATCTATTATATGAAACTTAACTTCAATCTTCCAATCATCTATCTCCAAAGCAATACTATGGAACCTAAGGCCCTCTTGCTTTGTTCATTGAATCTTTTCAACATCATCTTCTCAAATTGGAGTTTAGAGATGTCAATCCTCAAGTAGGCACTTAGGCTCATAATATTCACTAATGCACCTAGATCAACCAACACTTTGGATAGCCTATACTTGCCAACATCCACGGTGATGTAAAGGCGGTTGTGCTCTATTGTCCTTAGTAGTAGGTCTTTATCTGAGAATGTGACTCCTAGGACTTCCTTTAAAAAATATGCTTCCTCTTGAGCTGGATTAGTGGCTACCGAGCTAAACATATTTTAGGGTCAATGCTTTGATCAATGATTCCCTTATTTGTTTGGATAAAATAAGGGCATCATATATGCTTAACTTCACAGAAAACTTTTTAAGATGCACTATAATGTTGTAGTAAACTTCAGGTTGGTCCTCCATAAGCATATCCAAGGGTGGAGCATCTTCTGGATGGGTTATCTACTCACTGGAACTAATGATCTGTTTACCCTTATTTTGAGGTGCTACCCTAGGAGGTAGAACTTTACCATTATGGAGGTTAACTTCAATGACTTCTTATGATGAGGAGCTTATGGAAAGTTCTATATGCTCATAAGGTATACCTACAACTTTTCCTAAAAGATCATCAGAGTACGATGACTCCAAATCAATCTCAAGGGGTGAACCCTGAAGATTCAAGAAAGGGCAATCTATTTCTGAATTGGAATGAGATTGATTGAAATTATTTATATTGTTATTATTATGACTTTGAGAGCTATCAATGGGGAAAAACCACTAAGATCTTTAAAAGTAGACGATGTAAGTGAAATTATTCTTCTTCATTGATTTCTTCAATTTTGGTGGTACATGATAAAGTCAAGTAAAATAAGCAGTATGAGTGGCTTGGTGCCCTCATTTATAGATACAATATTCCTAATGGTAACAAAACTTGTAGATGTGGTAACTACAATGGTGGGAGGAAGAATGCTGGACTCGGATGATGGTGGTGCTATGGAACTATCCCGGGCATGTGGTGGTTTTTGCTGCTGTTGGGCTTCCACCCTCCCTAAGTTCTCCCTCCCAACTAGTAGACCTTCCTTAATGTTGGAGGTTTGAGCTGAGTCAGGCACTTGTAAAAAAAGTTTTTTGATTTTAGAAATAATCTTTTTAGAGGTACAAGATGTAAAGATATCCCAATCTTCTTTTATCTTAGGAGGATCGGATGTTTCCCCAACACTACTTTAATGGAACCATAAGGTTGTTCCACTAAGTATTCTTTGGGGGTCACTATAGCTTTTGACATGTAGCCACACTCAAGCCATTCCTTGAATGTAAAGCAATTCTCTAAGACATGGCCTATCATGCGGTGATAAGGGTAGTAATTAGGGTCATCTCCCCTACCCATTTCCTCTAGCTTTTTAGGCTAGGGTAGCTGGAAATCATGCTTCTTAAGAAGATTCTTAAATATTTTTTTGACTACCTCTCTTGAATGAGTATGGTTTATTGAGTTTATCAATAAGAGTATGTGGATAGTAGCTAGTTGGTGGCGGGTATTGGTATCATTGTATAGGCTACTGGGGTGGCCTTTGTAGTGGCTGAGGTAGTGGAAGAGGAGGTGGGAGTGAAGGTTGTTGAGCTGTACCTCTCAAACTATGCTCTCATTGGCTGGTTCCCCTTGTCCACTACTACTACTATCTCTGGCTTCTTCAAACACTTTATGAGATTTAGGCTTGGATGACTGGTCTGAGAAGGATAACTATTTAGCTTTCTTTTGTATGATAGTCATCTTGCTAATAGTATCTCAAATGTTATAATAATAAAGCCTTTGAGCATGAAGGTGATCAGGCCATGAATATTTTTGAGAAGAATTTTAATTACATGCTGCTCTTGTAGCTATAGTTTGCATTTGATACTCCAGTTTTTCCACCTGAGAATATAATCAACAAAGGACTCATTGGGTTTTGGTTTCTCTATAATGATGTACCCTATAGTCACTCTATGCTAAGCTCCTATGAATCTCTTGATAAAAAGCTTCTCTAATTTCATAAAATACTTAATCGAACCATTAGGCAGTTCGGCGTACCAATCAAAGGCTACTTTAGAAAGACTACTGATAAATTGATGGAAGAGTAGGGCGTGACTACCATCGGTATTGCAATAATTGTCTCTAAAATGTGCAATATACTGCCTAGGGTTTCCACTACCATTGAATACCTTGAAGGATGGTGACACAAAACCTTTAGGGTATCGAACTAAATTGAATTCCTCTTGGTAGGGTCTACCCTTTGGGATTGATGAGCTCCCTTGCTTGTGCCAATGCCTCCTTCACTTATTGTTCTACCATCTGCTTGATGTCTTTTTCATGTATGGAGGTACTATCAACTATTTTCTATGTAAGATACCAGTAACCTCATCCATTGGAGTAGTGCTCTTAGGATGATCTAGTATACGCACTAACTTAGGTTTATTGGCCTCCATAGGAGTGGGTTGGGGGACAAGTGCTTGATTTTGTAATGCTAATAGAACTGTCATCAACTCCTCTACTCTCCTCTCCATCCTATCGATCTAATCATCTTTGATTTTGATTTGTTGGAGTAGGCATTGAGTCGAGTCTAATGCCTCACCTTCCTCAACTGCAATGCCCTCAGCTTCATGGCTAGGATGTTCCCTATGTACAAATCCTTGGATGTCAACCATGTAGACTTCAATAGAATCATCCAAAAGGTCATCCTCATTGGCATTGAAGTCTATCATACCCTCTTCTTGGTCAGAATGATCATCTCCAACTATCTGTCTCACTATAACATGATAGTCCTCTAATATCTCCACTAATGATTGGTCATCTACTCTACCCAAAATTATTGGGACATATGATGTGTGGTGACTTGCTATTTGGTTGTGTTCTGAAGAGGTGATACACTATATGTTTTGTATAGAGGAGTTCTATCCTTCACCAGGTCGATAATCATGAGAGCCAACCAAATATTTCCTTCCTCCTTCTCCTCCGGTTGTGGTGCTGGAGCGACAATGATGCTCTTGGGCCACCACTCTTTCTTCACTACCGTTCGATGGGAAGTCAAGTGAGAGAGCTTAGCCTCACCTAATTTTGTGGAATAGATAGAGCGTGGTCCTTGGGACTCAATCATATTACCAAGGGGGATGCCTTTTCCGAGATGCCAATTTATGGTATTTGGCATACACTTTAGATGGTGCAACATGGACCGATGATGGTGGTTGATCAGTGGAGCAGTGTGGTGGTGGTGAGACTAGCTACCTCTCCACCGAAGGTCTCCTCTTGCAACTAGAACTAGTAAGAAATATCTTGTCTAAATGATAAGCTCTATCAGCCTGACGATCAGGATGGTCAATCAATGCTGAGCCCGTTGACTATTTAACCTCTTCCTATCTCTTGCTCTCTTGGGCTGTAACCTTGGGCTCCATGGCCTTTTCTCTATAGATTTGATCCTTTACACTTCTAGGGATCACTCATCTCAAGTCATGAATGGTGGTGGACTCAAACCATCTATAAACTCTCCCTACTCTCCTAAGCACAGACCTCAAACCAGCATAAGGTTTCCTCCTCTCCCTATATGATGTCTTATGCTCTACAGGTCATGGGGGTGATACTACTATTTTTCTCACATCCTCCTCTCCCTCTACAGCTAAGAGAGGGTAAAACTTTCTACCACCAAGAAGGGGAGATGTCTCACGAATGGACCCCTTATTAGCCATGGGAGGCTTCTTCAACCTCCTTGTCCATGCGCTCATAGTACCTCTTGATCTTTCTATTCTTATTAAAACATTGAGTCTTGGTAAAGGTGCATGGCGTGATATAGTACTGACCTCAATAGTGGGAGAAATAATCTCAAATGTTAGGACTGACTTCTCCTTAAGAATTGGGGCTGTAGTGATGCGATACTAGTCCTAGTAGAAGTTGTGGCAGAACAAGTGGTACTCGTGGCATGGGACCTCTAAGGCTTCCCTCTTTAAGGATAAGAACTTGATATCTGACTATAGATCAAAATGAATAAGTGGCTTCTTGTCAACCACCTCCTCCCTACTCATTATACTGAGGGTAGGACCATCACAAGTAACTTTGAAGTGCCCAAACCCAAGGCCAAACTTGATGACTGGAGATGAGGTGAGTATGATCTGATCTATGGACAAATACACACCCTAAGAAAATAAGAAGATGTGCTTTCCTCAAGACATGGTGACTGAATGCTTGAAAGAAAAACAACTTGGGCTTTCCTCTCTACTATTGGAAAAGAAGGGCATAGGATTAGACTTTGCTTTGTTGTTATTTTTTTGACTTGACTTTAAATTGAAACCATCATTTAATAAATTTGGTTTTATTAGATGGAGTTCCTATATGCATTGGAGAGATTTGTAATTTTGAAGGAAAATTTTATCTAGCTTGAACTTCATAGAAAGTGAGTTCAAATGAATTTAGAAGATGTTGGATGGAACCTTACTTTGTCATGCGAGTGGCAAGAGATTCTTTAAATTTTAGATTGATTTTATTTAATTTATTTTAGAAAACTTTCTTGATCAATTCTTCTTACCTATTGGAGGTCCAATAGAAGTTTTAAGACTTACTAGAGTGAGATCCTAAAACTTAAAGGATGTTGGCCATGCTTGCCTAAGGGTGAAATAGGCAGGGTGCGCCCAATGGAAAGAATGATAGTCTTGGACTTACATAAAAACTTAAGTCCACTATCAATGTTTAGAGATAATAATTGATTACTAAAGATGGAGAGAGGAATAATCCCAGCAGAGTCGCCAAAAAATCTATGATGTTCTAATTTGGAATCATAGGGACCCCACACAAATTTTAAGGGGTACTTATTGAAGTGATCGAGAGTGACATTAAGTATGATGTACCATCTCGAAAGATAAAAATATCACCCCATAATAGACCTAATCACATAATAAGAACTCCTAAGGCATATGGGTTTACGTATATTCCAAAGATCTTTCTTGTACTTCACATGGAGAAGTAAAGAAGGATTTATTTTATGTCGATTCTTTAGTTCCCTATGGAAGCAAGATTCCATAGTTAATTACATCTTAAGAAATGAGAATTTTCTAAGAACACTCTTTATTAAAGTAGTCAATAAGTATCTTTAAAGATTTGAAGCTAGACTATCAAAGAATTAGGTATTTATGAAAATCAAATGGAAGAGTTCAAATTAGATGACTTATTTAAGATTTTGAAAGGAGAATAAGTAGGAAGCACCCATAATACTAGGAAGCCTAGTGAGTGCTTCAATCTACCCTATAGTGAGACTTTATATTTTGAAAGAGGGATTTTATTTTTAATTAAGTTAGAATCTTACTGAATGCTAAGGCTTATAGTCCAACAATACAAGATTGTGAAATGCCTAAGTGGTGAGGACTTATACTCGTAGCTTGAAAGAAATAAGTAGCCTCAGAACCTAAATCTAAAATGCTTTAGCACAAGCTAAAAGCACAACCTAAGTCTAATAGGGAGAGATGGGATATAATGGTTCACCTCCACAAGGAAAATGAACACATCCTGACTCTTCTAGACTTAAAACCGCCTGGAGTGGTCACCAATTAACATCTCCTATGCTTTAAAACCATGTAGGTTGGTTTGATATAGTTGCAAGATAGCTAGGATGTTGTTTAATTGGGAAGAAAACTAGAGTCCTAAACTCACTCCTTTGGAAACTAGATCATGGTTGGAATGAAAATATGACTTAGAATAATGCAAAAATTGCAACTTTTTAAACCATTTTGACACATTCATTCTTGACCAAGGCTTGGGACAATTATGCCTACATGCATGATGTAGTAGAGTTATGGGCCAAATCAACAAAAAGAGGTGTTCTCTATTACATGGGATGCCCTCAAAGTTCAAGCATATCCCTTATCGCACAATAGTGAACCTCCTTATTTAGAAGAGAAACAATATGACATGTTTGGTATGATAATATATAACATTCAGCTAAGGGGTTTCTAAATCTTTTATTTATTTTGATTAAGTGCCTAGGCTTTAAAATGAGGTTATTAGTTGTATATTAGATTTAGTTATGCATTTTAGTGAGGGTAGAAGATTTAATTTTATCCTAAAGAGCCAATCGCATCCAGGTCACACATCAAACCAGCATAATTTAAGAAACTTATGAAAAGTATGCCATTTCTAATGCACAAACTAAACATAATAATCAAACATGTGAATTTTGTAAAAGAATAAGAGGCTGGTGTGGCCAGGCACCACTGTATATCTTGAAAAGAAAATGAATAGGCAGCCAAGCTCTACCCTTATACAACCTAGATTAAAATTGAATATTACAATTAAAATGAATGCTGGGAGTCTTCAATCTGCTCTTCTTTATTTTCCTTGGATTAGTTTGCTCTAAGCTTCATAGTGCCTCCCAAGTCTTTGCCTTCTAGTCACTACTCAACCTAAACCCCATAGCACTAATCCTAATCATGTTCTAAATTTGATGTATTTATGAAGATGAAGAAATCTAACTACACCTATAAAATAGACGTTAGTTAAACAAATATACAAGTGAACTCATTATATTTCACATATTTGGACTTAGCACTCTACACCTAGTTAGCCAAGCCCACCTATCCTAATTGGATTGTGCTTAGGGGCATAAGCAGCACCTGCAAGCAAGAACATTCATATTTATGTATTATTACAGTGACACCTTTAGCACAGTCCAAATTGAACCCAAATTGACCTATAAGAGTCCAAATTAGCCAAATCAAGTCCAAACCTAACCAAACATGGGATGACTCATCTTAATTTCCCTTATATTTGACCAAATGGACCCAACTCTTTGCGAACTTGGTTCAACTCAAGTTAACCAAGGGTTCCAAATAGGATAAAATCTAAGAATAGCAAAGTCCAACCTCCTCTTTTTGGCTAAGGCAGCATTCCTTGAACTTACCCATGTTGACCAAGCCTAACACAAAGTTGATTGGTCCAGCCATTGACCAAAGAGAGGTCACCCTCACCATGATCGACCCTAATTTAACCACTACACCTTGTCCCCTTCAACACCTTATACCAAACTTGGCTAGCCACTAGGGACTCCACCTCATCCATTCTATGCCAATTTTGTCCACCTTCATTGCCTGGCTGGCTGCCAAGGTTAAACCAACCCACTTCAATGGTTCATATATGGAGGGGGATATATCCCTCTCCACTCAAAAAAAATAAAAAAAATACACACATAACCTCCAATGAAATTCTCAGGCCTTCCCTAGAGCTCTCTGTGCACCACACCCCATCGCTGGTGAGATCAACCTTTAGCTCTCCCATCCATCCTTCATACCCAACCTTAATAAAACTTCACCTTCATCCAATTCTTCTTGACACCTTCAATACACTTTGACATACTCAAACAGATCGAGAAAGACTCGATTTGAGCACAAGAGATAAGAGCTATTTCATCACCGGTCTTTAGCTTTGGCAAGGTATGACTCTTAAACCACAATTAGCCATCAGAATGTCGGTCATTTATGAAGTGAATGTGTGTTTCATCTCGATCAAATAGTAGGGATCCATAGCATTCTCCCCACTAATTGTTTTGGATTTTTATCCCTTAAAAATCCAAGCTTAGTTGATTCATATTGAAGGACAAAAGATGAATAGTGTTGGTTTATTACTAAAGGAAGAAGATAAATCACAAGTTGTCCATCCTGTATGATTAGGATGAACAACCGATATTAATCGTTTAGACTTTTAGAATTAAATCTTATTTAAAGATAGGATTTATCAGCCATTCAGTCTTTAATCAAATAATTCAAGATAAAATTGTACCCTCCACTACTTGAATCAATAGCCACATGGATGATTTAAATAACCAATATATTTGTTGCATGTAAAATGTGGCTGACTTTGTTACTGACTGTGTAAATATTTAAATAGATTTAAAAAAATGTTTAATTGGCTAGAACTTTAGAAAATCATAACTAATTATATAAAATCCCAAAAAATACAAATGAAGGCTTATTGGAATGTTTAAACAAAGGAGAATAAAGAAAAAAAAAGTCCCAAATTTTATTATGTTGAGGTTAATTAGGTTGGAATATTTTATTAATGTTAAAATTAAACTCTAATTACTTGGCTAAATAACTTGAAATTTTTTGTGAATTTTCTATGGGATGACCTCTACCTCTCATAATTATTTCAAGATGATTTGATAATTGTATTAGAAAATATATATTTTAAAACCCTAATTGCCCATTTTAGTGATTTATTATATTAATGAATGATGAAAAATTCTACAAATAATTATTTTTGGATGCTTAAATGTGTTAGACAACTTAATGATGACTAAAAAAATAATTAGGACCTTCGACTTAATTAATTCTAAAAAGTTTCATTAAGGGAGCATTTATTAATTAAATAATTCATTAATTGACCTAAGGCTTAAAAATTTATAAATAGTTTCATAAATCTCTAAAAATTGCTTTCAATCCCTTATTATGTTAAGTTAATAGAGAGAATTCTATTGAAATCAAAATCTCCAAGGTTTGTGGTATTTTGAGTGTAATTAATGATTTGACTTTTCCCTATTTATTTAATTAAGCATAGAATATAAGTCCATTTATATTATAATTTTTAGGATGCATTTTATTCATATTTATCTATGTTTTATAATTTTTTTATAATGTTAGGGACAATATTTGATGTTTAATTAAACTTTTGCGTCCTTTGGCTTAATTAGCTTAAATACTTATTATACCTTAATTAAATTGTAAAAGTTATTTATTTCACCTTTAAATCACTTACTAAATAGAGAGGGATAACTTGGGAGTTCTTTCCATCTAATAAGCCTAATTAGCTTTAATATGGATGTTATTTAAAAGAAAATAAGCTTGATTAAGTTTAAATAGTGTTATACTCATGTAATTAGCTTTAAGAATTAATGGCTTCAGTAGATTATCTTATGATATATATTTATCTTTCTCCATTAATTTTCAAGTGTGTGTCTGATTCCTATTCATTTGTTCCATGTTTAAATGATAACAATTAAGTTCAAGCTATGTTAATCACACCCATTAATGTTATTATTGTTAACAAATTTCAAAATATTTTCTTTTATATAAATTGAAGTATAATCATGAGTTTTGAAATTAATAGAGTTAATCAAGATGTATTAGTCATATACATCATCAATACATCTTTAAGGTATATAATCTAGACACCTTGGGTCAGGGGGTCATAGGGGGTTTAGGGTTACTAATCCAAAGGAGATCTTAGATGCCTTGAGTTTCTAGTTTAATAATGACACATACCTAAATATTATAGAGAAAAATGTATGTGAATTAAATATCTTCTTCTTTTAAAAAAAAATGCATATACATTCATGGAGTTATGTTTATACTTGTACTATTTATGTAAATCCTCATTAAAACAAATATAAAACATACACACACATGCATGCATGAATGATTTAATATTTCAAACAAAAGTGTATATAAATTAATGTAATGGTTCTTTAATAATAATAAGAAAATATATATCTAATACTTTCAATTCAAAAAATATTAACATATAATTATGTTGATGATTGAGAAGGATAAGGGTGCATTTGAGATAGCTTTCTACCTACATTATTTTCCAGAAATCAGGCACAACTATGTTTGGCTACTTATTTTTTTAATTACTTTTCAAATAATTTTATGGTGAAAAGCTGCTTTAATAACTAGAGCTATTATAATGTGGTGGTGTTAGAAAGTTGTTCTTTCAATTTTTTAAAAATAGAAATATTTATAACACCCACAATAGCTTTTTAAAAAGTTACTTTCCTCATTGTAGCTTAACATCTAACTTATTAAAACATACATTGCTCCAAATGAATCCTAAATAATATCTTAATGGTAAGTTATGGCTTACTCCCATTAATCTTAAGATGTCCTTCATATGATTATAATTCTATTTAATCCAGCTTAAAATTAAGGCTTAATTAAAATACAATGCTTCATTAAAAGCAAAAGGTCTTAAAATCTACTTATATGTTCAATTTATAGGTAGGGTATAAGGAAAAGTAGGTTTTACCCCAAGTAAGGCCCATTACTCCTCATACTCTTTAAATATTAAATCTAACCTAAACTTAAGTTAAATTGGAATGTAAAAAAATCCATCACTAAATCATTAATCATTTGAATTAAAACCACTTAATAGTAATAAAATGAATTTTATTTTTAAATTGCAATTCAAATACTAAAGCCTAGCATTGTCTTATCAAATTAACCATTTGCATACACATTAGATGGATAGGTCACAAACCCTAAACTTAGGTTAGATCGATGTTTCATTTAATGTACTATTTTTCTTATTTTGTGGTGAACTATTTTAGACTTACTTATGCATAGTCTAGATGATAGGTCTATATTTATTAGAATAATAGTGTCTTTTGTTAGGGGTTTTGCTTAATAAAAGGGGCAGCTAAAAAAAGTTAAATTAAATGCTTTTCTTGTAGGTGTTGCTTACCCCTTAAGCATAAGCCATAAGATAGGAGAGCTTGGCACTCATTGGTGTGTTTGTGTGTTATAGTTAATCTCTATTTTGTAGCTTTAATTATAATTTTATTTTTGAAATTTTAAATATAATTTTTATATTAATATTAAGATTAGATCCATAGGGTTTGGAATGAGAAGAGGCTAGAAGGCATAGACTTGAGAGGCCTTATGATGCTTGGAGGATCCAACACATTGAAGATCAAGAGAAGGTTTGAAGACACCCATAGGCTTCTTTATTATGTTATAATATTTATTGTAATATGGGTTGTATAAATGTTGAACTCAACACCCTACTCTTCTTTTTATAGGTGTATAGCAAAACTCGGCAGTAATGGATTTTCTTAATTTTTCTTTTAGTTTGATCTTATTTGGCATGTTTACTTTATTTGTGCACTAAAATTACACACTTTTTTCTAGGTTTCTTAAAGTGTAATGATTGTTGTATGGCCTTGATTTTGTTAGGCTCTTTAGGAGTTAAATTTTCTACTCTAACTTAATAATCAAAATAATAACTCATAACCTCACCTTAAAGTATAAATTAATCAACTAAAAGATTTAGAAATAATTAAGTCTATGATGGATATATAACCAATCACATACATATTTTCTTCTTTTCTTGACCATAAGGGATTTTCACCCATTACATGATGGGGAGGACAGGACCATATAAAACAATCCTCTTGAGTGAAGAACACTTTTTCTGATAGATTGGACCATAACTTTATTTCACCAAGAATGTAAGCATAATTTTCTACCAAAGCTTGAGTCCAATTTATGAATTAAAATTGATAAAAGATGTAATTTTTATCATATTAATTTAGGAAATTTCCCATACCCATCATGATCTAGAATCCTAAGGAGTGAGTTTAGGCTCTTATGTTCCATTCTCAATAAAGAATGACCTAACCATCTTGGATTCATGAGACTTGGCAACATGATTTTAATTTATAAAAGGTGTTAGCTAACAACCCTTTTAAATGAGTGTAAGTAAAGAAGAGTCAGGATGGATCATTCTCCTTTGTGGGAAGGAATCCATACATCCCATTTTCTTCATTAAATTAGGTCGGTCTCTTAGCTTGTGCTTGAGCACTTTAGTTTTAGGATTTGAGGTTGGTTGTTTCTCTTTTTGAATAGGCATGAATCCTCACCTCTTAGTCATTCTTATAATCTTGTGTTGTTGAGATATAAGTCCTATCATTTTAAAAAAATTTCAAGTTAAACAATAATAGTTCTCAATTTCAAAAATAAAAAGCCTCACCATAAGATAAACTAGAGTACTCATTAGGCTTCTTAGTATTATGAGTGCATTATACTTATCTTCATTTAGGACTCTATTAAAAACACTTCCTAATTGAGATTTTCTACTTGATTTTAAAAAAATTATCAATCCTTTAATCTCTAACTTTTAAATCCATAAGGTTGTTAGCTTGCCAATTTAATCAAAATTCTTTTTAGAAGATTAATATCCTTTTAGATGTAATTAACTATTGGGGTTTGCCTTTATAGGGAACTTAAGAACCAAACTTAAACTAAACCTTGTGATACTTCATCCATACATGGAAGGAGAAAAATCTCTAGTACACGTACACCCATCAGTTTCAGGGTCCGTATTAGATAATTGAGTCCAACATTGATATTTCTATCTTTTGAGATAGTATATCATTCATTGATGTGCATTCGGTCTTTTCAACAAGGACACTTATGGTGTTTTTATTTGGAGTCATAGGGACATCACATAGATATTAAGGGGTACTTATTAGAATGTTTGAGTACAATATTATTTGCATTTAAAAAAATGAATGAATGAAAAAAAGATGAAAATTAGACATCCTGGCTTGGGGCATCGTGGTGCTGCAATTAGAGTGCCTAGGTATTGTCACCACCTTGCAGAATCTAGAAGCTTAAATCATCATCAATGGTTGCCAACTTAAATGACATGATGCCATAGTGCTGTGATACCAATTTTGAGTCATTTTCATGATGATTTTCAATTTTTAAAATAAAGAAAAGCCACCATTCCCGCCCCAATAGCAATAACCACTTAGGGAAGCTATGGGATGGTTATAGAGCATAAAATTGCCCCTCCCTGCTCACCTCATAGGGGTAAATTCACTATAAAAAGGGGAGAACAATTCCTCTCTTTCTTCTTCTTTTTCTCCTTCACTCTCACTTTAACCTCCTGCGCCATTCTTACTCTTGGTCATATACATTTTCAATAGCATGCTTCCTACCATTACTAGAATGATCTCCTCATGTAAGCAATAAGATCAAAACTTACTCTCATCTATTTCAGGTAAAAAATTTTTATTTCTTTATGTGATTTTCTTTCTAAAATTAAGTTTAACAAGATTTCCATTATCGATCTTAGAACCAGTGAGAAATAAAGATGTTCATCTTTGTCAATCTTAAACCAAATCAAAAAGGAAGCCCCAGACCTAAAAATATTAGAATCTTAAAATATAAACACCTCTTCCATTGAACTTAGTCCACTTTAGAAGAAATACCCTCCCTCCATCAATCTTGGATCTAAAAAATTGATGAAGGGTGCGTTTGCACTAAATAAGTAATATTTTATTATTGTTAAGGTGTTATGCCATCAAATTTCCATAAAAAAATTATAAAATTTTGTAAGAATCTAAGTCAAAATTGGGGTTCACGGTCCGTAGCGTCGCAATGCTGAGACCCAATGCTGAAGTGTTGTAGTCTTAGGAATGAAACTCTGGGTGCTCCATCCCATAGCCCTGAGGTGCTAGATGCGTGGATCCATAGAGCTAAGCTCTCAATTTATGTACACTTCTTTTAGCACAGTAGTGCTATAATACATCACCTGCTAATTTGTCGGGTTTCATATCTTTAGAAGCACTGTTGAAGTACCATTTTTCTAATGCTGAGGCACTGTACATTCCACCATCAAACTTGATTCTGGTATAAAATAAAATCCTCCCTCCATTGATGTTGGATCTGGAATAAAGGAGATGGGAGCTAATACACTAAAAAATTGGAGAAATATAGCATTGCTAAAATGTTATTCTCTGAATTTTAAATTTCTCCAAAAATAGTTAAATTTTAGGCACCGATGAGATCACCTAATTACTGTGGATCTAGTGTGGGGCTGGGAAAGCTTCCCACAATGCCACGGTGTTGTACTTTAGTGCCACAATGCTATATTAATTTCAAAACTTTGAAACACTTAGAATAATAACTCTAATAAATTCTAAGACCAAGCCTTGTTTACAAAGTACCACATCGCATATCGAGTGCCGCAGTGATGAACTCTCAGGTAAAAATGACAAAAAAATGGCTATCTTTGAAGCACCACAACACCTCATCTCGAGCACCACAACATTGATCCTTCATGTAGAAATGACAAAAAAATGGCTATCTTAGGAGTGCCACAATGCTTCATATCAAGCACCGTAGCATTGATCCCTTCAATAGAAATGACAAAAATGGCTACCTTAGGAGCACCTCAACACTAATCCCTCGGGTAGAAATGACAAAAAAGTCCATCTTAGAATCTTCAGAATGTTACATACGAGCACCACAGAGTTAAACTCTTGGGTTTTAAGCTTTTCCTTTGCAGGGGGTGTGCATTATTTGGTTTTAACCAAAAAACCAAACCGAATCAAAGTTTTTGAGTAATTTGGTTCAATTTTGAACTTAATAATTTGGATTTTATTTTAATTAATGAAAACTTTGGTTTTTGGTTTTTGGATCTATTTGTTAAATAAAATTTTGGATGAAACCAAATAAATCAAAGTAATTATATGTAATATGGTATTATTAATTTATGTATAATAGACTTATCTATTATACATTTATTTTTATTTATTTTTGAATACTTGGTAGGTGCTTTTTTGGAGGATCATTATCCAATTTTTCTAAATATTTTGGTCTCATAATATGGTAATATGGTTTCATCAACTTCTAAGTTCAAAACATCATTCAGGTAAGTAAAATTAGTTTTAAAAATTTTTTTAGTGCCTGAAGTAGTTAATTACATTTTTGACTATATTTATGTTATTTTGCTTATTACTTGTTCATTATACAATAAAAAATTATGCAAAAAAAATTTAAATGTTGCAAACTTTAGTTTATCCAAAACCAAATCAAAATAATTGAACCAAATTATCATATCATTTATTTGGTTTTGCATTTTATTTGGTCGGTTTGGTTCAATATTTTTAGGAATCCAAAACTAACCAGTTTTAAAAATTTATCATCCAATCCATCTAATTCAACCAAACGCACACCCCTAGCACCTAGGCATCATATTCTTAGTGCTAAGGCACTACTGCTGCAATATCATTTTTTAAAGAATTATTATTATTTTAAATCATGAACTTTTCAAAACCCAAATAGAAAGAAATATACACAAAAATAAACAAAAGCATTAAAATAAAAATGTCTTTATTAATAGAAAAAAATTATTACATGAAGTTCTACAATAAAATAAAGATAAAATAAAAAATAAAAGAAAAAGGAGAAAACTAGTAGTTATATTCATCACTAACCTCCTCCTTCTTCTTCCTTCTAACACCTGCGAGGTGCTCACATAAAGAGGATATTAAGGCACCATAGAAATTGTTGCCTCATATAGACCCACAAAATCATAATTTTCAACATATGAATTAAGAGTAAATTAATCTGAGCCATGTATGAAAACTTCTTAATTATCCTTATGATCCATATGATAATCAAATTTCCATTCTAAAGCCTCTTACTTATAGCTACTCTCACCAACCTATTTTCTCAAATTCGAAACTTCTCCTCTAATTTCTTGGAGTTGCTTGCTTAAGATTTTGGAAGATTGAGAGTGAGGTTGCGAGGGATGGGGAGCATGGGAGCTTTTCGTCACCTCAAACCTCAACCAAATCCCCTAATTATCCTCTTCACTAAAGGCACCTTCTAAATGAAAGCTTCATCAGACTCCCTTAATGCGCCCATCATAGTACATAAGCTATAAATAAGATAGAATGATCATATCCTGCAAGATACTACTCCCGAGCATATTACAAATAGAATTATAAATAATCTTCCCTTTATCAATTGTAAAGCTCTTTTGAATAACAAAATTCAAAATGACCATGTCCTTTATCACCTCATAAATATTACAAATGAAAATTAGCTAGGCATAAATAAAATAATGCCACACCTTAGACTCAGTCGTTAGGCCAGTGGTAGGAAAGTTGATAATCCTTTCCTCCTATAGTTTCCACTGAATATTAGCATTTCTGCTAGTGAGAAAATCAAGGACATCATCAAAATTAGGATGATTATTAAAAATATATTGCTCACATACTATATTTTGCAAATCATAATATGCATTAATGGTAATACTATCAAAACTCACAAGTTTCTCTCGAACAAAAAACTATTATCTTGGGGCTCCTTTGCATCGAGAAGAACTCCCACTCCATAAGAATAATGCAAGGTCTATTTTCATAAACCAGATTCTCCAAACCTCGTTTGATGATAATCCTCTTCATGCTCCCACCTAGATTGTGGAAACTCTTCTCCAAAATGAGGTGCTTCTACATGAAGCCATGTTGATACCTCTCATATGCTTCCATATTAATAAACCTGTTAGCATCGCTTAAAGTTTCTCTTCTCTTGTTTGTGAGTCTCTTGAATGGCATGATTGTCTTCCTAGTGAGAAAAAGCCAGGAAAATAAAATTCTAAGAATGCCTATAACAAGGAAACAATGGAATAAAAATTTGTAGTCCAGTGGGGCCAATTTATAAACCAGGCCTAGAGTCATGGCGCTATCTTCTTGGGTTCTGAAACAAAGAACACATGTAGTACTATAATACGAGCACTGAGGCACAAACCACTCAGGTTCTAAAATAAGGAACCAACGTCGTAGTGCTTACATGCAGTGCCTAGGCGTCACTCAACTGGTCAAAGGATAAATGTGCTAGTCAAAAAGAGCACTTATTACCATTAATTTTGTATCCAATCAAAACTGAAAAAATTGATGTGGTGCCACGACACTCTGACATAGCAACATAGCGCTGGTCAAAAGTTAGTCCAATTTGATAAATGTGCCTGCCAACATGTCGGTCTATTTGAACGATGTTTTGACTAGCACTATAATGCTACATCATCAATGTTGAGGCACTAGTCAATCTGTAAACCTACTTTCAAATGTTCTTTATGTCACCTATAGCACCATGAAATTAACTTACCAGCTTCAAGGTGACACCATATTAATGCCCATGTGCCATAATCTACAATGCCAAGGCGCTACCCTTCATAATGCCTTGGTGCCTTACTTTTAATGCCTAGGCACCATTTCCAAAATCATCTTATTTATGTTCATCATGCAACAACTTATTATTCATTTATTGCATGAACTCTTACATAATACTAGGCATTCCAAAGGGATGTAAGTCCAATCTATCAATTTTATAGTGAATGTAAGTCTAACCCATACTTGCAATATAATTCAAACCATTGCTGGCATTCTAAATAGGTGAAAGTCCAACCAATACATTATCCATGTGGACATTGTATAATTTGTTTAAACACCTATACAATACTAGCATTCCAAAAGTTTGTATGTCTAATCTTATGGCTTTCTAATCTATGTAAATCCACCCCATGCTTGCAATGCAAGCATAACTTAAGCTAACACATATGTTCTCCATGCAAACATTCCTACACTAATCTTCTAATCTACTTGGGAATAATATAGTCTCTAGATGATGGGACCTTGGATTCTTGATTGGGACTATTCTTTTATTCTCATTAGACAGTCATCTATGTCATACCACACACAACCATTAGACACTGATTCATATCAAAATGAAGGGTAAATAATTATGAAGATATGTTTATCTCTAATCTTAAATGAAAGTACTCTCTTATTATGGTAAGAAGGGTAAATAATTATGTAGGGCTGCCTTCATTGGAAGTAAAACCCAGATCTAAATAAATTCTAACATAATGTTAGAGAAAAGTTGGTTGAATATATATATATATAAATATATATATATATATATATATATATATATATATATATATATATATATATATATATATATATATATATATATATATATTAATCTACCTCATGAGAAAATATACTCCTACCCATTTCAACAAAGAAGCTGAAGATCTTCTCGAAGGTGTTTTTTTTAGCGATCAGGCATCAAGGAATGATGTACTACCCCAAAATATAGAAACATCATCATATACTAGATTCAATATTTTAGTAATGACTCATAAGAAAGATGGGTCTATTTATACCACAGATCTTTCCCTTTACATAATGAATTAAAGTAGGGTTTATTTTATATCAAGTTTTTAGTTCCCTATAAAGGCAACCCCCCACAGTTAATTTCATCTTAGAAAATAAGGATTTTTTCTAAGAATACTCTCTATTAAAGTAGTCAACTAATGTCTCCAAAGATATAAAGTTTGATATGAAATGATTGATAGTTATTAGAAAAATCGACTGAGAAGACTAATAATAGAAAGAGTTCTTAACAAATTTTAAGGGAATACTAAGTTTGAAGCACCCATGATAGTTCTTAAGAGTTCTTAATGGACTCAATTAAAAGAGAAAGAATAGAAAGCACCCATGCTACTAGGAAGCCTAGTGAGTGCTCCCATCTATCCTATAGTGAGGTTTTATATTTTTGAGGAGAAAATTATATTTATTTGAGTTAACATTTTATTAGAATGTTAAGACTTAATTCCAACAATACAAAATTATGAAAATACCTAAAAGGTGGAGACTTATGCTTATAGAAAAGAAGAAATAAGTAGCTTCCGAACCTATATCTAGAGTACTCTAGCACAAGCTAAGAGCTCATAATTTTACTAGAAGAAGTGGGATATATTAGTTCACTTTCACTAGAGAGAGTGAACCAATCTCAACTCTTCTAGACTTACAACTACATAGAGTGGCCACCATATAGTATGTCCTACAATTCAAACTATGTGGGTTGGTCTTATGTAAATACAAGATAGCTAGGTTGTTATTTATTAAAAATGAATCTAGGGTCCTAAATTTGTTCCATAAAAAATTAGATCATGATTTGTATGAAATTTATCACCTAAACTAATGTAACCAAAGTTACAAATTTTATTTCATTTTGACTCTTTATTTTAGACTCAAGCTTGGGAAGGCTTATGCCTACATGCATGATGAAATTAAGTTATGTGCTAAGTCAATGAGAAACAGTGTTTCCACTATAAGAGACTACTCTTACTCTCAATTTACAACGAAGAAAATAATATGTATGAATGATGTTAGAACATATAGTCATATAGCTAAGGGGTTGCTAAATCTTTTATTTATTTGATTAAATTCCAAGGCTTTAAAATAAGGATATGAGCTATTAAAATTAATTGAAGTCATTAACTTGAAGTAAAAAATTTAAGTTTGCTAAAAAGCATACTGCATCCAAGCAATATAATAAATAATTTAACATTAGAAATATATGAAAGTAAGCAATTTTATTGCACAATGTAATTAAAAATAAAAGGTCGATGAGGCCGAGTATTATTGTATATCCCAAAAAAGAAAAAAAATCAAGTTGTGAAGCTTTTGTCATGACCCAAAATGATTTAACCTTTAAACTGAAATGGGACCACATTGTGACGGATGTGTAACAGACACCACCCAAGATCTATTTGGAAGGAATTATATTCTTCTTTTTTTTCCATATATAGCCACTAATATCATTAATATATATAAGTAAAATAAAATTCATCCACTTCTATTCAGTTCATATCAAAAACTATATAATCACAAAATGATGTACACAACAATCATGGAATGCATCAATATCCATCAAAATAGTAACACCATGATTGCAAAATAAATAATTATATTCTAGCAAAGGCATACCTATAAACAGGAGCCTAAAATCTCTCTCTTTAATCATCCTACTCCTTACTCTTTCTCTTTCCTAAAATTTAGCATATACAAGTAAAGCAAGGAATGAGTATAAATACTAACAGGTTACATGAAACCTACTCTAAATTTCTAACATACTATGATAAAATAGTATTTGTTATTAAATATATTAAATTAGCAGGTCTATTACAATTAATATCGAGTCCAACATGTTAGAAAAATATAGTATTAAGAACATATATAAATAAATTTGTAGCATATGATTCATGTTTAATATTACATCTAATCCACACAATAAATACTGAAGCAAATAATATTTTCAAACACTTCATATCATCTTATTCCTCAGGCCCTTATACCTCTCAAATACATCACATACATACATACATACATAGATATATATATATATATATATATATATATATATTATCAAGAAAGCCCTTATACTTCCCTATAAGTACACATGTTACTTAGGCCTTTATACCTCCCAATATATTTCGCATATAAAGTTCACAATTTACTTGTAAATCAATCCACATATTTAACACAGATACTTACAATACATCAATACCAATGAATCAAATTTCGATAAAAAAGAGTAAATTTTGTGGTATATAAGAAATTTGAAAGTATAAAATAACAGTAAAATTTGCGAGACTTGTGTGTATATATTAGCAATCATTATTTACAAAAATTATATACATACAATGTTCAAAATAATATTTGGAAGCTTTTCTTATTTTACAATAATTTTTATCAGGCTTAATATACTCACAAAAATACATTAAACACTATATAACACAAAATACTTGGTGAAAACTTTATTTTTTTGTGTCAATGTCTAACATAGTTCATTCTACAATATGTCAAAAGTTACACGGTGAAACATTTGTGAATCTACATAGATATAAGTTTGTATAAATTTTGAATAAATAAAATACTAAAAATTTTACAAAAAAGAAAAATTTATGAAAATTTAAGGTAACGGTAGCCTAACTCGACATCAATTTTTCTAACTAGCTTGATGGACAAAATCTACCCTAGGACCCCCCCAAACCTAACTTTCTCTCTCCTCCCTCTCTCTTTCTTCTCCCTTTCTCTCTCTAAGTTCTCTCAACAAGGAATGAAAAAAAAAAAATTGGAAATATGAGTGGAGTGAGATATTTAAAAAAATTATTATTTTTACTAAATAAAGGATATAAAGGTAATTATTACAATTATTTTAAAATTTATTTTAACCTTAATATAAATCCATTGTTTTTCTTAAAATCCATCATTCCCAAAATTATGAAATTATTTTGTAAATACTAAAGCATGTTTAAAATATTCAGGTTAAAATATTTATAAAAATGGATGCAAGATGACCCCATAAAACCTATGTGTACGAATACATGTAAATTCTATAAAATTTCAAATCTAATAACTAACATCATATTTTCATATATGTAATGCTCATAAGTTCTTATAAAATAGTGTGTCAAATGTCCTATAAGTCCTATAAGGTGGCAAAGATGATTTGAAGATCAGACTGTACCTATGAGTATTACAATCTCCCCACCTCAAAAAAATGTCATCCTCGCTTTCATAATTAGCTAACTGTCAAATAATTCTGGATAAAGTTGTCTCATATATGCTTCTTTTTCTCAGGTGGCTTATCTTTTTGATCTATGCTTCCACTAAACTTTGACCATAGGAGTTTGCTTGTTCCTCAGTTGTCTCATCATATTCCAAAATATGCTCAAGTTCCTCTCCATAAGTCAAATTAGGTCTTATCTAAACCTCATCCTTAGGAACTCTATGATCAACATTAGTAACCCACTTTCTTAATATAGATACATAAAAGACATTTTGTACATCTAACAATGATCATGTAGCAATAATCTATAACCAGATTGGCCAACTCTACTTATTTTCTCAAAAGATCCAATAAATCTCGAACTCAGCTTACCTTCTCTTCTAAATCTACCCGCACCCTTCATAGGCTAACTTTTAGAAATACAAAATCACCCACTTGAAATTCAACTGCTTGAGGCTTGGGATCAAATAGTACTTCTACTGCCTATCTTGTGTCCCTCTTAATCTATCTCAAATCAGCCTAATCTTTTTAGTGACATCATCCATTAAGTGTAATAATCTCATTTCTCCCACCTCTATCCAAGATAAAGGCATTCTACATGTACCAATATAAAGCTCCATATAGTGTCATTCCAATGCTAGACTAAAATTGTTATTGTAAGAAAGCTCAATCAGTGGAATATGATCTTCCAAACTTCCTCCAAAAGTAAGTACACATAATCTTACTAAATCTTCAAGTACTTGAGTAGTCCTCTTAAACTAACCATCTATCTGTGGGTGAAAAGTTGTACCGAAGTTCAATCTAGTCCCCAGACCCTCTTGGATATCTCTCCATAATCTAGAAGTGAATCTGCCATCATGATAAAAAATAATAACCATCGATATCCCATGCAGTATGACAATCTCATGAACGTATAACTGTGATAATCTCTCTGACAGGATTGTCTATCTCATATGAAGGAAATGTCCTGACTTTGTTAGTTGATCAATAATAACCCATATTGCAACATGTCTTTACCTAGACCTTGGAAATCTCATTGCAAAATCCATCATAATCTCTTTCACTTCCACTCACGAATAAGCAAAGGCTGTTATAAGCCACTATGTCTCTGATGCTCTTGTTTTACCATCTGACAAGCCTCACATTTTGATACAAATTCAGCTATATCTCTTTTTATTCTAGGCCACTAAAATAATGATTTTAAAGCATGATACATCTTACTACACTTAGGGTGGATTATATGTATAGAATAATGTGCCTCATGTAAGATCTCTTTTCTTAAGTCTGCACCACTAGGAACCCAGAGTCAACCTCTACAAGTCAATACTCCATGATAATCTCTTTGAAACTCAAGTCTCCTCCCACCATGAATATGTTCTATCAATCACCTGTACTCTTCATCAGTCTTCTGAGCTTCAAGAATCCTCTCTTGTAATGTAGATTGTATAGTCATTTGAAAAAGCATTCTAAAGTTTACATCACTTGATCTAACTACTTCTAGGTTTAATTTCTACATATCAAGAATCAACATAGCATCTGAAGTAATCCAACTTGCTACTCTAGTGGACTTCCTACTAAGTTCATCTGCCATGATATTAACCTTTCTAGGTTGATACTAAAAGATAATACCATAATCATTAATCAATTCCAACCATCTCCTTTGACTCAAATCCAACTCTTTCTGTAAAAAATATACTTTAAACTATGATGATTAGTATAAACCTCACATCTAACTACATACAAGTAATGCCTCCAGATCTTCAATACAAATACAATAGCTGCCAGTTTTAAAGCATGAGTAGGATAATTCTTTTTATGTGGTTTTAATTTTCTCATTCTACATCAGCACGCAACCCAAGCCTTTCAATGAGGCATAACTAAATATTTCAAATCCTTCAATGCCAGATGGTATAATCAAAATAGGTGTTGACACCAAACAACTTTTCAATCTTTGAAAACTATCTTCACATTCCACCACCCAATCAAATGGAGTTGCCTTCCGTGTCAAGTTCAAATGAATTACAATTGGTGAAAAGCCTTTAACAAATTTTCTATAATAACCATACCAAGAAAACTACATACCTCAAAAATAGTATTAAGTCTCATCCAATTAGCAACAACTTGTACCTTTTGAAGATCTAAAGATATTCCCTCACCACTTATAACATGCCCCAAAAATGCTATGCTCTTCAACCAAAACTTGCACTTGAAGAATTTTGCATATAGTCTATGTTGTCTCAAGGTCTCCAATACTATCCTCAAATTAGTAGCAAAATCATCTTCAATTTTTGAGTACAATAATATATCATCAATAAAAATAAAGATAAATTAATTCAAATATTCACTGAATACAAGATTCTTCAAATCCATAAATACAGTTGGGGCATTAGTCACACCAAAAGGCATGACAAAGAACACATTATGACCATAACGAGTGCTAAAAGCTAATTTTGCCACATCCTTCTCTTTCACCTTCAATTAATGATATCCAGATCTTAAATCTATCATTGAAAACATATATACACCCTCCAATTGATCAAATAAGTCATTAATTGTGGGCAATGGATACTTATTTTTGATAGTCAATTTGTTCAGTTCTCTATAATCAATACAAATGTGCACCATGACATTTTTTTCTTACAAATAATACAGGATCACTACATGAAGATGTACTAGCTTGATAAAACTTTTATCTACCACCTTTTTCAACTGAGGCTTTAACTTATGTAACTCTTTAGGTGCCATTCTATAAGGAGTCTTAGCAATATAAGATGTACTAAGTAGCACTTTAATACAAAACTCTATCTCACTATCATGGGGAAAATTAACCAACTTGTTAGAAAAAATATAAAGAAAATCTCTTACTATAGGAGTTTCTTCAATCACCATTGGAAGTTTCACTCTCATCCCTTACATGAGCAAGATATACAAAATATCCCTTCTTCCGTAATCTATCAATTTGCAGAGCTGAGATAAGTGATGATAATACTCCTCTAACACCTCGAAAATGAATATTTATATCACCCACTACTAATGTCACTCTCTTCTTCATGCAATCAATATGAGCACCATACCTACTTAACTAGTTCATCCCCAAGATAACTTCAAACTCAAACAAGGGGAACACTATCAACATGGACTCCAATCTCCTATAAAAAATTTCAATCTCATAAACACATGCACAACTAGCTATCATACAATCTCTAATGGGCAAAATAATAGATAAACTAGATTGTTGTACAATAAGAGATAAATTCAATAACATAAAATGATTTCAATAATGAAGGAATAACTAGCTCCATAATCAAATAAAACTCTACATGACTATGAAAAAATAGAAGTGGTAGCTGTCAAAACATTAGATGCATCCTTGGGGTCTTACTGAGTCAAACCATATACTCTAGCTTGCATTAAAGCTATAAAAACTGGAGTGACAGAATCCCTCTTAGTCTTCCTATCTATCTTTCAATAAACTTTCCTCCACCTCTACTCAAAGATCCCTCACTGAAAACTCTTGATGGTGTTATCCTTTATCTCTATGTCTATCTAGGATTTCCACCTCAAATATTTGACCTTCCTTCTAGTCCCATAGGGTTGACAATATGTTACTTTATGCCCAGTCTGACCACATCTAAAATACTACCCTGTAATCATATAACATCAACTCAAATGTCTATTTCCATAAGTTGTACATATAGGTACACTAGAAATAAAGCTCATTAAACCACTATTGACAAATACTAATGGGTTCTTCCTCTAGTCTCCTAGTCCAAATTGACTCCTCTTTCTATTAATATTGCACCTCGAAGTTAGATCATTCCTTGTTAAGAGGCTATGGCACCCAAAAGGGGCAGGCGGGGGGTGAATTGGGTTTTTCGAAAGATAATTTTAGAAAAATTAATTTTAATATTTTGTAAAATACTTAAACCTTTAATGATTATTCTTTAATAAAATATAGTAACAATCAACAACAGTATAAAAAAGTAAAGTGTAGAAAAATAAAGAAAGAGAATACAGAGATTTTTATGTGGTTCGACCAAATCCCAAAATCGGCTTATGTCCACACCTAGCCACCTAGGTTAGGAATTCACTAAATCAAAATTAAGATTACAACAAATCTCTCATACTCTCCTTCATGGACAAGTATGACCCGTCACCATACTTTTTTTAATGGGTAAGTACAACCCAACTTGAACTTACCTTAATGAGCAAGTACAACCCAACCACGTACTTTTCTTGACGGGCAAGTACAACCCAACAAGAAAATAAGAAAGAGAAATATGAAAGTATCTAACTCTCAATTTTAAAATTATTTTGCTCTCATAACCCAACTACAATAATATTAAGGCAAGTGAAAGTAAAAGCAAGAAAGATAGCTCACTTTAATTGATGATTAAATTTAAATGCAATGATTAAGTTTTGGAGATCCTTTCGGGCAAGAGGAATTTCCACCAATCCACCAACTTCTTTTATGCAATCTTCTAGCCAATCTCTTGTAGGTTGGAAGATGGAATAAGGATGAAAAAATTAGTACTTGATTCACCAAGAAAAGATCGCCAAGAGTTTTTGCTAGAATTTGGCTAAGAGAGGGTTTTTCTAATTGAAATTTTTTGAAGAGAGATTAATGTTAGTCTAAGGAATATTATTTATAAGACAAGGGGTCATGAGGTTCGGCCAAGAGAAGAAAAATAAAATGGAAACTCATTTGGAATTAATTTAAACATAAACAAATAAAAATAAAAATAAATGGCATGAGATAAAAAATCAGCCAAATAGAATTAAAAGGGAATTTAAAATGGAAGGTTGGTTTAATTAAAAATTATTTTAAAATTCAAATTGTATAAGAGGAATTTTGGCCAAGGCAAGGAAGAGGGAAAGTTTTTCAGTAAGTGATTCAATTTGAATCAATTAAATTAATTTAATTTAGCATGATGAAGAAAATCAATAAAAAATGGATGTGGAGGGAAGATTAATTTGGAAAGAGATTTAAATTGAATCAATTCATCATATGACATAATTTCTATGTAATGAGAAGTTAATGCTTATGTAGGTCGGCCGAGGGAGAGAGAGAGAGAGAGAGAGAGAGGAGACAAAAGTTTGAATTATTACCAAACAAGTCTTGATACAATTAATTGTCCAAGCAAAAAAGAAAATAATTCAAATTTTGATTAATTTAAATTAAACATGATATATGGTCAGCCAAAAGAAAGTTTACATGATAGGATTCAATTAGTATTTAATGCAATATCATTGAATATTCAATCAATTCATCTTGATTGAATGAAGGAGGGAAAGATATAATTCTAGAACATTTTATATTATATCTAAGGAATTATTAAAATTCAGCCAAGCTACTTGCCAAAAATATATTAGATTTTTTTTTGTACTTAAGTTAAATTAAATGTTGATGGATTAGATCTTAGGAGATTTTAAATCAATATTTATCTTGAAATTAATTTGAATACAATTTAGGTTATAGTTGGCCTTGGGAAGTTTCTAAAAATAGAAATTAGATAAAAGGAAAAAAGGATAATTCATGACTTATTTTAATTGAATCTAACTTAACTCAAATAAATTCAAATTAAATAAACAAGATTAACATATGATCAGCCACATAACATTCCATAAACAGAGGAGTTCAAATTTGTATATGTAATCAATGAATTATTCAATTTGAATTCAAAAATAATTCAAATTAAAGATTCAAATAAATGGATTATATAATTTAGAAAAATATGAAATAATTATGAAAATGATTTGAATAACTCTCACATAATTTATTTAACAAATAACCATGAAAATTTTAGGCTGAAAAGGTTTAGGATGAAAAATAGGATAGGAGAGAGCAAATTAGGATAATAGAAGAGAGAAAATAATAAAGAATAATTTCAAGATAATTAGATTTTATGCTTGTAATAAATGAATAATGAATATATTTTAGTATGAAAATAGTTCAACTTGCATGGAAGCACAATAAATGTAACATGGTTTATGCATTTAGTTCACATTATCCAAAAATGAATAATTTTAAAGAATAATTGTAAATATGAAATATAATGTTTATGAATAATTTAAAATAGATTATTTTAAAATGAATGAATGATATATTTATTTAGTAAGCATTTAATTTGCCTTAATATAGTTATTTTTAGAAAAAAATTTACCTAATCTATGTCCAAAAGCTTTAGCATTGTAATATAATTGAAGAACAAGAGATAAAGAATTTTTCTTGCATGCATAAATTTAACCTGATTAGTAGCATCAAAAATATATATATTTATCATCAATATAAATCTAAATTAAGAATAACATTCATAAAGATTAATGTGAATAATTTATCCTGCAATGAAATAATTAGTTCTTGTTATACAATGTTTGTTATCATCAAATCAAATGGTGAGATGTACGAGGTGTATAGTCGACAATCTCCATTTATTTGATGATGACAAACCGTTGTTGGTGTGAAAAGTAATTATAATGATCAATACTTTGAAAGAAATGACAACTTAAGATACCAACCAAAATTATCTTATCATCAAATCAAATGTAATTGTATGAAAAGTTAATAGAACCATAAAGGCTAAAAATTATAGAATTGCATGAATAACAAACATAGTTATTACAAAAGAAATTCTAATCATGCAAAATAATTCATAAATCTAATTTCATATTTATTCCAAATTAATGCATACAAGTTAATTTATTAATCATATCCCTTTTTTTTAATAACAACTAAGGAAAATTAATAATCTTGAATGATATAAAGAAATAATTAATTTCAAATTATGCATATTAAGCTATAGATCACAAAACATATGTTGAATAAGCATGATTGTAATCAATATAGTGATAAAATTCATAAACTATTAAAAGGGGTAAATGACATCAAATCAACTATAAAGTTATGCTAATGTTAATTATACAAATTAATAGATCTCCAAATTAGAAAACTAAACAAGTTTATAATTGTTAAAATGTATACAAGGTGTATTTTGAATTTACTTATTGTGAATTTTAAGGAATTTTAAATTATGAATAGAAATCATGATAAATAAAAGCATCCATTTGAAAAACATTATAAAACTCACAAAATCTATGAAAATCATAAAGCCATAATAAACTAAATAATATGTGAAATTTATAGAGTTTACAAGAATATTTTCAAGTTATGTTTTGAAACTATTTGTTCATAAAAAAATAGAACATGAAGCTTATAGATTAGTTAAGCAAGAATGAAACATAACTAATCTAAGGACCTAAATATATGTATGGAAGGTATTAATGAACAATACAAAATGCTTTACCTCATACCATTCCTTCTTATATAACTTTGTAATTTAATTTTGCTTTTATATACCTGAATTAATGACTTGTCTTAACCGGTCCTCCATGATGACAAACCTATAATATAATCTCATTTTCTAGATTTTGGTATCC
The DNA here is from genome assembly GCA_021442155.1 of Cymbidium sinense. Lineage (NCBI taxonomy): Eukaryota > Viridiplantae > Streptophyta > Magnoliopsida > Asparagales > Orchidaceae > Cymbidium > Cymbidium sinense. Next base: position 70,394,376 of record CM038228.1, on the reverse strand, counting down.
AAGAAAGCTTTGATTCTTTAACATTACTGGCATTATAAATACTTGCATAAGTAGATGATGGGAAATGAAAACTAGTCCCCTTAGAAATCCAAATGTATGGAGATAAACAATTTAATTGCATGGATCTTCTAAATGAACAAACATATGAAACATGACCTTGCCTACAAAAATAAGTACAAATAAAATTGGGTAAAGCATGCATAAATGAATTATAGCTTCTAGGTTTAATTTTAGAGAATAAACTAACATACTTGTGAGATGTACAATTATTTAAAATATGTGAATAACATGAATATTTCATGCAAGTCATGGATGAATTTGAATGTAAAGAATGTGAGCAACTAAGACTTATACAATATAAAGATATGTCATTTAATTTGTTTCTATTATTAGTATTCTCAACTTTTAAATTTTCAATCTCAATATGTAAACCATGTTCAAATTTATTTCTAGATTATAACTCTTTTTGTAATACTTTGTTTTCATCTTCTAAAAATTTTATTTTATAAATAAGCTTATCATGACAATAAGATGTAGAAGTACTAGATAAATCACTTAGTAAATCATTAAGTTTGGTACTTAATGAATATACTTCATTTTCAAAAACATAAATCATATCATGAGAATTTTGATCATCTATTAAAAGTGACTCATTTTCTTTCATAAAGTGTTTAGATTTACTTTAAAACTTCTAGATTTTCTTTTAGTGGAAATGGATTTCTTTTTCAATTTATTGTAAACATCCACTAATTCATCAAAGAAATTGTATAACTCTTCATAAGATAAATTGTTTACCTCAGGGTCAACCTCAAAATCAGTTTGAGAATTGAAACTTTGGGTTCTGACTTGAGGGATGTATTTGAAAGCTCTTTTTCTTCTTTTTCTTTAAGCACTATAAGTCTTTGTTTAAAATCTTCTTTATTCTCCTTCCCTTTATTTTTCTTATTTCTCTTCTTACTCTTTTTAGAGCTAAAAGCATGCACTTGGGGCTTTGAATTTAATTTTATGAAATTATCAATAAGAATATTCTTTTCTTGTAAAGAATTCTCCTCACCTGTCTTACAATCACAACTATATAGAAAAGTGAGAGCATCAAGTATATCTTTTCCAAATGTAAGAGATAATAAATAAGAAAGCTCATCAGGAAGAGATATCTTATAAAAATATGAAACTATATTTTCATTCAAAAGAATCAAATCACTTTATGAAATAAAAGATAAGATACCATTTAAACAGATATACCACATTCTAAATCCAATACTTCATAAAAATCATAAGAATCTAACTATCCATAAAACAAAATTTATTTTATAAAAAATAGGTGCATAATAAATTTTATCATCAATAGAACAAGAAACCATTTGAAATGCATAGCGATTAGCTCAGGGATGTTAAGCCACAAATTGAGCTGAGGGAGGGGGGTTTAATTAGGTTTTAAAAAAATAATTTTAAAAAACTTAATTTTAATGTTTTGTAGAAGACTTAAACCTTAATGATTATGCTTTAATATAGCAACAATAAACATCAATATAAAAAAGTAAAGTCCAAAAAATATAAAGAAAGAAATAAATTTTACGTGGTTCAGTCAAACCCCAAAACCGGCCTACATACATGCCTAGCCACTCAGGGTAGGAATTCCCTAAATTAAAATTGAGATTATGACAAATCTCCCATACTCTTCTTCATGGGCAGGCAAGTACAACCCAACACTGCACTTTCCTTAATGGGCAAGTACAACCCAACCACATACTTTCTTTAACAAAACAACCCAAGAAAATAAGAAAGAGGAATATAAAAGTATTTAACACTCAATTTTAAAATTACTTTGCTTCATAACCCAACTACAAAAATATTAAGGCAAGTGAAAACAAAAGTAAGCAAGATAACACACTTTAATTGATGATTAAATGAACTCAATTTGAAAACTCTCTTCAACAAGGAATATCACTTGTGCTAAGTATGAAACAATTTAATAGAAAAGTAAACTTGTAACTTAAAAGTGTTCTTTATGAACTAATTTTCATAGCATATGTTTCACTTTAGAATATGTAAAAATAAAGAGAAGAGAAGAGTTTGCAAACACAAAACTTTAATCAAAACCAAATAAAGCTTTTGGGCAACTTGAGAAAGTGTATGAATAGATGTGTTAAGCATTAATCAAATTGACCAAATACCAATGAATATTAGACCAAGAATGAAATTAAAGTCTCATATAAGAAGAGCAATGAAATAAATTAAATGAACTTTAATAGCATTCAGCCAAGAGGAATTTTCCACCAATCCACCAACTTCTATTATGCAATCTTCTAGCCAATCACTTGTAGGTTGAAAGATGGAAGAAGGATGAAGAAATTAGCACTTGATTTACAAAAAAAAAAAGATCTCCAAGAGTTTTTGCAAGAATTCAACCAAGAGAGGGTTTTTCTAAGTGAGATTTTTCCAAAAGAGATTAACCTTAGTCTAAGTAACATTATTTATAAGACAAGGGGTCATGAGGTCCGGCCAAAGAAGGAAAAACATGAGGGAAACTCATTTGAAATTAATTTAAACAAAAAAAATAAAAATAAAAAATCCGCCAAAGAAAAATAAGAGGGAATTTAATATGGAAGGTTGGTTTAATTAAAAATTATTTTGAAATTCAAATTTTATAAGATAGATTTTGGCCAAGGCAAGGAAGAGGGAAAGTTTAATTAGTAAGTATTCATTGAATTAATTAAATTAATTTAATTTAGCATAATGAAGAAAATCGATAAAAAGTGGATGTGGAGGAAAATTAATTTGGAAAGAGATTTAAATTGAATCAATTCATCATATGACCTGATTTCTAATATAATTAAGAATTAATGCTTATGTGGGTCACCAAGAGAGAGAGAGAGAGAGAGAGAGGAGAGAATAGTTTGAATTATTACAAAATAAGTCATGATATAATAAATTGTCTAAGTGAAAAAGGGAATAATTCAAATTTCAATTAATTTAAATTAAGCATGATATATGGTCGACCAAAAGAAAGTTTTCATGATGGGATTCAATTAGTATTTAATTAAATATCATGAAATATTCAATCAATTCTCCTTGATTGAATGAAGGAGAGAAAGATATAATTCTAGAACATTTTAAATTAAACCCAAGGAATTATTAAAATTCAACCAAGCTACTTTCCTAAAATAATTAGATTTATTTTAATGTACTTAATTCAAATTAAATGATGACGGATTAGATCTTAGGAGAGTTTAAATCAATATTCATCATGAGATTAATTTGAATACAATTAAGGGTATAGTTGGCCATGGGAAGTTTCCAAAAAAATAGAAATTATATAAAAGAAAAGAGGATAATTCCATTGCTTATTTTAATTGAATTTTAATTAACTCAAAAAATTCAAATTATTTCAAATTCAATTAACTATATTAGCATATGATCAGCCAGGAGTTCAAATTTGTATATGTAATCAAAGGAATATTCAATTTAAATTCAAAAATAATTCAAATTAAAGATTCAAATAAATGAATTATTTAATTTAGAAAAAATTGAGATAATTATGGAAATGATTTGATTAACTCTCACATAATTTATTTAGAAAATAATAATGAAACAATTCTTCCAAAAAGGTTTATGATGAAAAATAGGATATGAGAGAAAATTATGATAATAGGAGAGAGAAAAATAATATAAAGAATAATTTCAAGATAATTGGATTTTATGTTTGTAATAAATGGATGATGAATATACTTCAGTTTGGAAATAGTTTAATGAGATGTGAACTTAATTTAACTTGCATGGAAGTACAATAAATGTAACATGGTTTATGCATTTCATTCACATTATCCAAAAATGAATAATTTTAAAGAATAATTATAAATATGAAATATAATGTTTATGAATAATTTAAAATAGATTATTTTAAAATATAGTCTAACAATTGCCTAACATCTAATCTATGTACCACAATCTTACCATCTAGTCTAAAATATTATATCACAAAATAAAACACAACATCATTACATACACCATCCTAACCTAAAGCTAGAAGTGGACTTAGCATTCTAATGTGTGTGCTCACGCTTAATGTGGTATGTCTTAGCTAGGCTTTAGAGTTTCAATTGGCTAAGGTTTGGAATTTCTTAAGTTAAACATGAGGGTAGTTTCATTTCAAGTTACTTAGAGAATTAGTAGATTTTAATTTTAATTTTACTTTATTTTATTTGATATTTACTTAGCATCTAAGCATTGTAAAGAGAAGATAGAGGCTTTACCTTTTCATCCCTACCTTTAAGTTATTTTATAAAGGCATGTTATTATGATTTTTAGTTTCTTTTAGTGAATGATTTATTAAACATTTTATTAAGCCTAGGTTTGGACCTTAAAGTATCCTATTCAACATGAAAGGCATCTTAAGATTAATTTAATTGAATTATTATCACATGGGTAGTGTTGCACCATACCTTTTCATCATTAATATCATGCATAGATTTTGAACTTAGAATACCTATACATATAATTCATATTTTGGCACACTTAGATGATTATGAATGCATATATTTTGGTAGAAAAGTATAATTTCATTTCTTAGCTAAGTACACACACACATGTATAAAAGTTTTAAGCAAGTACGTGTCATTGTTAAATCAGGGAAGTGATGTAATCTAAGACCTCCTTGGGGATACTTAAAGCCTCGTGTTCTCGGGATATCCAGACTATATACTTGTTATCTTAAATACATATTAATGTATACACAACCATGAGAATAAAAATCATGCAAAATCTTATATTTTAGTGAGTTATTTATACATGTAAAGTAAAGCTTTATCTAATTCTAGCACATGCACACATATGAATGAAATCAAGTAAGTATGTGTCGTTGTTAAACCAGGGAAGTGAGGTAATCTAAGACCTCCTTGGGGCTACTTAATGTCTTGTATTCCTGGGATATCTAGACTATATACTTACTAACATTCAAACACATGTTAACATATGCATAAACATTATAAAGAAAGCAACACTTTAATATGCTTAGGCTATAAGCACATGTAGATCATATATATGTTATTCATACCTAACATCACTTTAACTTTTCATTCATGGTTTTTGAAAATAGTTTTGAAATTTATTAACGATAATAGCAACACATATAATATAATTAATTCAACACATGCAATTGTACATACATAAGTATATTCATTTGATTATTTAATTTGAAAACATGAATACATGATGTAAATGACATACAAATTTATAATGTTTGTAAAGGAATAATTGAACACTTCCACATAATTCATTCAACTACATTAATTCCTAAGGACGATCAAATTGAATAAAATCATTTAAGGAAAACCAAAGCTTGTTATGAAGTTTGATTTTGGATTTGATTCATTAAACTCAAAGAGGAGAAATAATAATTTATTTTTTTCACCCCATCCCATGTGAGTGATTTAATGTGTTTAAGGAGAAGTAATTAAGTTACTTTTATAAATTAATTAAGTTGGAATTATTAGACAATTCATTTAATTACCCTTTCCTATGCTTCTTTGATTTAACTAATAGTTTAATTATGAGCTTCCAATGATATGCAAATGAGAAATTGAAATTGCAATGCACTTAGGAACCTAATACAAGCTCATAATTATGTATTAATTAAATTAAAGAATCTAATCACTTATATGATTTTTGCACACCAATGGGTTAATCATAATTTCCTTAAGGGTCTTTATGCTATTAAACACATAAAGAGGAGCCCACAAATTCAAATAAAATTATATGAAGCAATTAACATTTTAATTTGATTTAATTTAGTCATCAATTATTTAATTAATTTCTTAATCAAATTTATTAATTAATTACCCCTTAATGATATGGATTTGGAAAATGTATTAAGAAAGAGGTTCAAATCATTCCCCTCCATCATTCCACTATTCAATTCCATCTCTTTGAAACTTGATGCATTGATATAAAGAGAATGAAACCATGTTGTTCTTATATATCCACGGTCTCCCAAGCAAAGCCTTGAAAGTGTATTTGAGTCAATTATGTAAAATTGGCTTCAGTCTTCCAATCATCTATCTCTCAGGGAAACACTATGGAACCTAAGGCCCTCTCGCATTATTCCTTGAATCCTTTCAACATCATTCTCTCCTTTTAGAGTTTAGAGATGCCAATCTTTAAGTAGGCAAGGGATTTTAGACTCATAATATTGACTGATGTGCCCAGGTCAACCAGAACTCTAGATAGCCTGAATCTGCCAACATCCCTATCATGTAGAGAGGATGGTTGTGCTCGATCGTCCCTAGAAGTAGGGCTTCATCGCTAAATGTAACTCCTAAGATGTCCTTTGAGTAGTGTGCTTCCTCTCTAGTAGTGTTCAACTGAGCTAAGCATATCTTTGGATCGAACAAAGCTTTGACAAGAGATTCCCTCATCTCTTTGGATAAGATAAGGGTGTTGTATATGCTTAGCTTAGCTGGGAACTTTTTAATATGCACTAGGATGTTATAATCAACTATAGGTTAGTCTTCCACAAGTATATACGTAGGTGGAGCATCTTGTGGAGGGGCTATCTCCTCAGAACCAATGACTTATTTACCCTTATCTTGAGGTGTTACCCTAGGAGGTAGAACTTTGCCACTACAGAGGTTGACTTCAATGACTTCTTGGAATGATTTGATGGAAAGTTATACCTGGTCATCGAATATATCTACAACTTCTTCTAAAGGATCCTTGAAGTTGGAGGACTCCAAGTCAATTTCAAGAGGTGAACCCGATTGATTCAAAGAAGAAAAATCCAACTCTGAATTAGAAAGAAATGAATCATAATAATTTGAGCTATTATTATTTAGACTTGGAGAGCTTTGAATAAGAATGAAACTGGGAGCATCAGAAGTAGAGTGTATGTAAGTGGAATCAGCTTTCTTTAATTTGGGTGGAGGTACATAATAAAAATCAAGTAAAGTAAGCAAAGTGAGGGGTTTGGTGTCCTCATCCGCAGATACAATGCTCCTACTGGTAGAAGTGGTGTCAAATGCAATGGTAGAATGAATGATGGAATCGAATGGTGGTTGCACTATGGATCTATCCTAGGCAAGTGAAGGCTACTGCTATTGATGGGCTTCCACCCTCCCCAAGTTATTCTTCGCAATGAACAAACCTTTCTTGGTGTTGGAGATTTAAGCTACTTCAGGCACTTGTAGAGAAAGTTTCTTAATTTTAGATATAATTTTCTTAGAGGTTTGAGATAAAAAAATATCCCAACTTTGTTTGGTCCTCAGAGGATCAGAAGTATCCCCAAGGATTACTCTAACAACACTAGATGGTTGTTCTACTAAGTAATCCTTAGGGACAACTATAGCTCCTAACTTGTAGCTATGCTCAAGCTATTCCTTGAAAGTAATGCAATCCTCTAAGACATGGCCTAACATGCGGTGGTAAGGGCAATAGCTAGGATCATCGCTCTTGCCCACTTCCTCCGGCCTCTTAGGCTTGGGTAACTAGAAATCAGGCTTCTTTAAGGATTCTTAAAGATCTTCTTGACTACCTTCCTCTTGAATGAACATGGCTGGTTGAGTTTATCTGTAAGAGTAGGTGGAAAATAGCTACTAGTGAGAGGGTGTGGTGGGCAGTCGCGTGGTGGCTAGTATAGTTATTAAGGTGGTGGAAGATAAGCTAGCAATGGAGGCTGCTGAGCTCAAGACCTCGCATATTGTGCTCTGGCTAGTTATTTCCCTCTGTCACTAACACAAATGTCCCAGGCTTCTTCTCAAATACCTTTTGTGGCTTGGGCTTAGATGGTTGGTCTGAGAAGGGTAATTATTTGGCTTCCTCTTGTTGGTTAGTCATCTTACTGATTAGCTTCTCAAATGTCTTTATGGCAAAGGCCTTAAGCATGAAGGTGACCGAGCCATGGATATTCTTAAATAGAATCTCAATGGCATATTGTTCGAATAACTGTGGTTTTCATTTCATACTCAGGTTGTGCCATCTGAGAATGTAATCAATAAGATACTCGTTGGGTTTTTGCTTCTATGATGAGGTTACCTATAGTTACCCTTTACTGAGCTCCTGCAAATCTCTTGATGAAGAGATGCTCTAACTCTGCAAAGGTCTTCACAAAATCATTGTTCAGTTTGACAAACCAATCAAATGTGACACCTGGTAGGCTACTAACAAAGAGGCAAAAAAAGTGCATCACTACAACCAGTGTTGCAACAACTGGCCCTAAAGTGTACAATGTGGTGCATTGGGTTCCCACTATCATCAAAACTCTTGAAGGATGAGGGCACAAAACCCTTGGGGTATTGAACTACATCAAATTCCTCTGGGTGGGGTCTACCCTTTGGAACAGATGAGCTCCCCCAGGCTTGCGCCAACCCCTCATTCACTTGTTGCTCGCCCATCTGTTTGATATCATTTTCATGCATGGAGGTGCTATCGGTGACTTTTCTATGCAAGTTACTAGCATCATCTTCTAAGGGAGTGCACTTAGCACTATCTAGGGTATGAACTAGCTCGGGCCATTCAGCCTCCATAAGGTTAGGATGAGAAATCGGGCTTGGTTCTTCAAGGCTTGGATTATCGCCATCAATTCTTTTACCATCCTCTCCATCCTACCAATCTGATCATCCTTTTATTTGATCTATTAGAGGAGGTGTTTAGTTGAGTCAAATGTGTCATATTCCTCAACTACAACACCTTCCTAGCTAACCTGCTCCATATGCAGAGATCCTCGGGTATCAACTATGTGGACTTCTGCTATGACATCCACCATGTCATCCTCATCTGGGTCAAAATCAACCCTACCCTTTTCTTGATCTAAATGATTGCTCCCAACTATCAGTCTAACTGTAGCACTGTAGTCTTCTAAAATGTCCACTAAAGAATGATCATCTACTGCCATGCTCTATTGGAACATAGTGGTGACGAATTGACATTTGTTTGTGTGTAATTTTGAATACTTTGAGCTGGTGGGGTGCACTTCATGGCTAGCTCAATCGTAGCGGGGACCATCTTGGTATCCCCTCCCTTCTCCTCCAACTACTATGATGGTGGAGCAACCATGACACTCTTGGGTCACCACTCCTTCTTCACCACTACTAGGATGGAAGGTCGAATAGGAGAGTTTGACCTCACCTCAATGGGTGGAGTAAATGGAGCGGGATCCTTTGGCCATAGTTAGATCACCAAAGGAGATGCTCTCTTTTCGAACGGGGGCTTGTGAAACTTGGCATGGATTATGGATGGTGAAGGTGGAAGGTGGAGTGGAGTGTAAGGTGGGGACATTCCTCTCAGGAGATCTACTCTTACGATGATCTGAAGGGGTTAGAAGGATTGGCTCAGATCAATCGTGGAAATCCATCAAAGCGGATGATGCCAACTGCCTAGCAAACCTCCTCCTTTCTCAGTTGCCTGCTTGGACAGTGACTCTAGCCTCAATGGCTCTCTTTATGTATCTAATCCCTAACACTCCTAGGGATCAGAATCCTTAAATCATGCAATGTTCCAGACTCCAAGCGTTAGTGGGCTCTGCCAACTCTATGAAGGATGGACCGTAGACCAACATAGGGCTTCCTCCTCTAGTGGTGTCTCAAACTCGGTGGTGGGGTAATGGATCATGATAGTCCCCTCTCCTCCTCAAGTTGAGAGGGGTGAAATCCACGCCTCGTGAATGAAGAGGTCTCACTGGGGGAACCCTCCTCAATTACATGGGAAGCTTCATCAACTTCTAGCCACACGCTTGTACTATCACTTAATTTTGCAGTTCTTGTTGCAGCATTGAGTCTTTGTGAGCAGAGCGATACAAGAACTAGAACTTACCTTGAAGGTAGGGGAGACTATCTCAGATGCCATGTTAGCCTTCCCCTTAAGAGTCGGGGGAACCAACAATGAGGTACTAGCCCGTGTTGGAACTACAGTAAGGGAAACTGACTGAACAGGGACTGACATTGGCGATACTAACACAACTGGCATTGATGACTATGTCACGGGAACCTCAATGGTCTTCCTCTTTAGAGAGGGAAACTCAAAATCAGACTGGAGGTTCGAATCAAAGAAGTGGCATTTTCCCTACCACCTCCTCTCTATTGATAGTAGTGAGGGCCAGTCCCACACATGTGACTTTGAAGTTCTCAAAGCCAAGTCTAAACTAGATCACAGGGGCAGTGATGAGTATGGCCTGATCCAAGGCCAAATCCAAATAGAAAAATGAAAATATCAACTTGTTGGAAGACATGGTAGAAGAATGATTGTAAGAAGGAGAAAAGAAATGGGCTGATATCTCTGCATTGTTGAAAAAGAACCGATTAGACCCTTTCCTAACTTGAATTGTCACTTTTGATTTTATTTTTGAATTAAAACCCTTATTTAACAAATTTAGGTATGCTAAATGGGGTTCTATATGAGAGATATGAAAATTTGGAGGAGAGACTTTGCCATTAAATTTTGAGTTATTATTTGAATTTGATTTTCATTTTGGAACCCACATTCAACAAATTTGGGTATATTGAATGGGGTTCAATTTATTTTAGAGAGACTTTTAGAATTTGATCTTTGATTTGTGATTTCCATTTGGAACCCTCTCTTATCAAATTTAAGTATGCTAATTTAGATTCAATTGTATGCTTAAAATTTTACTTTATGTTGATTTGATTTGTGTGTTGGTGCTTGACTTTGATTTGGTTTTGAAAGTAGATCTCTTACTTAACAAATTTGGGTATGTTAAATGGAATTCAAATGTATGTTGTTTGTTGTTTGTTGATGGGCATTGACATGTGAAGTTGATTTGATTTTGAGAAGGGGGAACTCTCACTTAATCAAATGTGGGTATGTTAAGTGGAGTCCAATTATTTATTTGATCATTTGATGCTTGGTTTTGTTGATGTTTAATTTTGTTTTGATTTTGAAAATGTGATTTCATTTAGCAAATTTAGGTATGTTAAATGGAGATGGTTCTATTTTGAAAACATTTTGAAATTTTTGAAGTCAAATATTTGTTTGTTGTGTGTTTCAATTTGATTTTGAAAGAGGGGCTCTCATTTAACAAATTTAAGTATGTTAAATAGAGTTAGTTAATTTCATTTGCAAAAGGGTTTTGGTATTTTTGGAAAGAGAGTTTTGTTGTGGTTTGATTTAATTTTGATTTTGAAAAAGGAACCTTCATTCAACAATTTTGGATATGTTAAATGGAGGTTCACTTAATTTTGTTTCTTTTGAAAAAGGGACTAGAAAATTTTTGAAGAAATTATTTTGATTTAATTTATTTAATTTTGATTTTAAAAGAGAACTTCCACCTAACAAATTTATATATGTTCAATGAAGGTTCATCAATTTTATTTTGAAAATTTTGAAGAGACGATTTTCAATTTGTCATGTTTATTTGATCTTGATTTTAGAAGGGAACCCTCACCTAACAAATGTGATTGTGTTAGACGAAGGTTCAATGATCTTATTACAAAAGACCTCTTTGAAATTTTTGCAAAAAGTGTTAAGTTTGCTTTACTTTGGATTTTATCAAAATTTTATTAAGTATGGGATGAACCTTTCTTTACCAAGCTAGTGGTAAGAGGTTCATAAGTTTTGTTTAATTCATATTTGATTATTTCCCTCCTTTAGTTAATTTATCATTACCCATTGTGGGACCCAATAGGGGTTTTTAGACCTACATGGAAGTGAGGTCTTAAAACCTAAATGATGTTGACTAGCTCTATTTAAGGATGAAATAAACAAAGTGCCAATGAAAATAAAGATAGTCTCACTTATGTAAATTATAAGTCCACTTTCGATACTTGGAGACAATAATTATCTACTAGAGATGGAGAGAGGAACCTTCCCCAACGGAGTCACTAGAAAAATCTATGGTGTTTATTTTTGGATATGAGGTGGACACTATGCATATCATAAGGGCACTTATTACAGTGATTGGGTATGATATTAAGGTATGATATACTATCTCAAAAGATAGAAACATCACCCTACAATGGACCTAATCACTTAACAAGGACTCCTAAGGAATGATAGGTCTTCGAATGTACCAAAGATATTTCCCCTACCTTACATGGAAAAGTAAAGCAAAGTTTATTTTAAGGGTTATTTAGTTCCCTATAGAGGCAAGCCTCCAAAGTTAATTGCATCTTAGGAAATAAATTTTTTAAGAACACTCTTGATTAAAGTAGAAATTATTGTCTCCAAAGATTTTAAAACTATACAATCAATAAATTAGTTATATTGGGAAAAATTAAATGGGATAAATCAAGTGGAAAGACCTATTTTGGAGTCCGAAGGAAGATAAGTAGAAAGTGCTCATGATATTAGGAAGCCTAGTTAGCATCCCAATATATCTTATGGTTGGGATTTATATATTTGGAATTAAAAGATTTATTTGTTTGAGTTGAACTTTCATTAGGCTATTAGGGCTTATAATCCATCAACATAAGATTATGGAAATACCTAAGAGGTGAGGATTTATGTTTGTAGCCCTAAGGAAACTAGCAACTTGAACCCTAAATCTAGGGAGTTTTAACACAAGCTAAAGCACAACCTAAATCTAAGCGAAAGATGGATAATGATTTACCTCCACAAAAGAGAATGAATTGTCTGACTTCTAAACTTACAACTGCCCGGAGTGCCCACCATCTAACACTTCCTACAATTTAAAACCATTTATTCTGGTCTTCTGATTTGCAAGATAATTAGGGTAGTTATTTAAATTGAAAGAGACAAAAGTCCTAAACTCACTCTTTAAGAGACTAGAGCATGAGTGATATGAGCATATGACTTAGTCTAAAAATGCAAAATCTTACCTATTTTATTTTATTTTTAACACCATTATTTGGACAAAAACTTTGAGATTTATTATGTCTAAATGCATGATGAAGTAGGATATTGACTAAATAAGCAAGAAGAGGTGTTCTCCATCACAAGGGATGCTCTCATAGGACAAGCAATTCCCCTATCATGCAAGATGGAGATCCCCTAGGTTCAATGAAGAAGGAATATACATCCATGATGTAAGATATACAAACATACACCTATGGGGTTGTTAAATCTTTTAATTATCTTGTTTAAAGCCAAAGCTTTATGATGAAGTTGTGAGTTTTAAAATTTTAATTATGAGTGATTAGTTGGGGTAAAAAAATTAATTTTATCCTAAGAGCCTACTATATTCAAGCCACACATTAAAACATCAATCATTAAGAAACTATAAAAAAGCATTCAGTTCTAATGCACAATCTAAGAAAATCATCAAACAATTTTATAAACTAAACAAAAGAATAGGAGGCCAATGCAGTCAGGTTCCATTGTACTCCCCAAAAAAGAGAAAAGATGGGTAGCCGAGCTCTACCATTATACATCCCGAACATGAAAGAATAATTACAATTTGAATTGAATGCATGCTATGGGGTATTCACTTCTTCATTCTTATATCTTCTTTTTCTTTTGATTTTATTTGCTCAAAGGAATCACAGGATGCCCCAAGACTAACACTTCTGGCCAATGCTCATCCTATACCTCATAGCATTAATCCAAATTCCTATTGTGAAATTACATTTATATGAGAAAAGTAAATCTTACTCCACCTACAAAATAAATATTAGCCAAACATACATTCAATGTCAACCAGTTATATCATAATTTGGACTTAGCACCCTGCACATGGGTAATCGAGTCCTCCTGTCCTAATTTAGATTATGCTTATGGGTTTAATCGACCTCCAAGAAAAGCATTTATATTTATTTTTATCGTGCCCCCTTAAGCATAATCCCCTATAGAAAATATGATTAGACCAATCATGACCTAATATCCAGTCTATGAACCATACACCTAGCATTTAGTCTAAATATTGCATCACAAAATAAAACATGCATCACACATACACCGACCTAACTTAGGATGAGAAGTAGTGGCCTAATTCTATTGTGTGTGTTAAGGCTTTGTGTGATATGTCATACTAAGCATTAGAGTTTTCTAAGTGTGGAAGAATTTAATTTAGCACAAAGGTTGGTTCTGCTACAAGTTGTTTAATTAACTTATGAATTTTAATTTATTTTTTATTTTGTTTCATTTGATTTATACTTAGCATCTAAGTGGTATAAAGAGAAGAAAGAGGATTACCCTCTTTCATCCCTACCTTAAGCAACTTTTTAAAGCATATTTTTATGATTTAGTTCTCTTTAGTGAATGGCTTATTAAGCATTTCTATTAATCTTAAGTTTGGGTTAAGTTTAAATAATCTTATTCAATATGAAAGGCATCTTAGGACTAATATAATTGAATTACTATCACATGACATTTATCAAATCATTCTTTTTCATCACATGTAACATGCATATAATTCAATCCTTAGTGTATCTATACATACAACATATTTTAACACAGTAAATGATGAATGGTTCATACATACTTAGTAAGAAAGAAGATTTTTGTCTATTAAATAAGTATACATGCATACGTATGAAATACATAAATAAGTATGTGTCATTGTTAACCAAGGAAGTGAGATAAACAAATGACCTCCTTGGGGCAACTTAAAGCCTCGTATCTAGGGATATCCAAACTATATACTTGTTATCTTAAATACATATTAATGTATACATGAATATAAAGATGAAAATCATGCAAGAGGTGATATTTTACTTAATAGAATTGTTTATATATATGGATTAAAGCTCTATCCAAATTATAATACAAAATATATAGAAATGATGTTAAATAAGTATGTGCCTTTGTTAACCAGGAAAGTGAGATAATCAAATGACCTCCTTAGGGCTACTTAAAACCCCGTATTCTCGGGATGTCCAGACTATATACTTATTAACATTCAAAACTTTATAAGTACATATATGAAATAAGAAGGAAAGCTTCATATCCATATACTACATGCCTTAATGACTTAAGCAATCAGGAATGCATATATTTTTAATAGAAAAGAAAGAGTTTTCATTCTTTAATCACATATACATACACATGTATAAGAAATGTAAGCAAATAAGTGTCATTGTTAACCAAGGAAGTGAGATAATCAATTGATCTCCTTGGAGCTATTTAAAGCCTCGTATTCTGGATGTTCAGACTATATACTTGCTATCTTAAATACATTTAATGTATACATGAATTAGAATAATAAACACCATGCAAAGATTAGTGTTTTCATTGGTTGAATTATTTATGCATATGAATTGAAGCTTTATCCAAATTATAATAACAAAATATATAGGAATGAAATTAAATGGGTACGTGCCTTTGTTAACCAGCGAAGTGAGATAATCAAATGATCTCCTCAGGGATACTTAAAGCCTTGTATTCTTGAGATGTCTAGACTATATAACCATTAACATTCAAACCTATATAAATCTATATATGAATTCAAGAAAGAGAGCTTCATTTCATTTACTTAAGCTATAAGCACATGCAGGCCTTATATGTATTCACAATTATCATCATCTCACATAATATTATCAATTTACAAATTTGGAAATTATATTTGGATTTATTAGTGATAATAGTCATGCATATCATTAAGTTAAGTCAACACATGCAAGCCACATAAAAAACTTTCAATTTGATTCATTTAGATTTGAAAACATGGATGCATGGAAACACATGACATACAACATTTATAAGTGATTGGAAAGGAATAACTAAATATAAGTATGTGATTCATTCAATTAAATTAATTCCTAAGGACAATCACATTAAATAAAATTGTTTAAAGAAAATCAAAGTTTGTTATTAATTTGGTTTTAGATTTGGGTTTGATTTGAAGAGGAGGGAGATTATTTATTGTTTTAATCACATTCCCCTATTAGTAATCTTAATTAATTTAAGGAAAGATAATTAGAAAAATTTTGTATCTTAATTAGGTTAAATCCTTAAGCAATTCAATTAATTATCCTTTCCCATGCTTCTTTAATTTGAATAATCATTTAATTATGAGTCACAAATGATATAAACATGAAATAAAATAAAATTTTCAATGCTCCTAAAGGACCTAATGCAATTGGCTCATAATTAAAAATTAAGTAAATCAAAGAATCTAATTAAGTACTTTTATGATTCTCTCACACTTATGGGCTAACCATAATTTTCTTAAAAGATCTTTATGTTATTAAACATATAAAAAGGAACCCTTAATTTCATTATTAATTATTTGATGTCATTTGTATTTCAATTTTATTTAATTTAGCCATTTATTAATTAATTAAACACTTAATTAATTATCATCTTAATTAATTCTCTTAAAATGAAATGGACTTAGGAAAAAAAAACTAGGAAAGGGGTCATAATCCCATTCCCTCTTCCATTCAATGTTAACTAGTGATTAACAAGTTTTAATTAATTAATCCATACTATTTTGAAATTAATTAATCACTTAATCAATTAAAATGGTAATTAAGGTTTGAATTATCAATTTTCCCTAATTACTAGACAATAAATTCTAATAAAATCATGGGAGGTGGAGGTCATTCCATTAAATCAACACACAAAGTTTAGAATTCATTGCCCGAGTAATTAGGTCTTAATTAAGCTAATTAAGTTTATATTTAAATCCATAATTAAACTATAATTACTATTCAAACCAAATGAAAATAATTTTCATTAATTCTCCTATGATTTACCTTTAAAATGAGTATTTATCTATATTGTTTGAATTTTTCTATAATTTGTTATAATTTTATAAAATTTTAGCAATTAAATCTAATTATTAATCTTTAATTAAGCCTAATCCCATCGGTAGCATGTGTTGATGTGGCATGCTTTCCATGTGGTGCTGTGGGATTGGTTATTTAAACCTATCCGACGTGCCACCTACGTGGTGGTGGTGGACGCGGTTTCATCCCTGCCGTCTGATCTAAGATCAGATAACGGAGGTTAAACCTACAATTCTTAAGGTTAAATCAAAATTAATTAGCAGATTAATCACGATCATCTATTATGATCATGCAGAATGAATGGCAGATGATCTATCATCTCCCGCACGATGGAAGACGGACACCGTCCACCTTCTGCTACCCAATTTGAGCTCATTGGAACTCAGATTGGCTCGAGATTGAACCCACGCCTTCATGGAAGTGATCTATAAGGATCCTATGGTTGGATTCACATGATTCACATTCCTTCAAAAGGCCCAAAAAATTAAAAAAATACTCGATTTGCTAGAAAATACCACACTAGAGCTTCAGACCGGTGGTGAATTGATCGAGGTAACTTCACCTTGATGAGGTGAAGGCCTGTTGAGAAGATGGTGCAATGCCTCCCCTCCGATTTCTATGGACCAAGCACCACGGATTCCTCGTTGGAGTTGGCCTATAGGTACTTCCAGTGCTCGTAATGCTCGGGGTAAGATTTATTTCACTTCGCCAGAGCTTGGTGAATGTGTGGGAAGAGTTAATTGATGTGGGGTTGAGTTTTGGTAGAGATGGTCGGACCTAAGCCTCGGTTTGGCTTGGTTCTATCATTTCGTGAGAGGGAAGGCCTAGGGAATCTCAGAAAACTCTCTAGCAGCTTTGAAATAACCTAAGGGAGCTCACTAAGGGTGTGTGTGTCTTGATTTGGATAGAAATGAAGGGGGTATACCCCCTCCTCCCTTGGATCGGACGACCTTGATCCATTTGGCCTCTAGTGGCCATTTGGCTTCCATAAGAGGTGGTTGAGGTGGCTCGGTTTGGTTGGATGAGTGAGGTAAGGTGGCTGCCATTGGAGGAGAGTGGGTGTCCTTGGGTTTCCAAGTGTTCTAATGGGTTTGGAGAGGTTAACTCTCCTCCACTTGGCTCATGGGTGACCCATAACCTTTGAGTAAGGTGAGCTGTCCCTCTTGCCTAGGTGGAGGCTTAAGGGGCTTGTGGATAGGAAGTGGGTGGGTTTGACCATTCAAATGAGGTATTTGTCCTATTTTGCAAGCTTTACCCATTAGGTTTGGGACAATTCGGGTCAATCATGGGTTGTGCTAGATTTAGGCTGACCCAAGGTGAGTCAAGGATGAGTCATGTCAAGTTTCAAAGGGTTTGGTCTTAGTTTGAATGGGTTTGGCTCAATTTGACCCATGTAGGTCAAAACAGGCTAGGTTGGGTCAAGTTGACCAATTGCTTAAATGGGGTCAAACCAAGGCTTGGGTCAAGTTCAAATGATGATTTGAAGTATTTTGGTGCAATTGGTTTGATTTAATTTGGCTTGGGTTTGGATTTGACCCATTTGAGTTCATATGGATCAAATAGATCAAGTTGACCAATTTGGCCAAATTGGCTTAGGTTAGGCATTGGTTCATGTTTGATTGATCATTTCAATGTGATTGTATGCTTTGATTTGAATTGACTTGGATTCGTGAATGATTTAGGTCAAATTGACCTTTTAGATCAATTTGTGCTAAGTAGGTCAAATGGGTTCAATTGGACAAATTAGTGCAATTAGGGCCTTGGTCATGTTTAATAATCAATTTGAAATAAATTTGAGCTATTGGTTACACTCAATTTGGGTTGAATTTTGATTTGACCAATTTGGCCCTTTAGGTCAAATTTGGTCAACTTGGGTTAAGAGGGCTAATTGGGTTTGGTTTGACTCAATTGATGATCAAGTCATGTTTAATGATTGATTATAGGTTGGTTTGAACCCATGGTTCTAATTAATTTGGCTTAGGATGATATTTGGTTCATTTTGCTCATGTAGGTTACATGGATTGGTTTGGTCAAATGGCTAGGTTGACTTGGTTTGACTCAATTGATTGCAATTGATCAATCAAGGGTGATCAACAATCATCATGGGAGATTTTGAATAGTTTGGTTCAATCTAATTTGAGTTGGATTGAGATTTGGTTCAAATGGGTCCTTTAGGTCACTTTGGATCAAGTGAGCCTAAATAAGTTAATTGACTTGATTGAGTTGAATTTGTTGTAGTTAGGCCATCCAAGATGAACAACAATCATCATGAAGAAGATTTGAAGGTCGGTTCAATCCAATTTGGGTTGGATTGGAGTTTGGTTTAATTTGATCAAATTGGTTATTTTGAGTCAAGTGGACCAATTGGGCTAATTTGGTTAGATTTTGGGTTGAATTGAGTTTAGTTAAGTTTGGATATTGATTTGGGATTGATTCATGAATTTGGTTGCAATTGATTTGGATTTAATTAGGTTTTGGTTCATTTGACATTTTGGGTTCAAATGAGTTGGCTTGGTTTGATTTGAATTGGCTTTGGGTTTGATTAGATGGATTGTGATTGTAGATTTTAGTTTAGAATGGTGATTGAATTGATTCATAAGAAAATCAATTAAGCTTGGTTCAAATTGTAGGGATTGGTTAAGTCCATATGATTAAATCATAGGGCTTAGGATAGGTTTGATTTTGGTTTGGAGATTTGATTGTAGATTCAATTGGAATTGGATATGTGGACTTGAGATTGGAATTTGGCTAAGGAAGTTGACATGATTTGATTGAGCCATAAGATAGGTGGGCTACCCTAGTCCCTAATGTATGAACTGAACCCCATAGCTTATCCTCCTAAAGTCTCTAGGCTTAGGTTAAGTGTTCACTTAGCCACTATAAGTGCCTTATGACTAAGGAGCTCTTAGTATCTAGAAGACTCCTAAATCTATGGTGGGAAGATTGAATCTTCACTTTAGAAGTTAGATCAATAGACATTTAGGTTTAAATGGGTTGAAATGAAATGAAATGAAATTCAAAATTAATTCAAAATTAAATGAATTAATCAAATCAAAATTCAATCAATCATGAATTAAAGATGATTGAATTCAAAATTAAAATAATTAAATTAAAATTCAAACAATTTGAATCAAGTACTTGGTTTGGATTCAATTTTTCAATCCAAGTCAAATTGGGTTTAGATTTGAACTAAAATTTCATTTGAGTTTGAAGTAGGCAGCTACTTGCTAGTTTAAATAGGCTTGATAGTGATGCATAGAGCCTGAAGACAAAGGAAATAAATGAAAACCATTGACCAAATGAAAACATTTTGGTAAATTCCTACTCCTTCCATCATGAAAATGGCTTGGCTTTATCCAAGTAAACTTGGATCTTTGACCACCTCTTAAGAGCATGGTTCCAAGGGCTGAATACAAGGAGATAAGCCAAAGAAAATAGAACTTTGCTTATTCCCAAGGAGAAGCCAAGAAAAGAAAAGAAAAAAAATAAGAAGAAGGAAGATAGAAGAAGGAAGAAGAAGAAGAGAAAGGAGCTCGACCAAGGAAGAAAAGTAAGCAAGAAGTCATCCTCCCTTCCATGTGACCATCCAAGCATGTTCACAAGGCCAAGGTGGATTGAATCCACCCCTTGACCGACCTTGCCACTTCCAGTGGCTGGATTTTGGCCACCTAGAATTCAAGAAATCAAGCTCTCGGCCAAATATGGAAAGAGGGGAGGGAGAGCCTATTCCATCCCCCTTTTCATTCCAAAATGTCCACCAAGATAAGAGATGAAGGAGGGGATCTTCCCTGGGCCTCTCACCACTTTCACGCCGACAAAAGGATGAAAATTTAGCTCCATTCATGGTGAAATTCATGGGAGAGATTTTCTCATCAAATTGAAGGTTCAATACATTCTAGAGGTTGAGGCAACGTCAAACGAATCGCTACCCCAACCCCTCACCATGAAAAATCAAGTTGATGTTGGTCTAGGGATCAATCTACGAGGAGGCAAGCCGTCAAACATCACCCACACCTTCATTGAGTTAAAATGAAGTTAATGGAGTCGATCCCACCATCAATGATCACTGGAAACAAGGTACGCTCCACCACCACTTCTCTAGGCCATCCATTTTGGTCATTTTAAAAGAAATTGATCCCCAAGTTAATCAAACTATATAGATGGGTTGTAAATTGATCACTGATCATTTTGCAATCAAATCATGATGAAAATCACCTACGATCCCTAAAATTTGGGCAAAAATGAGGACGGTGTCCGTCTCTTACTGGCAGATTGTGGGATCTAATCTCCACCATTCTATCCTTTTATTAGGAATGACGGTCATGGTTTAGTTGGACGGTTTGATATAAGCCCTTAAAGATACCGTAAATCGATTGGGACCGTCCGATCGAAGATCGGACGACCGAGGATCATCTCGCGTGGCACCACTTTTGATGCAAATGCCACGTGGGATCCACGTGGCCAAATCACGGTGCCACGTTAACCTGCTGTTAGAAAACGGCTAATCTCCCTTTAAAATTAATTAAAAATTAATTAAATTTTACAAAAAAATCGAATATTCATAGAAAAATAAACATAAATTTAAAAAATGCAAATATGGACTCTATGGATTCATCTTAATGAGAGGAATCCATTAAAAATAAAATCACCAATTATTTTTTTGGATATTTTAGCCTTAATTTGACTTTAAATGAATCAACTAACCCTTAATTAATACAAACTATTAATCCAATTGAAATGAAACTTTGGAGAATTGAAACAGATGTTAAAACACACCTTGTAAAAAAATTTTATGAATTATTGCAATGTAATTCATGAGAAATTAAATTTCAAATACTAAACCTTAATTTTAATTAAATAAATTAATATTAAATGAAATAATCAAAGAAAATGAATCCAATCACCTTAAATTAACTTAATGAACCTTAATGAACATAAAAACACTAATGAAACTCATTAGAACTAATAAATCACAAATGACTTAATTAAGTAATTAATTGAATTAAATAATTTAAATAATTAACTAGAACTTTATTAAAACATAATAAATCAACCAAATGTCCAAAAATAATGAATGAACACTCATTAGAAACCTCTTTCAAAGAGGAATCTATGAAAATGAAATCTCCAAATAATTTTTATTAAATTAGGCTTAATTTGGGTTTTAATGAAATAATTAAAATATTAAATACACTTTAATGAATCTAATCAAGCTAAAATTTTGAAAACAAGAAATTAGCATGGAACCCCATTTGCCATAAAAATTTCAAATCCATTTGACCTTTGGATTAGGAATACTTGACGTTCTAAATCTCTAGGTCAATATTAATCAAATAATAAATAAGAAAATCCATAAATTTATTAAATCATGAAATAACTTGAATTAATCTTTATCGACATCAGAAATAGATAGGATAGTTCTCCAAATATCCTAAGTCAAAGAACTTAATCATTTTCTATACTTAAAGATTAAGGAAAGTGATAAAGCATATTAAGGCTTAATTAAATCCTAAGATA
Organism: Cymbidium sinense; assembly: GCA_021442155.1. NCBI lineage: Eukaryota > Viridiplantae > Streptophyta > Magnoliopsida > Asparagales > Orchidaceae > Cymbidium > Cymbidium sinense. The sequence continues at coordinate 70,372,228 of CM038228.1, read as the reverse complement.
ATGAACTCTTAATTAAACCAATGCAAACTTAAATACACAATCAATCTAACTTAAGAATGAATTCAAACTTTAACCTAAGTGTCTTACATTAACATAAATCAAACTAAATGAAATGAACATAATTTAAAACATAAACATAATTCAAATCAAATCAAATGAAACAAATCAAATCAAATGAAATAATTCAAACCAAATTAAATTAAATAAAAAAATAAATCAAAAATTAAAATCAAATCAAAGATAAAAGAAATGAAATGGAAAATCAAATTTACAAAGAAAAGAATCAATTAAAAATCCAAATTAAATTCAAATTCAAACCATCTAAATAAAATCAAAAGAATTAACTAAGATACTTAAGGATCTTAGTTAGATCTTTGGTATGGATCTTCATCTTAGAATGAAGGTTTCATTCCATTAGGAGTTAGGATGTATAATAGAATAGATTCCATCCAAAAGTGGAATTCATTCTACTCTTCATTCTTGAAATCTTAAACTTCACTTTAACCAAATAAAATGAACCTAAAAATGAAAATAAATTACTAAATCATTTAAATTGAAACCACCCAAAGGTAAAATTCAAATAAACTCAAAACCTCCAAATCAAAACTTGAATTAAAGAGGCCTAGCAAAGTCTTGCTACACAAGCCTATTTATTTCACACACTAGATCATTAAATCATGGACCCTAGACTTAGGTTAGGTCATTCTGTGATTCTTTTATGATTTCTTATGATGTGTTTTAATATGATGTAGTTCACATGTCTTTGTGGTGTATTATTTTAGACTACATGTCTAGGATTGTTTGTCCAGATTGGATGATATGAGATTTTTTTATGATCTATCATTGTCTTCTGTAGGGTCTATTCTAGAAAGGACTTCTACCATAAATAAATAAATAAATAATGTTATTTTCTTACAGATATGCTTAAGTCTTTAAGCATATCCCATAAGGCAGTTAGCTTGGCAAGCAGCTAATGTTAAGCTTGTATGTTAGTGAAATATAACTATTGTGTATTGTTTGTATTTTGTTGACAATTATTTTGCAAGGCTTAGGATTAATTTTGAAATTAAAATTTAAAATTGAGCTTAGAATTAGGTTAGGATCTATGGGGTCTAGGATTAGTAGGAGTTGATCTTACCAGAAGATAGGTGTAGTGGTTCCCTATGGAGCCTAATGGATGTCCCTGAAGAAGGAGACTATCTTGGAAAGAAGTCCCATAGATCTAGACTTGTAATTCTAAGCGGGTTGTATAAAGGCAGAGCTCGGTCACTTGTTTGCCTTTTCTTTTGAGGTGTACAGCAATACCCGACCACATTGGCCTTTTTATTAAATTAAATTGGTTTGATTTAATTTGGGTGTGCAATTAACCTATTTTTCTAGGTTTCTTTTATGTTGTGCTTTCTTGTAATTGAATGCCTGGACATAGGCTCATAGGGAAAATTAAATTTTATACACAACTTAAATCTAAACAGCTGAAACAAAACTAAAGAAAACTTGAAACCTCACATAAACTAAAGCCTTAGGAAAAACTTAAAAATCAATTAGAAAATAATCAGATTTTGAAACCATGAAATCATATTCCTCTAATCCTTAAATTGGGCAACTTCTCCCATTGCACAAAAAGGCATCTGACCTATGAGGATGACCACTTTCTTGGGAAACCTATTTTCTATTATTGATTTATCCCATAACCATTTTTAATTGCATGACATTAGGCATAAAAATGCATACCCAATATTTTAAATAAATCTTGAATAAATCTTGAATCAAAATATTTAAAAATCTGAAATATGTGCATTAGTTAGATGCATTTCATACCCTATATGATCCTAGGGATTAGGGAGTGAGTCTAGGTTCAAAGATTTTTTTTCTTAAAAATGCAACAGCCCAGCCATCTTACATTCATGAGACTTAGCGTCATGAATTTAAAGTGCGCTTAGGTGGTGTTAACTAGTAGCTCCAGGTGGGTTATAAGTCTAGAAGAGTTAGGGATAGGTTAGTTCTCTCAAGTGAGAGGAATGATAGATAATTTCCATAATGAAATTAGACTGAGCATCTGACGTGTCTTAAAAGCACCTGCAGACTAGGTTTTGAAGCATCCTTTTTAGGAATAATTCTTCAACCCTAGGCATTTCTACAGTCCTTGTGATGCTAGAATCTAAGTCCTAGATTTCTAAGAAATTTCTAACTCAAAATATAAATTAAATTTCAAATTTTAATGCCCAATTATGGGATAGTTGAAATGCATATAGGGCATACTAGTATTAATAGACATTTCCTACTTCATCTCATTTGGCCTCCAAAATAACTCTCTCCAATTTGAATCATTCCCAATTGAAAATTCCAAAAAATAAATAAATCAATTCTTTGAAAACCAACTTTGAAATACTTAGAAATAATAAGTTGTTCTTTAACCGAGAGTATTCTTAGGAAGGGACCATTCTTAAGATGACTAACTATAGAGAACCATGAACCTAGTTTAAAATAAACCATGTTCTACCTTTTCATGTAGTTTAGGGAATAAATCTATGGTACATAAAAGACCCATTAGCCTTAGAGTCTTTTATTAAATGATCGAATCTATTATAGGAAAACATTTTTATCTTTTGAGATAATATGCTTTTTCTTAATGACATATTTAATCATCCAAATAAAAAATTCTTAAAACTTTATATTTTGTCACATATTTTCTCACCACTTTTCATATATGCAAGTCATAACTATATATCACTAAGCTTAGTTGATAGCCATATGATACCTAATTAAAAGCCTTCACATCAAAGAACTATAAATATGTTACATTCATATCTATAGATTATATTAGCTCCTTTTAAGCTATTTGTTATCTTGATTTTAAAGCCTAGTTATGTGGTAGTTTAAACACATTAGAATAGTGTTAATTCTAATATAATTGAGATTAAAAGAACCTCTCAGGTAATTTGACTCAATTGATAAAATTATTCATGTCCACTCTCTTTGTAGGCATATTCTTATGCTATAAAGAGTATATGCCCTAGTTATTTTTAGATCACTAAAATAGTATGTTTATCTCAGGACAATATATCTCTTTCTTCATTTTTAAGTTACAAGGTTCATTTACATGATATAATTTGTCTTCAATTATAGAGAATTTTCAATTAAGCATGTTTGGCTATGTGGAGGACTAAAACACCCATGAAAGAAAGGAAATTAGATATTTAAAACAATTTTTATAAGATAATTTTAATTTTGATATAAAAATTAAATATATGTATTGAAATATCAAATTATCAATAATATCATAATTATCAAATAAGTAAATGCATGAAGTCGAGAAAATAAAATGAGAGAAGAGGAATAATGTTTTATATGGTTTTGCCATACTTTAAAATTGACTTAGGGAAATTTAAATTGCTATTTTTGTGTTTTTCTTTCAAGAAAAATTTCTTCTTAATATCCAAGTTGTTTTTCATGCAATTATTTCATGAAAGTTGAAGAAAATTAATTCAAGGGTTTGCTTGTTCTTTCTTTAAAATCCTACAATAGATCTCTTGAGAAAAATCTTCCATTTTCCATATTTTTCTTATAATTCTTGTGATTAAATTAAAAAATAATTGATATGCATGCTTATGGTTATTCAAGTGATTCAATCTTATAGAAATCATTTAACTCTTTTGATTTATTCCATAGCAATATTACCAACAATAATACCTCTATATTTATTAACATAGGTCGAGTCTAATGCATCTAGCACCAACATTTAACAACATTTTTATTGAAGGTGACTCACTAATCTTGTCAGTTATTGGAGCTACTCTAACCTTTTCATGTATATATTTATTTCACATTGACTCTATGTGTAAATCAACTCATCCATATGAGCATCCTCATCTTTACAACACTTAACTTAATTTTGTGCTTCTCTTTTACTAGCAAACATTCTGCACCATAAAGCATTACATGCCTTATCATCATCTTATTAAATTTTCCTTTATGTCTAAAAAATACTTTTCTATCACTCAATATGCTTTTTCATACTTCATTTTCTTTAAAGCTTCTCCAAATTCGATTTTACTAAAATAATAATAAAAAATTCTCTATTTATATTTATGGTACTAAGATCACTAAAAGAATCACATTCTTAGAATCTTCTTTAAAAAGTCTAGAAAAAATATCTCATCCACTTATGTTGAATATAAGAAAAGGACTTTTTAATCTCCATCCTTAATGAATTTCACTTGAACTAAATTATTACTTCACTTTTTGCTTTGCTTAGCTAACTTAGGCATACATCTATCACTTTCTTTAGTATATGAAGATTGGGGTTGTAGTAGAGGCAATACTGGTCCTAACAGAGGTTGTGGCAAGCACAACTCATGCTCATGGCGTGGGAACCTATAAGGCTTTCTTGTTTATCACTGGGAACTCAATATTTGACTGCAAATCAAAATGTAGAAGTAGCTTCTTGTTGGCCACCTCCTCTATACTCACTATATTGAGGGAAGGACCATCATAAGTAATCTTGAAGTGTTCAAATCCAAGGCTAAACTTGATGATTGGGGCAGAGGTGAGTATGGCCTGGTTAATGGAAAAATCTACACCCAAAGCAAAGAAAAAGATGAACTTTCTAAAGGACATGTTGACTGACTGCTTGAAAGGAAGAAGGATTGGGCCATTCTCTTCGCTATTGGAGAAGAAAAGGCATAGGATTAGTTTTTGCTTTAGCTGTTATTTTCTTTAACTTGACTTTAAATTAAAATGCTCATCTAACAAACTTGGAGAGATTTATCGCTTTGATGGGGGTATTTTATTTTATTTGAACTTCACTGAGAGTGAGCTCAAATGAGTGTTGAGATGGTAGATGAACCCTACTTTGCCATGCTTGTGGCAAGAGGTTCTTGAAAGTTTTGAATTGAGTCTATTTAATTTATTTAAGAAATTTCTTTGGTTTTTTTGTCTATTAGAGATCCAATAAGAGTTTTAGAACCTATTGGAGTGAGATTCTAAAACCTAAAGAAAGTTGGTCACACTTGCATAAGGATGAAATAGTGATGCAATGGAAAGAATAATAGTCTTAGACTTACATAAAACTATAGGCCCACTATCTATGCTTGGAAATAATGATTGACCACTAAAGATGAAGAAAGGAACTACCCCCAACAGAGTCACTAGGAGTTTTAGGGACACCATACATATCTTAGGTGATACTTATTGAAGTGATCGTGTGACATTGAGGTATGATGTATTACCTTGGAAGATAGAGACATCACCCTATGATGGACTCAATCACCTAATAAGGACTTCTATGGCAGATGAGTCTTTGTATATACAAGATATATTTCCCCTACTTTACATGGATAAAGTAAAATATGATTTATTTTATGTCAGGTTCCTTGGTTTCCTATGGAGGTAAGCCCTCATAGTTAATTACATCCTAAGAAATGAAAGTATCTAAGAACACTCTCGATTAAAGTAGTCAATAAAAATCTAAAGCTTTAAAGGCTAGACTATCAAAGAATTGATTTTTTTAACTAAATTAGGATAGGTTCAAATGGAAAAACTTATTCTCAAATTTCATAGGAAGATAAGTAGGGAGTATCTAAGATATTTGAAATCCTAGTGATTACTCCAATCTACCTAATTATGAGGACTTATATTTTTGAAAGATGAGAATATATTTTTGTTTAAGTTAAAATTTTATTAGAAAGTTAGGACTCACATTCCAACAAAGCAAGATTATGAAAATGCCTAAGAGGTGAGGACCTATACTTGTAACAAGAGAGAAACAAGCCACCTCAAAACCTAGATCTAGAGTGCTCTAGCACAAGCTAAGAGCTCGAATTAATTCTACTCAGGGAAAATGGAATATAATGGTTCACCCATAAGAGAGTGAACACATCTCAACTCTTCTAAACTTACAGTGGTCCCCAGCTAACACCTCCTATAATTTTAAGAATATGTGGACTCATATATAAATGCAAGATGTCTAGGTCATTATCATTATCAATCAAGAAAGAAGCTAGAATCCTAGACTCACTCCATAGGAGACTAGATAATGTTTGGTATGCCAAACATGACTTAATCTAATGTTAAAAAATTATAAGTTTTGAGATCATTTTGAAACACATTTATTTTGGACCAATTCTTGGGATAATTATGCCTATATGCGTGATGAAATTTATTTATGGGCTAAATCAGTGAGAAAGAGCTATTATCCACTACAAGAGATGGCTCTCAAAGGTCAAGCATGTCCCCTATCGTGAAAGAGTGGAGATCCTCTCTATTCAAGAATGAAACAATATGTCATGTTGTTTATTACAATTCATAAATCATTATTAATTAAAAGCCTAAGCTTTATGATGATGTTATGATTTGATTAGAATTTAAGTTGAAGTTATTAATGAGAATAGAAATTTTAATTTTAATCTTAAAGAACCTATCTCTTTCAGGCTACACATCAAATAATCACAGATTAAGAAACCTATGAAGAGCATGTCAATTCTATTACATAATCTAAACACAACAACCAAACATTTGAATTTCATAAAAGAATAAAAGGTTGATGCAAATGCGGTCAGGTACCACCGTACACCCTAAAAAAGAGAAAAAAATTGAGTAACCGAGCTCTAACCTTATACAACCAATATTACAATTAAATATTATAATTAAAATAAATACTATAGGGAACTTCAATTCTTATTCTTCTTTCCTTATTTGTTTCTCTAAGCTTCACAAGGCCTCCTAGGTCTTTGCCATCTGGCCACTGCTCATCCTAAACTCCATAACACTAATCCTAATCATATTCTAAAAATTACACTTTTATGAAAAATAAAATCTAACTACATCTGTAAAATAGATGTTAGCTGAACAAACATACACGCCAAGCATTTATATTTCACATATTTAAACTTAGCACCTTACACTTAGGTAACCAAGCCCACCTATCCTAATTGGATTATGCTTAGGGGTATAAATAGTGCCTACTAGTAAGAACATTTACATTCATTTATTATTATAGTGGTCCCTCAAGCATAATCCCCTGCATAAAATATCATTAGGTGAATAGCAACCTAACAACCAATATGCACATAAATAATCCTACCATCAAGTCTAAAATATCACACCACAAAATAAAATATATCACCATAACATACACCGGTCTAACTTAATACTAAGGTCGGTGACTTAGTATTCTAATGTGTGTGCTAAGGCTTAGTATGGTAGGTCTTGATTAAGCTTTAGAATTATAATTATCTAAAGTCTCGGGATTGTTTAAATTACTAAGGATGGTTTCACTTTAAGTCTTTTAGTAGCTTGATTGGATTTTAATTTATGTGTTTTTTTATTTTTGTTTACTATTTACTTAAGATGTAATTATTATAAAGAGAAGAAAGAGGCTCAACTCTTTCATCCCTAGCCTAAGTTGTTCTTTAAAGATAGATTATTATGGTTTTAATTTACTTAATGAGCCACTTATGAATTTTATTTAGCCTAAGTTTAGACTAGCCTTAATAAATTTTATTCAAACATAAAATGCATCTCCAGATTAATGAATTTAAGTCACCATTATATGAGTAATACTCAACATTCATTATCAATAATGTCCACACTCTTTCATTTTTAATTTCTCTAATATTTGATTTAGTATATACATATACATGCAATATACTCATATTTTGCATACTTAATGAATGTTGATACATAAATTTAATAGAAAATAGAGATTTCATCTCATATCTAAGCATATGCCATTATGTATTAATAATTTAAGTAAGTATTTGATGTTATTAAACTAGGGAAGTGAGATTATCTAAGTCCTCATTGGGGCTACTTAAACCCTCATGTTCTTAGGATGTCCAGATATATACTTACTAATTCAAATATACACAAGCATATGCATAAGCATAGAAACCAAATTATGTAAAGGTCTTGTATAAAATTCCTTTATTTATGTAAAGTTTAATGGCATAAAGCAAGTGGTTTTACTTTATCTTTTAACACATGCATACACATAAATGAAATTAAACAAGTATGTGTCATTGTTAAACCAAGGAAGTGGGATTATCTAAGACCTCCTTGGGGCTACTTAATGCCTCATGTCCCTGGAAGTCCATACTATATACTTACCAATTCAAATGAAATTAATCAAGTGTGTGTTGTTGTTCAACCAGGGAAGTGAGATTATCTAAGACCTCCTTGGGGATACTTAAAGCCTTATGTTCTCGGGATGTCTAGACAATGTACTTGCTAATTCAAATGCATGTAAACATATACATAGAACATAAGAATAAAATAGTCAATTGTCATCTTTTAATTACAAATAAATGAACATTTCAATAAGTAATTATAATAAGAATTGATTTAAATTTCAAACAATTTGATTAATAATTAACTTATAGTTTCAAAATAATTTGAGATTTATTAGTGATAATAGCTACACCAAATAATAGCATTTATCCAACTCATGCAATTTGAATACAATCATATTCATTTATTATTATTTTTTCTTTTCAAAACACGAATACATGAAGCAAATGTCATACACATTTATGATAATTAAAAGAAAGTAATTAAATATCACCACATAACATACTTGATTTCAGTCAATCTTGAAGTCAATCAAGTTAAATAAACATCCATTAAGCCTAAACAAAGCTCCTTTAAAGTCTACTTTTAATGGTCAAGTTATTAAAACCTAAATAGAGAAATGGTAGTTAGGATTCACTCCATCCAATATTGGTTATTTAATATGTTGAAGGAAAGAAATTAAATATGTTTTATGAATTGATTAGGTTCCATCTATTAATTGATATTTGATTACCCTTCCCAAGCTTCTTTAACTTAATTAACCACATGCTTTGAAAAAATAAAATAAGCAATGCACCTAAAGAGATCAAATGTAATTGGGCTCATGCTTAAGAGTTAATTCAACTAAAGAAAGAAAATATTTAAGCTAAATACTTTTATGATTTCCCCACACCAATGGGGAAATCATAATTTCCTTAATGACTTTATGTTATTAAACACATAAATGGATTAATTGGTTGGTACTTGAATCATTTAAGTTGATTTCATTTGAATTTAATTATTAATTTCTTGATTTATCCTTAATTACAAAACATGTTAATTAAATTCATTCAAGGAATATATTTGGAATTAATTAGAAGAAAGAGTCCTAATTAATTCCCATGTTATCTTTACTATTTCCATTGACTAATTATCTTTAATTACTCAATTTTACTATTAATTAATCTTAATAATTATTAATTCACTTAAAATGGGTAATTATAATTAAAATTTTGAGATATCTCAAATTACATGGCAAATAATTCTAAGAAAAATATGAGATAGAGGACATCTCACAGAATTAACATGCCAAATTTAGAATTATTTACCCAAATAATTTGGTATTAATTAAGATAATTAGCTTAAATCTTAATTAAGCATTATTCATTAGACAATAATTGAGGATTTTTTTATTAAATTCTTCTCTATCTAGGCTTTCCAAAATAGATTTATTTATATTTTTTTTAAATTTTTCTATAATTAGTTATAAGTTTTTTGAAGTTCTGGCAATTTAAATTAGATTTTTAAGCATAGTTACTCATTTTAAACCAATGGTGCCATGTGGACGCTAATGCGATTCCACGTGACCCCATGACATTAGCTATTTAAAATGTTCAACATGACTGTTAACTTAGCGACAGTGAAAGCGATTTCATCTTGACCAGATTGAATGGTCAAAATTAATCTTGCAATTACGAAAGGATTAAATCAAGTTTCTAGCACGATTAATCATGGTCATCTATTCTAAACACAGAATGGACGGCCAGTGATCCACCGTCTGATAAGTACCGAAAGATAGACATTATCTACCTTTCGCCACTCGATCTTAGCTCTTCGGAGCTCATTTGATAGTGAAATTGACTCCAAATGATCAAGGGAGAGACCTAAGGTGGAAATCGCATGAAAATATAATTCGTTTCACAAAATACCAACACTTAGAGGTCGAATCTATGGTTGCTAGATTTTTTACCTCGCTCGAGCTAAAGACTAGTGGTCCATCAATAGAGGTAGCTTCATCTTGAAGAGATAAAGCCCTATTGAGAAGATCTCAAGCTGTCTCCCCTCCAATCGGTCTATGTAGGCCAAACACCACTACAAAAGTTGTTAGAGTTGGTCTAGGGATGTCTTTTGGTGATCGAATCGATCGAAAATCAATTTATTTTTTGTCACTTGAGAGTGGTGAAGATGTGGGGAAAGTTAATTTGGTGAGGTTGGATGGATAGAGCTCTTGGACTTAAAGGGAGCTTGGTCTCACTAGCGACGGGGTACACGGGGAGCTCGGGGAATGCTCTAGGACTGCTCAAAATGCTTTGAGGAAGGTGTGTGTTGAGTTTGAATGGATGGGGAGGAGCATACTCTCCTCCCTAATTAAACCAAGGATTGAGATTATCTCAGCCTTCAGTCATCCAACTGGAGTGGGTGGCTGGAGGTGGCAAGGGACTGCTAAGGTGGATGTGTGTGAGCTTGAGAGAGTATAGTGGGCTGCCATGGAGTGTACACTCCTCTTTATGTGGACTAATGGTTGCCCATGGGTGAGCTCACACTCTCAAAGGATACAATAGCTTTGGGTTAGGTTAGGTCAGTGGTCCTTTGTCTGAGAAAGACCAAAGGTGGCTACCAAGGAGTGGGGAACTAGAGAATCCATACAAATAATGATTTTATTTCATTTGTATGGCTTAGTTCAAAGGGTTTGACCCAACCTGAGTTCACCATGGGTTCGGTCCACTTAGGTAGGCCCATGGTGACCCAAAGATCAGTCATGCCAAGTTTGGTTGGGTTTGGACTTGATTTGGTTAGGTTTGGCTCAATTTGACTCATGTAGATCAAATAGATCATGTTGGGCTAAGTTTACCATTTTGACCAAATTTGGTCAAAGTGAGAGTTTGGTTAAGTTCAATTGGTCATTTGGAATGAATTAGTGTAATTGGTTTCGTTCAATTTGAGTTAGATTTAGATTTGGTTCATATGGTTTCATTTAGGTCAAATGAGTCAGGTTGACCAACTTGATCAAATTGGCCAAATTGGCTTGATCATGGGTTAGGTCATATGTTCAATTGGTCATTTGTAATTGACTGGAAGATTTGATTTGAATTGATGGAGGATTTAGTTCAATTTGACCTTTAGGTCAAATTGGGCTAAATGATTGGGGTTTGTTGTTAAAAGGTTGGATCATGTTCCATATTCAATTGGTGATTGGTTAGAAGTATTAGTTTCAACCAATTTGATTTAGGATTTGATTTGACTCAATTTGACACTTTAGGTCAAATTGGGTCAGCATGGGTCAAGAGGCCAAATTGGTTTGGTTAGGTTCAGTTGGTGATTGAGTCATATTCAATACTCAATTTCTAGTTGATGGGAGTTATTGATTACAAGTAATTTGGCTTAGAACATTATTTGGTGTTTTAGGTTACTTTGGGTCAACTTGGGTTAAGGGACCAAATTGGCTTGGTTAGGTCCAATTAATTGTAGTGGAGTGTCCAATAATGATCTACAATCGTCAATGAAGATATTGGATAGCTTGATTTGAAACAATGGGGGCTTGATTGAAGTTTGGTCTAATCAAACCTTTTAGGTCACTTTGGATTAAGTGGTTTTGTCAAGTCAATTTGGACCACTTGGGGCTATAAAAGGTTGGAATATATTCAATGATGAATTTGAAGTTGATTGATGGCTTTGATTAGAATTGATTTGTGTTAGATTGGATTTTGACTCATTAAAACCCTTTAGGTCAAATGGGTCAACTTGGGTTACTTAAATCTAATTGATTTAGTTGGCTTGATTGCAAGTCTTGGAATAGTTTGAAATGATCCATAGAATAATTAAAATAATTGAGAGAATTGAATTGAGTTTGGTTTTCTTAGGTTGGTTTGAATGGAGTTATAGAATTTGAAGTGGGTTAGCTTGAGTTAAGGTTCAAATTAATTTGGCTTGGAGCATGCATTGGAAATCAAATTCAATTATGGCTAATTAATGAGTTGAGGTTGAAGTTTCAATCATTTAGTTTAGGTTTAAATAAATTGATGATTATGAGTGTCAGTTTAGACCTTAGGGTAGGTGGAGCCTACTCATCCTAAGGTAAGCTCTAGGCCTAAGGTTATGCCCTACAAGTCTCTAGAAGAATTCTAGACCTAGGATTGGAATGAACAATCCTCACTCCAAAAGTGAGGTCAATACCCATTCAAAAAATCATCAATGTAACATTCATAAGCTTTCATTGTATATTGTCACATTGTATATTGTATATGAATAAAAAATGTTTTGGAATCGTTCAACTTAAACATTCTCTCCATCTATACAATGTTATTCTCTATCATTAATTACACATAACCTAAACTTAAACCCACAATAATAAAACCTTTCTAAGAAAGATAAGAATTATTGCACATTTAAACAATCATGTGATAAATCGATTGAAGAACTACATGGATTCCAAATTTTTATCAAAAAAAAATATGTGAGGAAAAAATTCATATGTTGTGTAAATTATAAAGTTAATTAATTAGATATTCAAGCTCTAATATGACATAAATGCCTAAGTGTCCAATTTTTAACTTGTAAACATTCAATATATTCTAATGACCTTACAAGTAGCTCACGTGCATGAATCCTTCAATAAATGTAATTAATTATTTTTTATAAGATGCATCACAACTGTTATAAACACTTCCATCAATTTTTTCATAAAAGATGTAAGACTAAGCTATGTAATCCTATCCCCAAATTTTCAAAATCTAATGCAAATTTTCAAGCAATCACCACTTGATTGTTAAATATATTTCCACGTAACTAGTATTGTATATAAAAACTATCTCTTGATTTAATCTTAAATGTGTGGAATATCTGAGAAAGAGAGTATAAGATATATATACATAAATGGATTTCTATACCCTAAGCTAAATAATCATGGATCTAACTCCATACAACAAAAATAGTGTGAGATATATAAATTCAAAATAAGATCTAACATGATTGAAGTTATAAATTGAAAAAATTTCTAAAGAAATTTATATCTACATTGTATGAAATTAAATGGATGAAATCACAAATGTACACTTCAAGAAGCTAGTAAGAAGAGTTTTACCTACAAAGAAATCAAAGAAATGGAGCTTTCCATACTGAATTGAGAAGCTAAGATAAGGTTTTCATCACTAACCCAAGAGAATGTTGAAGGTAAGAAGAGAAAATGAGGGGAACAGTCAGGCATCGGTTTGATATTTATAGGTTCTCAATAATCCTTATTTATAAAATAATTCATTGACTTCATATATTCAAATCAATTAGATATGAGTTTTTTCTTATTGTTTTATATTATTTTCCTTTATTTCAAAAGTTTATGTTATTGGATTACGATTTGTTTTCAATGGTTCTTCATCTTTCATGGCTAGTAAAGTTTATTAATGAAAATTACTTATTTACTATTTAAGTTTTAATCATTTTATAACTACGATTAGGATTTTGCAGGGATCCTTTTTAGTATATTATTGAGTTGATTGCATTTTCATGTATTTGTAGAAGTCCTTATAACTTGAAGTCTTTTTTATCGATTAAGAATATGGTTTCATTTGCATGGGAGTACTAGTTTTAGTTAGAAACACAATCTAATCCTTCAATCCCTTTAGTTTGGATTATTTTCATTTAGAGCATACCTTTTTAACTTCCTCAGATGAGTTTTAGTTAAAAATAACCTAAACATGAGTGACTATAAATAACTTTAATATTTGTGAAACATTCTTGATGTGAAATTAATTTGTCATTGACTTTTTGCTATTAAGCCACTATAAATTTAATTATGTAAAATTTAAGCAAGTATCACTCTTGAAGCTCGTTGAGTAATATCAATGTTAGAAATCAAATATCAATTTGTTATTTTTGGTTCAAATACATTGATTCTCAAAAATATCTTGAATTAGCATTGGTCAGATTAGATGAATTCACTGATTAGGAGGATATAACTTTGCCAATATATTCCCTATCAGTGTAAATTAGTTTTACAACTCATCTTCAAATATGCATGATTTCTTCATCAAAAGTAAATCTCACTCATTCTCTTATTTTCTTTATTACATAAGAGCATAGCTTCATACATAAGTTGTTCCTACTGTTAAAAGCACTTTCATTTTCTAGCCCCATTTGAAAGATTTAGATAGGATTTAGGGCCTTTCTTAATCATTAGAATCCAAAATTTACTTTTATATACACTTATATATATATATATATATATCTTGACAAAAATTATTTTCTTATTAATATAGTTATGGATGTGAATGAGTGCTTTTTTGTTACATTTAAATTTGGTGGATATTTTACTCGAGGTAATGGCCAAAGTAGAAAAGATATGAAGGCAAAAGTCAGAAGACTCTGATGCTTGAGTGGGACAAAATCAATTATTTGTTACTTAGAAAACAAATTGAAGTGTTATGTCCTTAGCTAAGGTCGAAACTTTACATGTCTTTCACAAGTGATATTGATGTAATAGGCATGCTTAAACATTCTAATGAAAGAAGTAAAATTGAAAGTGAAGTTGCGTCATTTAAGCTCTGATAGTGGTGACAATAATAATATTGTGCTTAATGGTATCAATGATGGTTTCTTAACCTGTTAAAGTGAAGAGACTAACTCTTTATTAGTTCACTGTTATTTTGACGATTCCATCAGTAATAACTTAGAAGCCACATACAAATTATCGCTAGCCTCTTAACAAAAGATTTATTTATTTCACTCTAACTATTATTCAATGACTCTTCCAATATTTATAAATCACACTAAATTTTAAGTTTGCACTTGACCATAATGCAATTAATTGAAGCATAAAGAAATAAAATAACTTAGAAATTTTATTATAACTTCACATCATATTAATCAAAGAAACAATATAAAATCACTATAAAATTAGAGTACAAACACTTAGTTCTTCATTGAGAAAGAGAGATCATCAATATGATTCACAAACATTGAAAACAATGATACAAACATAATCAATGTTAAAGAAACAAAGAACTAGGAGAATGGTCTTCTAATTCTTACTCTTTACTACTACTTATCCTCCCACAGGATGCTTCTTCTAATGGATATCTTCTTTCTCCAATCTCACACACTCACATAAACTTGAAGTACAATCTTGAAGTGTCAAGAAAGACACTCCGAGACTAAGAGTAACACTACAGAAAAACTGTGAATTTTTGACAAAAAAACTTCATCAGAAATCAAGCAAAATATGTCCAAAATCTAGTTCCGACGGATTTCTGATGGATTCACTCTCGTTGATAAAACCTTGGCTGGAAATGTATTTTGACAGTCAGCTTATCTGTCAAAAAATATTTTTGATGGATTTCCAACAAAAAAATCCATTGAAAAGTTTTCCCAATGAACTGATGGAATAACCTCTGAAAAATCTACCGAGAAGGAATTTTCGTCGGAAATTCATTGTAGAATTTCTGATAGAAATTCCATCGAAAATTTCCTACGGCAAGTTTTTGTCAGAAATCTGCTAGAAATTCTACTGTTGGAAATTTCTTGTCCGTCAGAACACCTTGCGATGATTCGTAATGACCCATTAGAAATGGAAAATCTATCGGAAACCTATACATATTTGAAAAAAATTAAAAAAGCTTCATATATATTCTGATTTTTACACTTGTAAAAAAAACTATAAGTGCAAACAAAGTAGTAATCTATTACAATTTATAATATGTTAAAGGATGATATAAAGTCTATTAAAAAGATTGATACAAAATTTGCTACAATAACAATCTCAATTTATTAAGTTTTGATTAACTAACAAAAATATAATTAAATGTACTATCCTACAAAATAATAGAGTCTATATTAAAAAAAGGAATCTAAACTATAATAAAAAATCTCATAATAGTCAGCAGTGCATCAAGAAATTTTATATTAATAGGTGATTCTTAAGGAATCTTTGATATGTCATATAGAAAATAATTAAACACTAAAAAAATTGATGGAAATCACTTGAGCCTAGGGCTATAACTGAACCGAGCTGAGCTGAGCACATATGTGTTCAAGCTTGAGTTTGTTTGCATATGTCGAGCTTGAGCTTGAATCGAGCTTAATTTTTTATGTTCAAGCTCAATTCATTTAGCATAGGGATTGTTTGAGCTTGGCTCGTGTTTGATTAATATTTAGATAATTAAGCGCTTATCAAGTAGTTCATTTATTAATATAAAATGAAGTCTTATTGAGTAGTATTATCTAACTGTTTATTTGCTAACATAATGAGACTTATCAAGTAATTAAACGAGTAGTACTATTTAACTGCTTGTTTGATAAATAAATGAGCCAAATCAAGTACTTGAACAAGTAGTTTTGTGGAGTTACTTGTTTGTTAAATTTACAAGCTTATCAAGCAAACTAATGAGCAGCTTTGTTAAGCTACTTATTTTAAAACTAGTTGAGGCTTATCGAGTTTATAAATGAGCTACTTATTGAACTTATAAAAATGAACAAATAAGCTTTTAAATGATCAAGCCACTAGAAGAACTACTAAAACAAGTATACAAATGAGCACAAACAAGTAGTTTGTGTTCATGAGTATATGAGTTCTTCTACTTAGGGAATCTAAATTTCCTTGCTAGATGAAGTGAATGACTTACAAAGACATTGTTAATTATTGCAATGTAAATATTCAAAAATGAGAGTGACAACAAAATAAATAAAATTTGACATTATTGTTTATCAACTAAACAACTGCTCATTAGTGAAAAATAATTTACTTTCTCACTACTTCTGACGTAGTAATATAATATGCAACTCCATTCTAATATAATAAGTAAATAATCATCGAAAATGGAAATTATCTTAATTAATTGATAGCACAAAAATATTTAAAAGTGTATCTCCTCTCCTTCACCTTCACCTTCACCAAACATAAATCAGAAGAAAATGAATGTATAAATGCAATTATTTGATATTGAATCCACATGCTTGATTATTTGATAATGAGTCTATATGTCTAATAAAATGAATCCAAAAGCCACATATTTCATCAAATAAATTATAGAGCAAAAAAAATTTAAAAGTTATAAAATATAAATTAGTCAAACAAGTCACACATCAAATAAATTCTAAAAGCCACTTATTATCTAGTAATGAATCCATAGGCCCACTAAAATGAATTCAAAAATCATAGATTACATCAAACAATAAATTTTAGATCGAACAATTTCTAAAAGCCATAGATTGAATCGAACAAGCTACACAAGCTATTTGCAAATGACAGATTCTAGAAGTCACAAATTACATAAAAAGCCACATATGATATATTCTAATAGATATCACACGTTCACATAACTTAGGGGAATTATCTCATGCTCAGAGTCAAATTAATCATCATATATAACAATTATGATTGAGATTTAAATAATAGCTACTAGCAACTCTAAAAGTAAAAGGCAACGAACATTATATTGAAAATGTTGATCCTCCAAAAGCAACCATCATCACAAATACATTATAATAAAACTTCAATATAATGGCTACCAACAATGCTTAAAGAGAATTGCAACTATAATTAAAATTTAGATCCTTTATAGCACCTATGTATTTAATCATCATATCTTCATTGCCCATTCCCCATTATTTGCCTCAAGTTTTATGGATGCATCTCTACCACATTAGAATTAAACTTATAGATAACAACAACGAACCAACAATAAATGTTTGACAACTACGTAACTAAGGTCACATTAAAAAATATTTACAGTAAACATAATGTTATACCAACTTAGAATAAATTTATAAAAATTTCAAAGATTGAAGTCATAATATTTCATTGAAAATGAATTTTCTTTATCTCTTCTTTGCCTTGAAAAACATAAAAAAATACAAATAGGTATCTCAAAATATTAAATTTTTTTTATGTTTAATCAAATAAAATAAGCTATTAACCTTTATCTTTCTCTTAATGAGTCTTTAAATGATACTATTCATGATAATAACCAAATCAAGCATAGAGCTATTCAAGCTTGTTCATTTAATGATCGAGTATTTATAAAAGTATTCAAGCTTGTTCAATTAATTAATTGAATAATCGCTAATTGAGCCGAGCCATGAGTAGCTTGTTGAACTCTCAGTTCATTTACAACCCTAAATAACCCAATCAGAAAGCTTGAAGAAAACCCAATGGAAAGACACTTCAAATAATAATTGAATTTTCCTATGATTAATCTACGGACTCAAAAATATCCTCATCCATAATGGAACAAGTCAAAACATCTATTTTTTTTTTAATCTTCAGAATTCTTTTCCACTCTTTACTACTTTGCAAAACATTACAATAATATTACTTTTTCTTCTCCGAAAATAACCTACAAGACTCTTCCATCATTTATCTTGAAACAACTAATTACATAACAAGTTGCTCGCACCTTTTTTTATGCACTTAAATTGTTAATAGACATATAATGAAATGCACAGGAAGAGATAACATAAATAAGATTCATAAATTTGTCACAAAATAAGTTATTTGATATTTTTATAAAAATATATTTTGAGTTTTATACAAATTTGATGAAAATCAAAAGTATAAGTTAAACATTCATAAATCTAGCTCCAAATAGGAAAATAACTATAAGATTCATATGTTTTATACAAATTTGAAGAAAACTAAGCTATAAATTGAAGATTTTTTCTAAAACTTTGAATTTATATTCCACACAAATGAGCAGATGAAATCACAAATAAATAGCTCTACAAGCTAGGAGTGGTTTACCTTTGATTTTATGGCAAAATTGGATGAAAATGACATATTTTCATGGAGATTTGTGTGCCTTAGGTGTCCTTCCACTGTCACTTTAAAGAGATGGAGCTGGCCATAAAGGAAAAAAATAGAGTTTAGGGTCGGGGTCGATTTATTGGTTCGAAATAATAGTAGATTCTGATAGATTTTTTGATGGATTTTTCACCAAAAATTTTCCAACAAAAATTCCACTAAAAAATTTGTAATGTTTAAGTGGGGTTGGCACATCGTTCTTTTTGCAAAAAATTTTGTCAAAAAATTTTTAACTAAAAATTTGCTAGAAATTCCACCAGTAATTTCCCATGAATTAATCCGTCAAAAATTCTATCGATAATAACTATTTTTCCTATAGTAAAAAAGCCACCACATCAACCCTTTTATTCAGCAAGAAGTAGTTCCATCGAAATAACTCCCCCCAATCGCCTTTAAAATTGATTCAAAACAGAGTCTATTCGGTCGTTGAATTAAGGCCCCATAAATGGCAGTGCTAAGGCACTAGAAGTTTTGACATTTTGGTTCTTTTAGCACCGTAACACTGACCATTAGCATCAAAGCCCTAAACTCTCTGACATTTTGGCTTATTCTTGCTCTTTCTTGAGTCAAAGTGCTCAAATATGCATCACACTTTCTACATTGAAAGCCTGATCTTCATCAAATTAGCATTGTAATGTTAGTATCTCATCAAGGTGTTGTATTTTCTATCTCTCAATCTATTTTTTTAGATTGGCACTATAGTGCTGCAAACATAGCGCTAAGGTGTCATTTTGACCTTCTTCTAAAATCTTTATTTCTTCTACAAGGAGAAATTTCATGCCATAAATACCATAAATTAATGAAATTAACTATAAAATTATTTCACTTTATTAAAAACATATGTTTATTTTTCACTTATTTCACTTAACCTACTTACTAGTCAAATACCACAAAACTTAAATTATTACTTATCTTCACATAATCTTATATAATTCTCATGAATCCTTGAATTCATTTGGAAGTAAAACTTTAAAATTTAAAATTATTAAATAATTATTTGAGATGAATAATTAGTCTTGTATATTTAATTATTAAATATAAATAATAGATAAATTATAATAGTCTAAATTCTTACTTAAACTAATATTTCTCTTGAACTTAGTTATCTTTGTGCTTAATAGTGTTGTAGTTGATCCTTATGATTTTTGACCACTTGATGGTCATAAATTCTTATCAATTATTAATTGAATAAGCATAAAATGATATTCTCTCCTAAATTCAACACACTTAGTTCAAATTGATGATTCTTTGGATTGATTAGTTTGTAAGAAGAATGTTAATTACTATTATTGTATAATACTTTGCCTCAACATTTTCTCTTCTATCTTTTATTTTATTACAAGAAGATCACTTCTTTGGCTATGTATCTTTTGAAATTTTTATTTTCATACTATTTTATTTTTCTTATTTATCTAATGTCAATCTAAGTACATTATCAATTTTCCACTATATGTGTTAAGATCCATTTTATACTAAACATATTTATATTATAAAAATAATCTTGATATCCAATTTATAATATGTCAAATGACTAAATTAATAATGAGCCATACTGTCTACATATAGTGTTTTAGAAGTTTACTAATTCATTACAAAATACTAGTTATTATTAATTTAAGATATTATTAACTATTAAATAATATTAGTGCAAGTCATATTTTATCATCCTAAAATAAGATTTAATTAATTTTAAATCTAAATTTTACTTTTCTAACTAAAACCTTAAATTTAAATGAAAACAAAATTTATGAGGAAAATAATAATTTTGTGATTTCAAAACTAAAATAGAATAAATTTGTCAACTTAAACACTATAGCACCTCGACATTGAAAAATAAAGCGCCTTAGCACTAAACACCTACAAACTTCAAATAACATATTGCTTACAACTACTATAGAAAAATAACAAAAAGCACTACAATTCTCTCTTTGGCCTCAAAGTCATTTTCAATTATTACAAAACAATAATAAAATATACAAATAATAATAAAATAAAAGGAAGGGCAAGAACTCCATATTCTTTGACCTTTTTCCTTTACCTCATCATCATCATCATCTTCTTCTTCTTCTTCTTCTTCTTCTTCTTCTTATTATTATTATTATTATTATTATTAGTATTCTTGTTCTTCTTCGTCTTCTTCTACTTCTTCTTCTTCATATTCTTCACCATCTATGTGACTTGGACAAACATACAATTGAAATTGTGGTATTGTAGAAAAGTACACATGGTTAGGACATTCAACTGAAAATTTTGGAACATATGTGCTAAGGCTAAGTTGTAATTAGTCATATATGTGAACTATCACTACTATTGCTCCATATAATGATCAAATTTTCTTCCCATCATATAATGATCAAATTTTCTTCCCATTTCTTATTGCCATCAATGCTTTCCTAGACCCTTTATTTTGCTTTTAGTACTACTTCTCTTAAGTCACTTTCTTGCTCTCGTATAGTCCTAGTAGACCATGATCTAGAAGTTGATGTGCATGAACTCTCACCAAGCTCTACAGATTTGGACTCATAAGATATAACTTTATCCTTTGTAATAACAAATTTAGAAAATAATTCTTCAAATGGGTATCCAAATGCTCCAACTAGAACACATAGTTGATAAATAAGAGAGGAATGAGTAAAACCTATAGTTGTGCTACATTCAAAATATTAAGAATAGAAATCTAAATTAAAAAATAATAATATTATACTTGTAGGTCATAAATAGAAAAATATTTATTTAATTGACTTTAAAAGTTCTTGTAATGCAAATTTAAATTTACTTTATTTCAAAAGTACTAAAGATTATATTTGGTTGTGAGATAAAAGGCTATGTCATATTAATATGTATTCTTTAAAAAAATTTATAAAACTTGATTTAGTTGATGGATTGCCTAAAATCAATTTTTATTCTATTTATGTTTGTGATACATGCATACAAGGTAAACATTAAAAATATTCATTTAAAAATAAAAATATTGTTTCTACTTCTAGAACTTTAGAACTTCTGCATCTAAATTTGTTGAACCGTTAGTACTACTAGCTTAGGAGGTAAATTTTATGTATTTGTTATTGTTGATGACTTTCTAGATTTACTTGTGTTATATTTTTAGAACATAAGAATGATGCATTTGATATCTTTAGACAATTTGTAAAATATTTTCAAGGAGAACAAGGTTATTTGATTAGCAAAACTCAAATAAAACATGGAGGAGAATTTGAGAATAAAATATTTGAAAATATTAATGATGAATTTAAAATTAAACATACTTTTTTGCTCCTAAGACTTGCTAGTAGAATGGTGTTGCAGAAAGGAAAAATAAGTTTTTGATTGAATTGAGTATAGCTATGTTAGATGACTATTTCTTGCATAAATACTTTTGGGTTGAAGCTATTAATACAACTTGTTATGTTATGAATAGAGTTTAGTTGATTCCTATCTTAAATAATAACCCTTATGAATTGTTCTTTGAAAATAAATTTAAGGTTAGTCACATTCATGTTTTTGGTTGTAAGCTTTTTATCTTAAATAACTTAAAAGAATCTTTACAAACTTTGATAGTAAATTGGTGATGGAATCTTATTAGGCTATTCCTTGTCATGTAGTTTTATAGAATTTTTAATAGGAGAAAGGTGATTATAGAAGAATCAATGTATTTAATTTTTGATGAAAGTGTTGTTGATCTTATTAGAGATGATTTATTTGATGATGAGGTAAATGAATTTAGGAAAATAATTTTATAAGAAAAAGTTGATGATTCTTTGCCTAAAGAGTGGGGATTTATTCAGAATCATCTAGAAGGCTTGATTATAGTAGATATATCCCTTGGTGTTATGGATAGAAATCAATTTAAGGATGTGATAAATCATTATATTTTATATTGGAGATAGAACCTAAATCTATTGATGAAGCCTTGAAAGATCATTATTGGATTGTAGCTATGTATGTGGAATTAAATTAGTTTGTTAGGGATGATGCTTGTAAATTATCCCTAGACCCCAAAATCAAAATGTTATTGGAACTAAATGAGCTTTCAAAAATAAGTTAGATGACTCAAGTTGCATTATTAGAAATAGGTTTAGGTTAGTTGCACAAGGGTGCACATGAGATGAGGAGATAAATTTTGAGGAATCCTTTGCACCCGAGCAAGAGAGGATATTAACTTTCTCCTTACTTTTGCTGTTTAGGAATTTTAATATCTTTCAAATAGATGTAAAAAGTTCATTCTTGAATGGGTTTAATGACTAAGATATCTTTGTAGAGCAACCCCTGATTTTGTGAACCTAGATCTTTTTTATTATATAGTTAAATTAAATAATGCTTATGTGATTTAAAATAGGATTTTCAAGCTTTGTATGATAAGTTGAGTAGTTTTCTTATTGACCATGAGTTTAGAAGGGGTACAGTAGATATCACCTAGTCCTCAAAATATATGTGATGACTTGATCATTGTGTAAATGAATCTTTGTGTCATGAGTTCTCATCTTTGATGTCTAAAAAATTTAAAATGAGTATGATGGAAAGAACTTAACTTTTTCTTGCATTTTCAAGTGAAACTATAAGAAATTCAACTTTTATTTGACACACTAAGTATGCAAATAATTTGATTAAAAGGTTTGATATGAAGAGATTCAAATCTAGTAAAACCTCATGATCCCCTCCACTAGACTAGACTTGGATGAATTAGGTAAACCCATTGACCAAAAACTCTATAAGAGTATGATAGCCTCACTTTTATACCTTATTATTAGTAGACTGATATTATATTTTCTATTTATTTGTGTGCTCATTTACATGCTACTCTTAAGGAATCTCATTTAATAACAAGCATATATTTAATTATTTGATAAGCACATATAGCTTAGGTTTGTGGTATCTTAGAAAAAAATTCATGTGATTTGGTGCTTAGTTTATTCATTTTAATGTTTTCAAAAAAATTGTTCGAGAGTTTTTAGTGTTTTGGCAGGTTAGTTTATGTTCAATCAATCTCAATTTTTTAATAGTTGATAAATCATTTATTTATTATGAAATTTTAGTAGCTTTAGAATAATATGTAAATTTTATGCTATAGGTTAGCATGATTGTTGTGTGATGTTTTATTCCGAGTTCATAGATTAATACAAGTAGACTCGAGAAATAAGCTTAAGTTGTGAATTGATTAATTTCTTTCATTTCAATTTCAATATTATGGCTTTTAATTATATGATAGGAACTATTATTTTTTGGAATTATTGAAATTAATGGCATACATAATTTTAAGAAAAGCCTTATAATAATTTAATTATCTATTGATTCTTAGTGAAAGTTGATTTATTGCATGCCATGTAGACTCTTTCATTGGTTAGAAATCACATGTTATTAATGGTACTTAGGGGATTTTACTAGTGAAATATATGATTAAAATAGAACTTTCATGCTTATTCTAATGTTGACTTTACAAAATAGATAAGAAAAGCACATCATGCATATGTTACTTTTTAGGATCTTCACTTTTGTCTTAACAATTCTAGTGCTGAATTTACAAACTAGAATCTTATTGCTCTTTCTATTATTGAAGCTAAGTACATAGCTATTTGGAAGTTTTGTTTTAGGTTTTTTTGGTTAAAACAACAATTAGGAGATTTTCAGATTAAGTTAGAACACATTCCTATTAGATGTGACAACACTAGTGTTATTTCTTTAACCAAAAAATTCTATTCAACAATCACGGACCAACAGTATTGAGATTAGGCACTATTTTATTAGGGATCATGTTCTTAAAGGAGATGTTAATGTTGAATTTATCAATACTAATATACAAATCACTGACATTTTTATAAAACCTTTACTCAAAAAGCACTTTTGTACTTTAAAACATATACTAGATCCATCTATTTAGTTACATAAATCATTCAATATATTCTCACATGTCATTACCTTTTTGATGTTACAACAAGGAGAAGTATGTATGTTGGCCTTTTAAAATTTTGTTACACATGCATAGATTTAGAGAGAGCTACTTTTTTTCATTACAAGTTTATTTTGCTACTTGTTTTATTTTACATATTCTCACATGTTTCATTTTGGTGACTTGTTTTACTTTGTCTATTTATTTTTTATATAATTTAAAAGCATTTTTATTTCAAGGTTGATATAAGGTCATTTTGTACCTTCACCCCTATACACTACCAACATAGGTTTGTCATCATAAAAAGGGGGAGATTGTTGACTCCATGAGACCCATTACTTATACATTTAATTTTGATGATAATATACATGTGATTGGATGAACCTAATAATTTATTTTAAGTGTTCCAATAAGCTCACCAGCCCCAGTTTGCTTCATCAAATTTAGAAAGTCAAGATTAATATAAACTAGGGTAGTTTGGAAATTTACCTAGATTTTGTAATCTAAGACAAATAAGAGCTCAATAATATAAAAAATAATGTCTAAAATATTTTCATATCATTTATGATTTTTGCACATTTTTTATATTTTATTTGCATTAATGTTTTTAATATTTCAAATTATCCTTTCTGGATAATTTAACTACTTGCATGTGTTTAAGTCTCATCCATTGCATCTTAAAGTGAGTTAAATTTATTTTATACTTCATTAACTTTATTTTCATGCATAGATTAACTTTTATCCATTTAGTTTTAACATTAGAATTAAATTACTCTTTCATTCTCTAAATTATTACTTTTCTCTCTCCTATCAATAATTCTATTTTATTTTATCCTTGGCCAAATTTTTTGTTGTTTCGGCATGATAAATTTTGTAAGCATTATTTAATTAATGTCATATTAATTTCTCTCATTTTATGTTTTTTGATTTCAAATTTATTTATATTCTAAATTTAAATTGGTCTTTAGTTTAAATTATTTCCAAATTTTATTAAATCCATTTTAGCAAACTTTGGCTGGCCTAATGTGCTTAAATTGAATGATTTTGAATTTATATGAATTAAGTTAACTTAATTCAAATTTAAATTTAGTGGACCATTAATTAATTACACGTTCCTATTTTAATTCCTTATTTTTGAAAAGTTTTGACCTCCAAATCCAACCACCCCCAACACCACTTAATTTAAGTTTAGTTTAAGTTTCAAATACTTTCTCATTTAATCTTTCTTGGTTGAATTTAAATTGATTTTCATTTATTGAAATTTAATCCATACATGGAATATTTTTTTGCCAAAAATCCCATCTTATTTAATTTAAATATTTTATTTAAATTAATTCTAGTAACTTGCTTTATTTAATATCATCTAATCATTTAATTAATCTCTCATATATATTGCATTAAATCATGACGGACTCCTTATGGAAAGTCCTTGGTCATCCCATGCATATTGATTTTTGATTTATTCTAAATTCAAATTATTTTGAATCACTTCCTTAATTGATCCTTTAATTAATTAGGAAGAGTTTATTTATGTTAATTGCATTCAAAGTAATTCCTCCATTCTTGCATATTCAGCCTCATTATATTTGAATTCAAACTTTAAAGCATGTGTCAAATTATTCTAATATCAATGACTTGTCTTAATAACTTTTTTCTCTTGAATTATTCTCTCATTGGTCGAAACTTACATGGTTTATTTTAGTCATGTGATTGCTTAATTAAATTAAGTAATCTTTCCCTCTCCTTTTCTCTTGCTTGGCCGACCACATCATCTTAAATTTGAATTTATTTAAATTTTGTTACATGTGCTCTAATATTCAAAATCTAAATTATTTCCTTATGTAATTTCCCTCTATTTCTTTCTCTCTTTCTCTCTCACCTTGGCAAAATTCTCATGGTCCTAAATATATTTAAAGTGGTGCTCTCATGACATAACTTCCTCATGATTCTCTTCTCCTTTGCCGAACCTATGCTAGTGGATTTCTTGGAGTCAAATTGATGATGCTCATCTCTTTATTTTACTCTTTCAACAATATTCAAGCGGAGATTTTCTTCAACCTTTTCAAGTTTCTTTTAAGCATTTGAAAAGTTCACATCAAGCCTTGCTTTATTTGCTCATACATACAAGGGACTTGAATAAGGGTGTTAAATTCATTTCAATAATTTACATCATTTGTTTGATTTGAATGAAAAAATTTATATGCTTCATTGTTAAAGTTTTTCTCAAAAGCTCTTTTCATTATTATTCTAAGTGCTTTAAATGATTATCTCTTTATTTGATTGGGTAGAAAAAATATTCATAATGCTTTTACAAAGATTGTTTCTTGTTTTTCATATTTTTAAAATCATTGAACTTTGATAAGTGAAAAAGATTAGTTAATTTAGCATGTATTTTTAAGTAAAAACTTTATTATTTTATGATTTATTTTCATAATTTTAAGTGTTTATGACACGAAATCTCTTATTGAAAAAAAAAAAGAGAAATGCAAAATTGCAAAATTTAGAAAATGTAGAAAATCTAGAATATCCAGAAAATGCAAAAGAAAAAGTTGTCCAAAAATAGAGAAGACATCATCGTGACACCAGATTTACAGCACCAAGGCACCAAACCTAGTGTTGAGGCACTAAATTATAGCACGGTGGCGCCATAATTTGAAATTTAAGGCAAAAAATTAGAGAGCAGAGAGCCTATGAACTATTACAAAACCAGTACCGAGGTGCTATAGATCTGCCAGAGCAATTTTAGTAGTTACAGAAAGTAGTTGAGCAATTTTTGAAGCAATTTCAAGGGGACGAAGTGAAAACTACTAGAGGGACTTAAAAGCTATAAATATGGGGTGTTAAGCAGTGTTAAAGGAGATTTTTTTGGTGAGTGAGTTTAGTGAGAGTATGTGAGAGTGCAATGACAGCACTTGAAGAGTGACACTCTAACTGTTGTGTGTGTGTGTGTGTGTGTGTGTGTGTGTGTGTGAAGTGTGTGAGGGAGATCAGAATCATGAGATCAAGGAGATGGATACACCACAAAAGGAGAGAATTTCCTGGTGCACTATTTCCTTTTCTTTATATTTTTTAGTACTTCCTACACATATTTATATATTGTGTTTGTGTTTTACTTTCTAAGATGTGGAACTAAGAGAGAGAACTCTAAATTTATGTGAACTTTTAGGATTTTGTGTTGTATTAGACTTTATTGTGTATTAATATAAGAAAATATTTGTGCTTTAAATAAAAATGTGTTTTGCTTCTTCTTATGCTTCATTTACTTGTAATCTAGCCAATTACAAAGTTAAAAGTAAGTGTGATATAGAGATATCAATGGAATCCTAGAAGAATAAGTAAGAAAAGGAAAACAAATGTACTAAATAATTATTAATATGCTAGATAGGTCAAAGTAGCTAAATAGCCATTATATATATGATTATTTTTAGGATTTGCAATAAGTTAAAAGGAAATATAGCTAAAGCAACCAATCAAAATTTACTTGGCACTAGGTAGAAAATTGGGTAAAGGGATTAGTTTGGTTATACTTGTCTAGAGATAAAGAGTATAGCACATTTGCTCCTAGTTGACACTATAAATTTTAAATTAACCATTGTGATTTATTGGTCCAAGATAAAAGTGATCCCAAACAACCCCTAATAATCAAACAAATTATAATCAAAAGGCAAAAATCTTAAATCCATCAAACTTTTTTATTGCTACCTTCATGGGCATAATATTTATCATAATTATTCACTTTGTGACAATTTTTTATAAAAATATACTAGAATTAGATGAAAAAGTTTTGGCTTGTTGAAGTATGATGCATTATAAATAAGAATAAATAAGATAAAATAATTTAAAGATAAGAACACCAACTTTTATGCATCTCAATTTTATTAAGTCCTACATTTGGAGAAGCATAACCAAATCATATAAAATAATGCTAATTTACTTAAACCCAAACTCAATAAAAAGAAGCCTAGATAATCTTACATGAAGATTGTGTCTCTCCAAAACATAGCCTTCTAAGATGATTACTGATCAAATCTTGATGATATCATTCTTTAATATTGAAATCTAATGACCACCATCAAAATAAAATTTAAACTGAGAATCTACTCTTCAAAGCTTAAGCAGAGAGAGTATATCATGTTTCATCAACTATATAAAAAAATGATTGGAAGTATATGCTATGGAAGTCTTTAAGGTTAGCTTACAAGTTGTAAATGAAAGATCTCCTTTTATAGTCTACATGAACTAGAAGTGTTATAAGAAATCATAACCATAATTGATCATGAGTTGAAATCCTACATATATGCTTTAATCCCAATGAGACTTCAAGTCTTGATGACCATCAATCAATCACTAATTCTAATCAAGAAGATTGAGAGGAATAATTGTTCTATACAATACTTCTCTAATCTCATGTGATGCATGTTTTACCACTCAACATGATCTAACTTACATTTACCTTAAGATTATATCAAGTCATGAACCAATAGTAAAATATATTTGGATAAAATTTCCTATATTTTTTTCAATCACATAACACAAAGCCATTGAATTATTTTTAATGATATAATAGAAAATATTTATGTGCGATAATCATGATGTCTCAATTTCTCCAACAAAATACATAATATCCATGATTATAAAAGATTATAACTATAATAACAAAAGTGTACCTCTATAGATAAAAAATAGTGGAGTTCATAGAATACAATAGTATGTTCAATTCTTATGCACAAATCATGCCAAATAAATCAAAGTAAGCCTACCTACAATTTTTTTGTGCTAGCATATCATGACACAACCTTTCTATCAAATTTTACGATAAATTTTATATAACTCAAATTAAAAAAAATCTTAAAATAAAAAATACTTAATAAAAAAATTCAATATGAACATATAAAATGTGTATAATAATTAAAACAACAATATATTAAAAGTTATATGGTGTAAGTTTTCAAAATGTCAAAATATTATAAATTTTAAAATTTTTAACCCAATTAAAATTTAGAAATCACAAGAAAATAGAGATGGAACTACAATATCCTATCTCGAGATTTTTGATTAATTTGCCTCACAAAAAATGATCCTAAAACCTCCAAACTCAGCTCCCTCACTTCTCTCTTCCTATCACCTTCTTTGAAGGGAAGAAAAGGACTTAATTAGATACTTATGGATAAGGATTGAGCTTTTAAATAAAAAATAATATTAGGATTTTGTGTGTGTGTGTGTGTGTCTATATATATATATATATATATATATATAAAATATATATATATATATATATATATATATATATATATATATATATATAAATATATATATATATATATATATATAAATATATATAATATATATATATATATACATATATATATATATATATATATATATATATATATATATATATATATATTCATATGCAAATAGTCATAAAATAGCATATCATATTTAAAAAGCTTTGGTAAAAACTTATTTGCACTAATATTATAAATTTCTAAGGAATTTTTAATTGAACAAATAACATTTTATTTTCATACATATAATGTCCATAGATATTAAAAAATATTAATTAAAGTTCCTTATATTCTATAATATTATGAATATAATGAGTAAATGAAGCTTATAATAGATTCATTAAAATTTATTTAAAACCTTTATAGGTGAAATCTCAATTGCACACTATCAAGAGTATTTTGCTATTATTTCTTTATAAAATAATTCAAAAAATTATAATTTAGAGCATTTATTCAAACAATTAATCGCTTGAAAGTATTATAATTGACTCCAAAATTACATATATACTTGTGATTATTACAACACATTATACAAAGAATTTGAGTGAAATGTCAACTCATGTTATGGATGTGATAAAATAATATGGAGGTGATAAAATATCAACAAGGTGAGAACTACAAGCAAACTTTCACAAAGCCATCACATCCACCCAATCTATATTTGGCTAAAAGGCACAATGTTGTCTTATAGCACTCACCATTGATGATATCGGCTAATAGTTGTTGCTCTATGTCAGCAAAAAAAAGCTCCATGAGGAGTCTAAAATTTGCCAAGATGGCCTTCTTGCAAAGAGATATTAAGTAGAATGGGATAACCTCCTACTCCATAAGTAGAGGTGATCAGTTCAATAATTTAAGCCTAGTTGTGAGACAACTGGCTAGTATCAATATATATTTGTTTAATCTTTGCCTAATTGTTCATAGGTCAATTAGATTATGGATGAAAGCATGGAAGCTAGTTCTAATCAGGGCTTATTTTGAGCACTCTATTAAAAAATGAGCTCCTCATGATATTTTATAAAATCATGGATTTGCTATTGATTTTAACACAGTATGTACATGTGATTTTTATTTATTTATTATGTACTGAATTGGTAAGAAAATTTTGGGCTGCTTAATCATTACTCTTGCAAAGTCAAGATTTCTAAATATTATATACAAATACCTTCAAAACATAATATATATATTTTTATCTTCCAAAGGATTACAAATATTTTCATTTATCAAATAAAATTTAAATATGAGATTAATCAAATATGTAATTTAAATTTTTTGATCCAATCTATCAAAAATTTAGTGGCAGCCCTCAGAATAGTGTTCTATCAATAATTTCTTTTCAAAAAAAAAAGAAGCAATAATTTCATTATTTCTGCACTATCGATCCTTCTAAAAAGGATCGCTCACACTGATTTGATTGAGAACAAATACACCCAACTTGCTGTCGGGTGAGCGGAATCCTTCGAATATGCAGCTATTACTATTCTATTATTGTAATATATTAATCCATTATACAATCGATGAATTTGAAATTTATATAATTTTTACTCAATTTGCTGAAATATTTTCTACAGGTTTATTTTATTTACAAGATATAATTAGATTTATAGATTTTCTTCAAAATTGACATAATTTATTTGGTATTAATTGAGTTGTTTGGTGAAGTTTAAGTATTCATAAGAAAAAGGTTTAAATCCATATATTTAGCTATTTATTTGATATTTTTATCACACTTTTATCTCTAATAATATTTTTAATTTGTAAAATTAATAAGGAAATATTTAATCTCAGTAGCAATCCTTGTGGTTCTTTTCCTCTTCCAAAGATTTGGCACAAACAAAGTTAGCTTCTCCTTCTCATCAATTATGGTCCTCTGGTTCTCATTCACTGCTACGATTGGCCTCTTCAACATCATCAAATTGCACCCATCAATCATTAAAGCTTATCTCCTCACTACATTTTCTACTTCTTTCAAATAAACTACAGAAAGGGATGGGAACTCTTAGGCGCCATTGCTCTCTGCGTCACAGGTCAGTATATTTTCCTTAATTTCCATCCGTCTCTTTCAGTGTGATCTTTAATTAACATTTATAACAAGACTTATGCATTTTCTTGCAGGAGCTGAGGCTATGTTTCCTGATCTTGGCCACTTTAACAAGAGAGGAATTTAGGTAATATAACGCTTAATCTAGCTTTCAAGTCTTTATCTTCGAACTAAACCTTTTCCTTTCAGTTGCTAAACATTACTGTTTATTATTGCAGCTTTCTTACTCACTGATCCTTGCTTACTCAGGCGAATGGAAAAGGTAGGAATAATAAACAATAATAAACTGTAACGTTTAAGCTGAGGTTGTGTATCCTGCACTGATCCTTGCTTACTCAGGCGAAGCTGCATTCCTTATCAAGAACCCTGATAAAATCAGCACAGCCTTCTACAGTTCAGTTCCTGAGCCCATATTCTGGCCTATGTTTGTCATTTCAACGCTCGCAGCTGTTGTTGCAACCTTAGCCCTGATCTCAGCAAGCTTCTCCATCATCAGACAATCCATTGGGCTCGGTTGCTTTTCTCGTGTGACCAAGATTCATACTTCAGACAAGCATTTGGAACAAGTCTACTCTCCTGAGGTGAACTACTTCCTCATGTTTGTGTGCATTCTAATCACAGTCGGTTTCAACGGCGGTGCAGAGATCGGAAATGCGTTTGGTAAGCCATTTTTGCACAATTGCATTACGAATGACTTGTTCCAGGGCTACTAGTCTCTGTCTCACATGGTATATGAGGTATCTTAAAAATAGCATGACAGGTTTGATGATGCAGGTGTGGCTGTGATATGGGTAATGCTCACAACAGTGCTCATGGCTGTGGTGATGCTTGTTATATGGGACACAAACATAATCCTTGTTGTGATATTCCTATCAGTTTATGTCAACATAGAAGGAGTGTACATGTGCTCATTGCTCAACAAGCTCGCACATGGAGGTTGGGTCCCCTTTGCAATCTCAGCCTTCTTCTTGGTGATCACCCTCTCATGGACATATGGAAGAAGAAATAAGAGAGAGTATGAAGATGGCAAGAAGATGAGCAAACAAGAACTGAATCAGCTCGTCGAAACTAGCACAAGAGTCCCCGGTGTCTGCATCTTCTGCACTGATCTAATGAATGGAATCCTGCCGATCATTCGGCATTTTGTGCAGCATGTAGGCACACTTCGTCAGATCACAGTGCTCGTCACTGCAAGAACACTTCCAGTAAGGACTGTGCTTCATGAAGAGAGGTTCATCGTCGCAATGCTCGGCCCCGAGGGGGTTTACAGATGCGTTGTTCAGTATGGTTACATTGATCAAGATGGAATGGATGGAGAGGAATATGTGACTTCCATTGTTGGGGTGATCAAGGAGATAGCTGAGAATGCTGAGGAGATTGAGATGCTGGATTCTGTATCTTCGAAGGATGTGATATTTGTGCTTGGGAGAATCATTCTCAATGCCAGTGACAAGAATGGGGGTTTAAGGAAATGGGTGATTAATAACATGTACAGGTTTCTACAGAAGAACTTCAGATCTAATGTTGCCACTTCGAGGATTCCTCCTAGCAAGAGTTTGCAGGTGGGAATGCTTTATGAGATTTAAGAAGAGGATAATATTGTTGAATATAATATAAGATCCAACGGACTTGGCACGTACTTGATTGTTATAGTCGTTAATGCAGAGCCTACTTTTAAAATTTCTGAAGTGATTCAAATAATAATAATAATAATAATAATATAAAATCGAATGAACTAAATAACGGCCTATTTATAGATTTTAATAGGGATATTATTATCCTTATATAGAGAATTTTTCATTGTTATTTTAAACAAATTGCACCTTTTTTATGATCAAATTTTGATTGGATAATATCACCTACCATTGGTTAACTACTCTCCTTTGACCTATCATCTAAAAAAATTATTATGTGTTAACTCATAAACACATTAATGGTCACTGTTGAACTCACTTTTGAAGTGAGGTTGACCATCTCCTCTTTAAACTTAGGATTCATCTAGGCACTAAGATCACATTAGAACTAAAACACTTATAGTGGTAAGGAGAACACTAACCCTAAGCCTAGAAGACTCATAAGACTTGATCTTTGGGTTTAGACCTACCAGGATAGGTAAGGTCCACCTATCTTAAACTCAATTAAGCCATATATCAGACAAACTTTTCAAACTCAAACCAAATGATTACAAACTAAACTTCAATCAACACCAATTGATTCTAAACCCAATTTGATCCATTAAGGTCTAATTTGGCTTAATGGCTAAGTTGTCCCAACTTAACTTATTTTGACTCAAAAGGGTTAAATCCAAGATTAATTCAATCCAATTGAAATTAAACTCACCTAAACTCATTTGAACTTCAATTGGAGCTAATTGAACCTTAATTGCAATCTAATTGAATCAAATCAAGTCAAATTGGCCCTCAACCCAAGTTGACCCATTTGAATCCTATAGGGAAAAATTCAATTCCATTTGATTCAAGCCAAAATGAATCAATCCAAGCCTTATGATCATCTTAAACATTCAATTGAACTTCCTAATCCATTCCAACCTTTCTAATTCTATCAATTGATTTAATTAACCCAACTTGACTCATTTGGACCTTTTAGTCCAAATGAGTCAAAACTCATTCTAACCCAAATTAATTGAAACCAAAATCACAAATCAACTCTAAATTCATCATTGAACTTGTTTCAACCATCAAAGCCAATTTGATCAACCAACCCAATTTACCCATTTAGTCAAATTTGACATAAATGACCAAATTGAACCAAAACATATCCTAAACCAAATCAATCTAAATCAAAGACTTCATTCCATGGAAAATGATTAATTAAACCCAATTGATCAATTTGACCAATTTGTTCAACTTAGCTATTTGAATCATATGATTCAAATTCAAATGCACTTCAAATTAAATCAAATTGATTATACTAACACATTCTAAATGATCATTTGAACATAATTCAAAGCCCCTTGACTCAATTTGGTCAAGTAGTCAACCTGATCCATTTTAATCTAAATTGACCTATACATGTCAAATTGAGCTAAACCCAACCAAACCAAGTCCAAACCTAACCCAACTTGACATGACTTATCCTTAAGTCCCCATTAACCTTCCCAAGTGGACCCAACCCATGGTGAATTTAGTTCAGCCCAAACCAAGTGAACCAAGAGTTTCAAATAAAATAAAATCCCCATTTGGATGCTCTGCCAACCCCTTTTGACCATGGTAATCCTCCTTAGCACCCTTTGAGGATAGACCCACTAACCCAACTTGACCAAAGGTTGTTGAATTTAGCCCTTGACAAAGTGAGGTCCCTCTAACCTTGGCAGACCCTTAGTTCAGTCCAAAGGACTTTTCCCCATCACAACTAGTCACCAAATTCCATGGGCCACTAGGGGACCTCCACCTCAATAGTCTCATGCTATTTCTAACCACCCCGACTAGTCGGCCACAGATGAACCAACCTTTTTGGTTGGTTCACTTGGGGAAAAGGGGTATACACCTCTTCCCCCACTGAAATCGAATACACACCTTCCTTTGAGCATGAAAGCTAGTCCCATAGTTTCCCTAGAGCTTCCCATGCACCCTACTACAGGTGAGACAAAGCCTCACACTAGCCCAAGCACTTTCTCCATCCAACCTTACTCAAACTCCACCAAATTCAAATTAACTCTTCTACACCTTCCCCTCACTCTGACAAACCAAAATGAATCAATTTCTAGTTGAACGAACATCGAAATCACTCATAGAAAACTCCAGCGAGCTTCGCAATGGCGCTTGGTCTAGAGGATGATCGGTGAAGAGGCAACTCCTCTTCTCAATAGAGCTTCATCTCTTCAAGGTGAAGCTACCTTAGTCATTAGTTAGCCAATCTATAGCTCCAGTGACATAAATTTTTGAAAACCATAGAAAATCCCATATGTGTTGTTCTTTTACAAAGAGTTTTATGATTTGACATGAAACCAACGTAAGATCCCCTTAGAATTGTTTCTTGATCGATTTGGAATCGACTTTACCGTCAAACGAGCTCTGGCAAGCTTGGATCAAATGGTAAAAGGCGAACGATGTCTATTTTTTGTCGGGGGTTGATGACGGATTATCCATTGTTCGTTCAACCTGATTAAATGCATTCGAACAGCTGAGAAAAAGTGTGTCCCCACCACTAAGTTAGCAATCAATCATGTGGATATTTTAAGTAGTCAATCTTACGTGCCATATGAAAAATGCTTCCCTGTCAGCGCCAACGCGGCACCGATTGTATAAATGAATTAATTAGGGTTTAAAATGTATTTTAATTAGCTAAAACTTTGAAAAATCATAACGAATTATAGATAATCTAAAAATACAATTAAATCCATTTTTGAAAACTTAGACAAATGAGAATCTAAGAAAAATAAAAGCGCAAAATTTTATTAAGTGAATTATGATTAATTAGGATTTAAAAATTTTACTTAATTAGTTTAATTAAGCCTCAATTACTTGGCTAATTTGCTTGGAATTTGGTGTGAATGTCTTTTGGGATGATATTTGCTTCCCATAATTTTCTCAAGGTAATTTGCCAAGCAATTTTAAAAGTCAAATTTTCAAATCATAATTAGCCATTTTGTACATTTAGTAATTGTTTAAAATTAAACAAATTATAAAATTAATTATAGATGCTTAATTATTCATTAAAATTGTAAGGGTGACCAGCAAAATTAATTAGGGCCCTTGGTGCAAATTATTTCTCAAAATCACCCTAACATGCTTTTAATTTAACAAATTAAATCATTAATTAGAGCTTAGAAAAATCATAGTAATTAGTTTAGATCATTAAAAATTTTGACCAAATCCTCCTTATGATTAATAAAGTGGTTTCCAATTAAATTAATATCCACAATTGGTTTAGGATACTTTGAGTGTAATTAATGATTTTGGGTTTTCCCCACTTATTTAATTAACCGCTAATTATAAGCCTAATTACATTAGAGTTTTATGACATGTTTATTTCATGTTTATGCATCTTCAACATTTTTCTTATAATTTTGGGGCATATACTTAAGGCTTAATTGAATTTATGGTCACTTTGGGTTTAATTGATTAAATAATTAATTAACCATAACTAATTCATAAATTATCTTTATTACTTTAAACATTTAATGAACAAAGATGGGTCAAAGGATAATTTCAATAATTTTCTCTCCTTATTAAGATTAAATAACCCAAATTAAAAAAATTAACTTGTCATGAATTTCATTAGGCTCAATGGTGCTTATTTTAATATGAATGTCCTTAAGAATTAATCAGTCCAAATGGGTCATTTGATCATGTTTAATTGCTTTGGTTCAATTATTCATAAATTTGTGTTCATGTGTTCATGCATTCATATTTTTCAAAAATGAAATGAAAGATTACTTTAAATTGTATGACTTTGGGTTAAATAGTGTGCCTATTATTATTTTTAATTAATCAAAAGATATCTATTATTTAAAATATAAATTAATATAAATAATTACAAGCTAAATTTAAATCCTATATGTATAAACCATAATTCTAAAGGTATATAACTATGAAACTTGGTCATGCGGCTATTGGTCTGAAGGAGGTCTTGATACCTCGTACCTTCGATATAACAAGTCACTTATCTTGAAATATGTCATGAAATACATATCAAATTTAAATTATTTTCACTCATATTTATTTGAAACATCCAAAAATTTTATAATTTTATCCTTATGTCCACGTATGTATGCATATGTATATGAATTAATAAGTATATAGTCTAGATATCTCGAAAGAGAGAGATTTTAAGTAGTCCCAAGTGGGTATTTGATTACCTCACTTCCTTAGTTCAACAAGGACATATACTTGTATAAATTTAATATACTAATGTGTATGTTAATGCATAAGCTAAAACTAAATTAACATCTTTTATAAATTTCATACATCATACACGATCGGGTAATCAAAATATATCATTCAATTCATTCATGCATCAAGTGAGAAATGATCAAATAATATATGTAATTATTAAATTTAATTATTCAACTAAGCATGACATATAATCAAATGAATATTAAGGAATGATGAAGAAAAATCAAGGAAATATTATTATTCTAACCATGGTTTGGTTTTATTAATCTTAAGGTGCCCTTCATATTTAGATAAAATCTCTTAAGTCAAATCCAAACAAATAGTGTAATAAAATACGTATAATATTTCATTAAAATGATTTAAAATCATAAAAATTTATCTCTTAGATCCAACCTAAGGTGAGGGATTAAGGAGGATTTTATGTCCCTTTCTTCTCTTTAAAATCTTAAATCAAAATGAAACACAAGAATAAAATTAAAAGTCTAAGCTTAAAATTAGTTTAAATCATTAATCACATAAAATCCAACCATCCCTAATAAAAATTTTAACATTCATCATTATATGATTTCAAATAATAAATCTTAATCATGACATACCACACTAAGCCTAACATACACATTAGAATATTAAGTCACTGATCCTAGTCTTAGGTCAGGTCGGTGATTGTTTTGATGTAATATTTTAGATTAGATGTTTGGATTATTTGTACACTAGTTTGGATGGTAGGATGTTATCTATTAGACAAATGATATTTTTTGTAGAGGATTATGCTAAAGGGACCGCTATTATAATAAAAATCATAAATGCATTGCTAACAAGTGATGCCTAAGTCACTAAGCACAATCTACTATGATAGATGGGTTTGATAACCCAAGGCAGAGTGCTAAGCTCAAATGTATAAAATATAATTGCTTAGTATGAATGTGTGTTCAATTAACTTCTATTTTGTAGGTATATCTAGATTTGCATTTTCATAAAATGTAATATTTGTAATAAGTTTAAGATTAAAGCTATGGGGTTTACAATAAGCAGTGAGTAGAAGACTTAGCCCTGTGATACTTGGAGTGTTCAAATCCAAGAGGTGAAGATGAAGATGAAAATTGAAGACCCCCATAATTTTATTTTCATTTATAAATGAATTATAATTTGGGCTATATAAGGGAAGAGCTTGGCTACCTAATTTTTTTCTTTTTTGGGGTGTACAACTATATCCGGTCATACCAACCTTTTATTATTTAGATCGATTGATATTTGATTATTGTGTTTACATTATTTGTACAATAGTAATGACATGCTTTTCATAATTTTCTTAAAGTTTGAGTGTTTACTGTATAGCTTGAATGTGGTAGGCTCTTTAAGAAACTTAATTTTTTTACTCCAACTAATCAACCTTAATCAAACTTTAATAACTCATAACCTCATTTTAAAGCCTAACATTCTAATCAAGAAAAATAAATTATTTAGTAACCCCCTTAAATGTATGATTGTATTCTTTAATAACATGTATGCATATTATTTCACTCGTGTAAATTAGGGGTCTCCACTCTTGAACGATAAGGGATAGGGCTTGACCTGTGATGGAGTGGAGAATATCTCTTCAATTTAGCCTATAATCTAATTTTATTATGCATGTAGTCATAAATTCTCCCAAGCTTGAGTCCAAAATAATGAGTCAACAAATAAATAAAATTTATGGATTTTATTGCTAAAGAATAAGACATAATTTGCACACCAACCATGATTTATTTTCTTAGAGAGTGAGTTTAGGATTCTAAATTCATTCTTAATAAATAACAACCTAACTATCTTGCATTTAGATAAGACAGGCCCACATAATTTTGATTCTTAGGAGGTGTTAGCTGGCAGCCACTCCAGGAGATCGTAAATTTAGAAGAGTTGGGATTGATTCACTCTCTCTAATGGAAGTGAACCAACACATCCCACTTTCCTTGAGTAGATTTAAGTCAGGCTCTCAACTTATGTTAAAGCACTCTAGATATAAGTCTAAAGGTGGTTTACTTCTCTTTTGCTATGAGTATAAGTCCTCACCTCTTAGGTATTTCTTTAGAATCTAAGTCCTAACTTTCTAATTAAATAATGATTCAAACAAATATAATTTTTCTCCTCTAAAAATATAAAGTCTTATTACAGAATAGACTGAAGCGCTGACTAGGCTTCCTAGTATTATGGGTGCTCCCTACTTATCCTCCTTTCAAATTCATAAAGAAGTCTCTCCATTTTGAGCCTTCCCAATTGATCCTCGATAATTGCCAATCCTTTGATCACCAATCTTTGAAATTTTTAGAGATATTAGTTAACTACTTTAATTGAGAGTATTCTTAAGAAATTCTCATTTCTAGGATGTAATTAACTATTGGTGCTTGCCTCTATAGGGAACTAAAGAACTTGACATAAAATAAACAATGATTTACTTCATCCATGTGAAGTAGGGAAAGATCTCTGATATATGTGGACCCATCGACCTTAAGAATCCTTATTAGATGATTGAGTCCATCATAGGGTGATGTTTTTACCTTTTGGGGTAGTACATCATTCCTTAATGTTGTACTTGATCATATCAATAAGTACCCTCTAAGATTTACATGATGTCCTTATGAACTCCAAATAAAAATGCCACAATGACAAAATGATGTTTTGAATCTTGAATAAATTCAATAAAGTTCATTATCCCTAAAAACATTAGTTGCAAAAAATTAAGAACATTATTACATCATTTTTATATGAACGAACTCCACTCAATACAATCATCTCTTGAGATGAATAATTTTTGAAATAATGTATTAAGTCATAATACTTTTGAGAACTCAAAGCCTTTAAAGATGACTTGCATATTATAGGAACATATTGTTACAGTACACAACCATTTCAATGTCCACCTTCACAAACAAATTTTTGTACTAACAGAATTATCAGTGCTCATTTATAACAACTAAGTATATCACAATCGTACATGTCTATGATATTAAAATAGTTAAGTAATCAATGACTAAGACAAACTATTTTCTTTCTGTCTATGTATTTCCAATTCATGTGTTTCTATAATTATGTTAACTTTCTACATGGTATCAGAGCTGCTGTTAGAAGGACTTATTCTATTTTTATCAATTAAATAGTTATTGACCTCA
This sequence comes from Cymbidium sinense, assembly GCA_021442155.1. Classification (NCBI taxonomy): domain Eukaryota; kingdom Viridiplantae; phylum Streptophyta; class Magnoliopsida; order Asparagales; family Orchidaceae; genus Cymbidium; species Cymbidium sinense. Next base: position 70,331,179 of record CM038228.1, on the reverse strand, counting down.
CTTTTGGAGTGAGGATTAACCTTCCTCATCTTAGACTTAGGAACCATCTAGGCACTTTGATTTTCTTAGTGATAAGACACTTCTACTGATTAAGGAAATACTAAACCCAAGCTTAGAGACTTAGAGAACATAACCCTAAGCCCAAGATACACCTTAAGACAAATAAGTTCTACCTATCCTATGGCCTAAACCAAGACCCAATGCCTATTCACTCAATCAAACCCAAACTCATATGAATGAGACATGACCAACCTCAAGCTTACTCAATTAACCTCACTTGAATTTGTTTTCTAATCCAAGCTCCAATCCAAATTAAGTTAGACCTTAACATAAGTTAACCCCATCATGACCCTATGATTCCAACCCAAACCCATTCAAGCAAACTAAATCCAACTTGATTTTCTCAATCACTCCAATCATTCATTAGATCATTTTAAACTCCTCCAACACTTCCAATCAAATCAAATGAATTTGATTAACTCAAGCTAGCCCATTTGACCCAAAAAGGTTCAAATGAGCCAAAACCTAATCAAGCCTAAATCAATTGCAACCAAGGCCACTAATCAACTCTAAATCTATCATTGAGCCCCTCTCAACACCTAATTGACACCAACTCAACCCAATTCAACCCAATTGGTTTACTTGATCCAATGTGACCAAAATGACCAAATTGATTCAAACTTCAATGCAACCCAAACCGGATTGAACCAAACCACCCAATCCCTTCCATAATGATTATTGATCATCTTTATTATCCAATTACAATTAATTGAGGCAAAACAAACCAATTTGATCATTTGACCCAAGTTGACCCAATTTGACCTAAAAGGCTAAATTGGGCCAATCATGCTCCAAGCCAAATTAATTGCAATCAATGACTCCCATCAACCACAAATTGAGTATTGAATATGGCTCAACCACCAATTGAACCTAACCAAGCCAATTTGGTCCCTTAACCCAACATAGCCCATTTAACTCAAAAGGTTCAAATGATTCAAATACAATGCTAAACCAAATTAATTGTAACACATACCTCTAATAAATCATAAATTGACTATTGAACATGATCCAACCTTCAATTGAGCCTAATTTGGTCAAATCAACCAAATTGATCTACTTAGCCCATCAAATTGAACCAAATCATTCCCTAATCTAAATCAATGCAAACCAACACCTACAATCATTCCCAAATGATCAATTCAACACAAACCTAACCCATGCCCAAACCAATTTGGTCAATTTGACCAAATTGGTCAACTTAATCTATTTGACCCAAATGAACCAAATCCAAATCTACTTCAAATTGAATCAAACCAATTATATCAATGCATTCCAAATGACCAATTGAACTCACCCAAACCCTTAGTTTGACCCAATTTGACCAATTTGTTAACTTAATCCAATTGAACCCAAATTGACCCATATGGGTTAAATTGAGCCAAACTCAACCAAACTTGGCATGACTCATCCTTGGGTGACCATGGGCTTGTCCAAGTAGAAATAACCCATGGTGAACCCAGTTTGGGTCAAATCCATTAAACTAAGCCACCCAAATGGGACAAAATTCTCATTTGGATGGGTTCTCCCATCCCCATGCCTTGCCACCTTTAGCCCTTCTTGGACAATAGAACCACTGACCCAACCTAACCCAAGGCTATTGGGTTCAGCCTTTGGCCATGAGAGGGTGAGTTCACCCATAGCACACCATTGGTTCACCTAAGGAAGGTGGTACACTACATGCAGCCCATGCCACTCACTTGGCCACTCAAGCACCTCCACCTCTGCAGTCTCCTGCCACCCGGCCACCTACCCCCCATGGACGACTGCCAAAGGCTGAACCAATCTCAGCCCTTAGTTCAAGTGGGTAGGAGAGTATACTCCTCCCCATCAATTCAAACATCACAGAGACCTTCCTCAGAGTTCCCACACAATTAGAGCCTTCTCCTCAAGCTTCCTTATGCACCCCCTCGCCAGCGAGACCAACCACCGAGCAAAATTGAGAGCCTCATCCATCCAACCTCACCAACACTCCACCAAACCCAAATTAACTCTTCCCACACCTTCTTCACACTTTGAAAACTGAAATGAATCATTTCCCAAGTGATTTGATCACTGGAAGGCATCCCTAGACCAACTTAGCGAGTTTCACGATGGCATTTGGTCACAAAGGAATCAGTGAGGAGGCAGCATGAGATCTTCTCAACAGTGCTTCATCTCCTCAAGACGAAGCTACCTCTATCGATGGACCACCGGTCTTTAGCTCCAACGAGGTAAAACTCTAGAAACCATAGATTTCCCCCTAGGTGTTGGTCTTTTTCAAAGTGAATATGATTTAATGTGATTTTCACTGTAGGATCCCTCTAGATTTTCTCCCTGAACATTTTGGAGTCAATTTTGCCATCGAACGAGCTCCGATGAACTCGGATCAAGCGACGAAAGGCGGACGGTGTCCATCTTCTGACACTCGGGGATGACAAATTATCGGCCATCCATTCCATGTGATTAGAACAGACGACCATGATTCAATCCACTAGATTTAATGATTTTATCCATCTAAAACCACGGATTAATCTACATCCAATTGATCGAGATGAAATTTCCACCCGAAGCCTCCACGTCGGACGTTTTAAATAGTCAATCCCATGGCACCATGTGGAAAGTGCTATCGCATCAGCATCCGCGTGGCGCCGACGGTTTAAGTAGTTAATTAGGCATTAAAAATGTAATTAAATGGCTATAACTTCAAAAAATAACTAATTATAAAAAAAATCCAAAAAATACAAATAAACCTATTTTTGAAAGTTTAAATAAAGGAAAATATAATAAAGAAAAAATCTCTAATATTTGATCAGTGAATAATGCTTAATTAAGATTTGAAGTTTAGGCTAATAACTTTAATTAAGGCGTAATTACTTGGCTAATTAATTTTAAATTTAATAGAATAATTCTATGGGATATTCTTTGCTTCCCATAATTTTCTTGGAATTATTGGCCATGTAATTTAAAAATGTTGAATTTTCAATTCTGATTATCCTAATTAATCAATTTAATATTCATTAAAATTTATAAATAATAAAAATTAAATGATTAATGATAATTAATCACTGTAAATAGTGCGAATGGTGAGGGGAAAAAATTAGTACCTTTTTCTTAATTTCTTTCCTAAATACATTTTCATAGGAGGGTTACTTAACATGTGTAATAATTAAGGATTAATTAGAAAATTAATGATCAAATAAAAATCAAATTGAGTTAATGATTGTTTTAGATAATTTAAATGTAATTTATTTATTTTTCCTTTATGTGTTTATTAACATAAAGTCATTAAGAAATTTATGGTTAACCCATTGGTGTGGAAAAATCATAAGAGTACGTAACTTAGATTCTTTCCTTCTTTAATCTAATTAATACTTAAACTTGGCCTAATTGCATTAGGTCCCTTAAGTGCATTGCAAATTTTAATTTCTTATAAGCATATCATTGTAGGCTCATGATTAAGTAGTTAATTAAATTAAAGAAGCTTAAGGGTAATTAAATTGATTTCTTAATGACTTAAACTTAATCAATCCATAAAACTTACTTAATTACTTTCCTTAAACACATTAAGTCACTAATGTGGGATAGGGTAAACATTAAATATTATTTCTCCTCTTTAGGTTCTGATAATTCAAACACAAAAAATCAAATTTCATGAAAGCTTTGGTTAATTTTAAAGGAGTTTATTTGACTTAATTATCCTTGGAATTAATGTGGTTTAATGTATTATGTGGCAATGTTTAGTCATTCCTTTTCAATCATTATAAATTTGCATGCCATTTGGTGTCATACATTCATATTTTCAAAACAAAATCAAAATAATATGGTTATATTTAAATTGCATGTGTTGGACAAATATTATATGGTGTGGCTATTATCACTAATAAATTTCAAATTATTTTTAAGTTATAAATTAATGATGAGAATCAAAGTTAATGTTGTCTATGAATACTCAATACAATTTACATTTAAACATGGTAAAGCATTATTTTATTTTCATAATTCATGAGTATGTTTACATATGTTTGAAGATTAGCAAGTATATAGTCTGGACATCTCGAGAATACGAGGCTTTAAGTAGCCCCAAGGAGGTCTTAAATAATCTCACTTCCTTGGTTTAATAACGACATGCACTTGCTTAATTTCATTCATATGAATGAATGTATTAGAATTTGGATAGAACTTTACTCTACATGAATAAAGAATTTGCAATTATGTAATCTTTGCATGGTTTTCATTCTTTTGTTTATGTATATGTTTATATGTACTTAAGATAGCAAGTATATAGTCTGGATATCTCGAAAACACATGAGGCTTTAAGTAGCCCCAAGGAGGTCTTAGATAATCTCACTTTCCTAGTTTAACAACGACACATACTTACTTAAATCTTTAATACATGTGTATGTATGCTTAACTAAAGGATGAAATCTTCTTTTCTACCAAAATACATGCATTAAGAATCATCAAGTGTGCAAATATAAAAATATTTTGTATGTATAGATAAGTATGTTAAACTAAATATCATGAGTAATAAAACTAAAAGATGTGTATGCTATTGATGATGAAAAGGAATGATGAAATGTTATCCATATGATAGTGATTTAATTTCATTAATCATAAGATGCCTTTCATATTTGGATGAGATTTTTAAAGATTAACCCAAACTTAGGTTTAATAAAAATATATATGATAAGTCATTCACTAAAAAACTAAAGTCAAATAATAATATACCTTTAGGAAATAACTTAAGATAGCGATAAAGGAGGTCAAACCTCTTTCCTCCTTTATAATAATTATATGTTAAGTAGGAATCAAATGAAATAAAGAAAATACAAATTAAAATCAACTAATCCTTTCAATAATTTGAAGTGAAATCTCCCTTAATAGGCAATTTAAACATTTAAAACTCTAGACAACCATATATTTAAAGCTTAGCAAAAGGCATACCACACCAAACCTTAGCACACACATTAGAAAACTTAGTCACCACTTCTAGCTCTAGGTTAGGCCGGTGTATATTGATGTTATGTTTTGTTTCATGATGTAATGTTTTAGATTAGATGTTAGGGTTGTTAATGTGTAGACTGAATGTTAGACATGTTGACCTCACTTTTGGAGTGAGGATTCAATCTTCCCATCTTAGGCCTAGGAGTCTTCTAGAAACTAGGATCTTCTTAGTCATAGGACACTTCTAGTGACTAAGGAAACACATGACCCAAACCTAGAGACTTTGGAGGACTTGCCATAAGTTTAAGCTATGTCTTAGGATCTAAAGGTAACCTACCCACCCTATGGACTAAACCAAGACTCATGCCTATCTCCTTAGCCAAACCAATCTCAAATCAATCCAACCAAAACCCAATTATATTCCATTTTATATGTAAGCTCCAAGACAAAATGATTTAAACCTAAATCCATCTTAATCCCTTCGGCCAATCCTATGGACTTCACCAAAATTCCTTCAATCAAACTTAATTCAATTAATTTTCAAAAAAGCACACCAACCATTCTAACCATCATTCCAAACTCTACCAAAAGCTACAATCAAGCTAATTGACAAAAATCAATTCAATTAACCCAAGCTAGCCTATTTGAACACAAATCCAATGAGATAAAATCCAATTAAACTTAGCATTGCAATCATCAATCCCAAATCAATTATCAAACTTAATTCAACCTAATTCAACCCAAACCAATTTAATTCACCCATTAGGTGTTGAGCTCACTTTTGGAGTGAGTTCTCAACTTCCTCATCATAGACTGGGACTCTTGTAGACACTAAGAGCTCCTTAGTCTTAAGACACTTCTAGTGATTAAGTGAACACTTAACCTAAGCCTAGAGACTTAGAAAGGTTAGCCATAAGAATATGTTTTGCCTTATGGACTTAGGAAGACTTGCCTACCTAATAGCCTAAACTTGATCCTTGCTTTCCTTCTCAAACCAAACCTCAAATTCATATCAAACCCAAACCAAATTTCTAAGACTCACAATCAATTTCATGATCAAATTCAAACTCCAGATTTCCCCATAAAATCTCATGATTAAATTCAAAATTTCTAAGCCCTTTGATTTTATCTTATGGACTTAGCCTTAGCCAAATTCAAATCAATCCCAATTCAATTGACTTTCACAGAGATCAATTCAATCACTCAAATCAAATCAAACCCAAATCCAAACTCAGTTCCAAATGATTGAAACACCAATCAATTCCAAATTTCTAAATTTCCCTCTTAAACCTTATGACACACTCTCATAAGCTTAGCCAAATATCAACCCAAATTATCTCAAACTTGATTTATTTCTTTATAAATCAATTATTCATTCATTTATTTTCACAAATATAAATTAAATTCATACCCAAATGACCAAAACCAAATCAAACTAAGTCCAAATCAAATCAAATCCCTTCTTAAGTCTTACGGACCTACCTCCATATGCTTAATCAAATCATAACCCAAATCAACCCAAATTGATTAATTTCTTTATAAATCAATTTTTCCTTCATTTATATTGACAAATATAAATAAAACCCACCATCTAATGACAAAAAAAAATCAAACTAAATCAATTCCCTACTTAAGCCCTTTTGACCTACATCCTTAAACTTGGACAAATTTGCTACCAAATCATGCCAAACTCAAGTGATTTTCTCATGAACCATTTATATCTTCATTTATATTCCCAAATATAAATGAAATATAAATGAAATATAAATTCAAGTAGCCAAAACCAAACCCAAAATTAAACCAAAACCCAATTCAAGTCTTTTAGCCAATTTCTTGGACTTGGCTAAATCCTATCCAAATCAAGCCAAAACCATTGGATTTTCTCTTGAATCAATCATTCCTTCAATCATTTAGCCAAATATAAACATAAACTATAATTATCAAACCAAACTCAAGTCAACCCAAGTCAAGCCCATGTTAGCCCTTTTGACTTGAAAACTCCAAATGAGCCAAAATCCATTAGACTCCAAATTGATTGTAGTTGGATTTATATTTTAATCATAAGCTCATATATGAGTTCAACTAAATTTCAATCAAGCTAAAACCAAAGCAATTGACCCATTTAGGTCCACTTGAGCTAAAGTGACCTAAAGAACCCTTTTGAGCCAAGTTCTAATTCAACCCAAATTGGATTGAAGCAAGCCCATCAAAATCTCATATCATGATCAACAATCATCCTAAGGTGATCAACTATCTTGAATTGAGTCTAACCAAGTTAACTTGGTCCTTTGACCAAGTCAACCTTTAGCCCAAATGAAACCTAAACTAGCCAAAATTCACCACACACCAAATTGATAGAAACCATTGATCCAAACCAATTCATAATAAATGATTGAACTTGACCAAAACCCCCAATTGAGCCAAACCAAGTCCAATTGGCCATTTGACCCAAGTTGACCAAATTAGCCTAAAAAGCCAAAATGGGTCAAATCATGATTTAACCCAAATTGATTGCAACCAATGGCTCAAGTTCATTCCAAATCATTCATTGAACTTGACCAAAGCCATAATTTAGCCCAATTTGACCAATTGGTCAACTTGACCCAACCTAGCCCAAATTGACCTAAAAGATCAAATTGGCCAAAATTCAAATTAAACCCAAATTGATTGCAACCAATGGCTCAAGTTCATTCCAAATCAATTATTGAACTTGACCAAAGCTACAATCGAGCCCAATTTGACCAATTGGTCAACTTGACTCAACCTAGCCCAAATTGACCTAAAGGGTCAAAATAACCAAAATCCTGACCAATTGAACATGAACCAACACCTAACCCAACCCAATTTTGTCAAAATGATCAAATTGGTCTACTTGACCCATTTGACCCATTTGATTTCAAATGAGCCAAAATCAAACCTAAGCCAAACCAACCCAAATTAATTGAACTAAAACTCTCCAAATCATCATTTGAACCTAACCCAAGTCTTGGTTTGATCCAATTTGACCAATTGGTCAACCCAACCCAACATGAACCCATATGAACCCATTTGACCAAATGGAGCCAATGCCCCAAAACCAACCCTTGGGACCTTTGTGGTTGACCAAACCTAACCCAAATTGACCCTAGGTTAGCCCAAAGTCTGCCCATAAGTAAAGTGGGTCCCGTCCAAGGGGATTAGCCATTGGACAAACTTCTTCACATAGGATTCTTCCCCCATTTGGGAAAGTCCACTCTCCATCACATAGGCAGCCATCCAATTGCCAAATGGAGTATGCCTAGCCTTCCTAGCCTGCTCTAAGCACACTAGGATTAGCCATGGACCAAAGGAAACCCAATCTCATTCCCTTCACTCCAAACCAAGCACCCAAAGGATCAAGGAAAGAAATCTCCACCATATCAGACCTTGACCTCCTAAGCCTTCCTCCACTCCTGGAGAGCCACATGGACCCGATGGAGACAAGTCCAGGTGCATTGGTCATGAAAAACATGATTGAATCCCGTCCATCCACCTTAGCAATTGAGGTGATATGCCCCCTCAATTCAAATGGGAATTGATTCATTCATTTTTTTTGAGCCCTAGAGACTAAAATGAAACTCCTTAACCATTTTTCTAAGCTTCCAAGCTCCCCTATTTCTCCCTCTCTCAATTTTACATCAAACTGAAATAGGGGAGGCCATTTAAAAATCCCATTTGCACAATCCTCCAAAAAACATCAATTCCTTTTACACACACCATCCTCGTGTGTCATGACAACCATTGAAGCCATTTCTTGGGCCCCAAATCCACTCTAAGCATGAGTTCAATCAAGACTGAAGCTCCAAGCACGTGGATAGATCGTCTAAGGGATCCACACCAAATCAAGGGCCAAGCTTCTCAACAGGCTTCATCTCTACTAGACGAAGCTACCATCGTCGATCCTACCACCGATCTTGAGCTCTGGCGAGGTAATTTCTCAAAATCATAGCTTAAGTGAAAAGTGGTTGGTCTTTTTTGATAGAAATTTCCATCGCATGTGATTTTGGTCGTTGGATGTATTCCTCTCCTTCCCTTGATGGTGTGAGATCATTTTGGAATCAACCTGAGATCTTGTGAGCTCGAATCAAATAGAGAAAGATGGATGGCATCCAACTTTCATCGCTCACGAAGGAGAAAGATCACGGGCCGTCCATTCCACATGATCAGAATGGACGACCATGATTAGATCACGCTTAAATCCCATAATTTTTCCTCTAAACGTGGATTAATCGTCCATCCCGATCTTAGATGGTCCACCGAAGTGACTCTACTCAACCGTGTGGATGTGATAACCTAAATAACCAATCCCATCAGGCCACATGGTGTTGACAGGATTAGGGCTTTAATTAAGGATTAATGAATGGATTTTAAGGATGAAACTTCTAAAATTCATAACTAATTGTAGAAAAATCCAAAAAATGCAAATGATGGCTCATTTTAAAGATATTACAGAGAAGAATTTAATAAAAATATTTCCAATAGATTTTGAATAGTAAATAGAGCTTAATTAGGGTTTAATTAAAAACTTAATTAACTTCATTACTTCTTAATTAATCATCAATTGATTTCAAACTTTTTGAGGATGTTTAGGGGGATGACCTCTGCCTTACCTATTTATTCTTGGAATTTATTGGTTGCTTAATAAGGAAAATTTATTAATTGAACTAATTACTCTTAACTTCATTAAGGGGTGATTAAGCATATGAACAATGATTAATTAATTGTTTGGACTCCCTAACCACTGTTGGACAGTAAGGAGCATAGAGAAGTGGATTAAAATCTCCCTCCTAATCCCTTCTCTAATTTTCCTTCTCTTTTCAACTAAAGTTCTAATTATTAATTAATTAACTAATTAGAAACTTAATTAGCTAAATTAAAATCCAAAACACATCAAATCATGTTTAAGTTCAGTAGTTGGCTTGTGGGATTAGATGGAGACCTCTTTCTCTACCTTTTCCCTTAAGCTCATCTCATTTCAAAAGATATATATTAACTTTGGAAATTAATTAGAGATGAATTAATAGATTAATGGTTTAATTATTGAAACTCAAACTTAACTAAATCTGATTTCCTTGTTTTAATTCTTGGGTAGAGCTTTAGGTGTTCAATAACCAAAAGTAGTTTAATCAAATTATGGTTAGCTCACATGTGTGAGAAAATCATAAAAATAATTAAATGGTTCCTTAAGCTTAATTATTAAATGATCATGAGCTAATTGCATTAGGCCCCTTTCATTTCATAAGAGCATTGCTATTTACTTTTTAATTCATTTGCATATTATATTAGCTCATAATTATTTAATAAATTATCTTAAGGTAACATAGGTAAGGGTTAATTAATTAACTAAATCCATGCTTAACTTAATCAATCTATAAAAATCATCTAATTGCTTCTTATTAAATCAAAATAATTCACACATATAGGGAATATGATTAGGATTAGCAAACCTTTCTCACATCTCTTAAATCAAGTTAAACATAAAATCAAAAATGATATTAAGAAGCTTTGGTTTATTTTAAATAAACTTATTTGATATGATTGTCCTTAAGAATTAGTTGGATTGAATGAACTTACATGCTTGTGTTTCGTTATTTCTTTCCAATCATATTAAAATATTGTATGCCACTTGTAGTCATGTATTCATTTCTTTCAAAATTAATTAAATAAAAATGATTTCTTTTATGTCAAATTTGCATGTGTTGACTTAATTAAAAATATGTGTGGCTATTATCACTATTAAATCTCAAATGTATTTTCAAAAGCTTATTAATGAATAATAATACATGTTGTGACATTATATATATAGTATATATAAAGTGTTAGTGTATAAGTGAAGTTCCTTTCTTTCATTCATATGTTGATTTTCATAAGTATAAATGGGTATATTAGACATTCCTTAAGTAGCCCCAAGGAGGTTCCTATCTCACCCCCTAGTGCAAAATAATGGTGACGTACCCATTTTATTTCATTCTTATGCATTTTGACATTAGAATTTGATAGAGCTTTAATTCATTCAAATAGATAAATTAAATAAATCAAAGTATACTTTTGCATGGTTTTCTATTCTTATAGTTGCCTACACATCCATATGTATTTAAGAATAGCGAGTATATCTAGTTTGGATATCTTGGGAATGCATGACTTTAAGTAGCCCCAAGGAGGTTCCTACTTCACTTCCCTGATGCAAAATAATGGCAAAGTACTTGCTTAGAACTTTCATACATTTGGATGTTTACTTAGCTAATGAATGAGAGTCCTCTTTTTTCTATAAAAATCATTTATGCATCTTGCATTTAAGTGTTCCAAAAACATATTGTATGCATAAATATGTTTAGGACTTAATAATATGCATGTTATATATGATGGGAAGAAGTGAATAAACATGTGTTGTGTGATAGTAATTACCTCCAATTAATCTAAAGATGTCTTTCTCCCTGAATGGGATTATTTAAAGTGAATTTAAACCTAGGATTAATTAAAATATGTAATAAGCCATTCATTAAAGAGAATTGATTAATTAATATACTTTAGATGTGGCATAAGGTAGGGATAAAGAGAGTGATCCTCTTTTTCTACTCTTGATAACACTTAGTTATTAAGTGTAAGCCAATTGAAAAAAAAAAACATTAAGTAAAGCTTACAAATTAATTAAGCCACTTAAAATGAAACCATCCTTCAAATTAAATCTCTTCATACTTATAAAATTACAATAAAGCCTAGCTAAGGCATGCCACACAAGCCGTAATACATAAACCTTAGATTAAGTAACCACTTTTAGCTTTATGTCAGGACGGTGCATGGTTTGATGTATATTTGGTTTTATGATGTATTATTATAGACTGAATGTTAGGGTATATGCTTCATAGACTGGATGTTAGGCCGTGATTAGCCTAATCATATTTTCTGTAAGAGATTGTGCTTAAGGGTGCTTAAAATAAATATAATGCTCTCTTTTGCAGTTGCTTTAATCCTTAAGCATAATCTAAATTAGGATAGGTGGACTTGGTTACCCATGTGTAAGGTGTTAAGTCCAAACTATACATATAACTGCTTGGGTTGTATAGTGTGTTTAGCTAACACTTATTTTGTAAGTGTAGTTAGATTTACTTTTCCTACTCTTAATGTAATTTTGTATTAGGAATTAAGATTAGTGTTAAGGGGGATTAGGATGAGCAGAGGCTAGAAGGCTTTATCTTGGGAGGCCCCATGATGCCTTGAAAGCAAGCAAACCAAATGAAGAGAGGAAGGGGATATGAAGATAAGAAGACAAGAAGATTGCCTATAACATTTATTTATTTGTAATTGTAATTATTATTTCATATACCGGGTTGTATAATGGTAGAGCTTGGCTACCCATTTCCCTTTTTTGGGTTGTACGATGGTACCCGATCACACCAGCCTATTATTCTTTTACATTGGGTTTATAAATTGATTGATGCTTTGTTTATAATTGTGTAATAGAAATGGCATATCTTTTTCTAGTTTCTTCATATATGGTGATTTAATGTGTGGCTTGGATCCAATTAGGCTCTTAAGAAAAAATAAACTTTCTACCCCAACTATAACTCATAACCTCATTTAAAGCTTAGGTATTAAATCAAGATAATTAAAAGATTTAGCAACCCCTTAGCTGGATGTTGTATGCTTAATATCATGCATATCATCTTATTTCACTTTTGCTAAGAGAAGATTTCCATCCTTGCACGATAAGGGAAGACTTGACCTTTGAGGGTCTCCTCTATGATGGAAAACACCTCTTTCTCTCTGATTTAGCCAATAACCTCATTTCAACATGCATTTAAACATATAAAAATCCTATGGCCTTTGTGAAAATGAAAAGTCAAAATCAAATAAAAATTGATAAGATTTGAATTAGACTAAGTCATTATTCATACCACTCATGCTCTAGTCTCTTAGGGAGTGGGTTTAAGGACTTCAGTTTCTTTCTAAATAATAATAACCCCAACCATCTTGCAAAACATATGACTTGACCACATAGTTTTAAAGCGTAGGAGGAGTTAGCTGGTTACCATACCAGGCGATTATAAGTCCAGCAGTCGGGTGGTTTACCCTCTCTTGTGGAGGTATACCATATACCCATTTCACTTATATTTAGGACATCGCTAAAGCTCCATGATTTATGATCTGAGGTTACTGTTTCATTTGGGATACAAGCACAAATCCTCACCTCTTATGCATTTTCACAATCTTGTATTATGCGATTATAAATCTTATTTTTCTAATAAAAGTCAACTTAAATAAATAACCCTCCTCAATTTCAAAGATATAAAGCCAACCATAATAAGTTGGAATGCTCACTAGGTTTCTTAGTATCATGAGCATTCCCTACTCATCTCCTTTGACTTCGATAAATAAGTCTCTCCTTTTGATCTATCCCACTTGATTTTCCAAATATAACCCATTTATTGATAATCCTATCTTTGAAATCTTTGGAGATAATAATTGCCTACTTTAATCGAGAGTATTCCTAAGGAACTCACCTTTCTTAGGATATAATTAACTATGGATTGCCTCATAGGAAACTTTAAAACCCAATTTAAATAAACCCTACTTTATTCATCCATGTAAAGTAGGGGAAAAATCTCTGGTATATTTGAAGACCCATCATGCCTTAGGAGTCTTTATTAAGTGATTAAGTCCATCGTAGGGTAGTGATTTCTATCTTTCGAGATAGTGCACTATTCCTCAATGTCATATCCAATCACCTCAATAAGTACACCCTCAGATCTATGGAGTCCTCCCATATACATATTTAAAGATAAACACCACAGATTTTTCTAGCGACTCCATTGGGGATGATTCCTCTCTCCATCTCTAGTAGACAAATTGTTGTCTCCAAGCATTGATAGTGGACTTGCATTTCATATGAGTCCAAGACTATCTTTCCTTCAGTTGGCCCTTAGCTTATTTCATTCTTAAGCAAAGCTAGCTAGCATCCTCCAAGTTTTAGGACCTCTCTCCTTATAGGTCTTGAAACCCCTATTGGGTCTCGCAATAGGTGAAAGAGAAAATTAACTAATGAAAGGAGATGAAAAATTTAGAACCTCCTTACCATTAGCTTGGTGAGGCAAGGTTCATCTTAATACTTAAGAAAATAAACTCTTTTTCAAAATGTCATTTTCCAAAAGTACTTTTTCAAAATTCACATAACAAAAGATCATGCACAAAATTCATAAAAACTTTCAAAAAGCACAAAACTCATATAACCAAACCTCATCTAACAATCCTCATGATTGTTACATGGAGGTTCTTTCCAAATCAAAATCAAAATCATTTTCCAAAAGCATCTTTTTGAAAATAGTTATCCCCATTCAACATACCCAAGTTTGTTGAATGAAGATTCTATTTTCAAGTAAAATTGTAGCACAAAATTGAAACTCCACTTAACATATTCCATGTATGCTAAAGTTGAAGTTTCCCCTTTTCAAAAGCAAGAAATCAAACACAAAATCAAGACATATTTTGAACATCATTTGACACCCAAATTTATCAAATAAGAGTTCCCCTTTCTTTGGGAAATCAAACAAGTTGAAATTCCATTTGACACACTTACATTTGTCAAATAGGGGTCCTCTTTTCCAAAGTCTTGAAATCAAAATACATTTGGACTTCATTTCACATACCCAAATTTGTCAAGTGAAGGTCCCATTTTCAAAAAATCACAAAAATAAATTGACCCCTATCTAACATACCCAAATTTGTTAAATAGGTTTCCCTCTTTCAAAAATCACAAATCACATTTGATTCCTACTTAACATACCAAATTTGTTAAGTAGGAGTCTCATTTTCAAATCATAAACACACTTGGTTTCCTACTTAACATACCAAATTTGTTAAGTAAGAACCTCAATTTTAAAAGCAAAACAAATCACATTTGACTTCCACTTAATATACTAAATTTGTTAAGTGAGAGTCTCATTTTCAAAACACAAATCATATCACATTTGACTTCCACTTAACATACCAAATTTCTTAAGTAAGAAACTCATTTTCAAAAACAAATTAAATCACATTTGGCTCCCACTTAATATACCAAATTTGTTAAGTGCTAGTCTCATTTTCAAAAAGCAAATTAAATCACATTTGGTCTCCTACTTAACATACCAAATTTGTTAAGTAAGAACCTCATTTTCAAAAGCAAACAAATATAAATCAAATCACATTTGGCTTCAACTTAACATACCAAATTTGTTAAGTGAGAGTCTCATTTTCAAAACCAAACCAAAGCATTTGTTCTTACTTAACATATCAAATTTGTTAAGTAAGAGCCTCATTTTCAAATCAAACAAACACATACCAAATACATTTTTGGCCTCTACTTAACATACCAAATTTGTTAAGTAAGAAGCCCCACTTTCAAATAAAATCAACATATATCACACACATAACCAATCATCACAAGCAGAGATACTTTCACAAAATTTTCAAACATATAATCAAAACCACCTCTTAACATACTTAAATTTACTAAGTGAGGATTTTCTAAATCAAAATGTTCAAACAAGGTATACAATACAAATATCTCCAAAGGCTCTCCAAATATTTGAACCCCACCCAAACTACTTAAATTGGTTGAGTATGGGTTCTAAATCAAAATCTATGGCAAAGTCACTCCTCCAAATATAAAAAATCTCTCCAAAACTCAATGAACCCCACTTAACAAACCTAAATTTGTCAAGTGTGGGTTAAAATTCCAAACTAAGTATAGAAGTCAATGATTGAAAGCAAGCATCAAGGTAAGGGTCTGACTCAAATTATATTTCAACAAATGCAGTGATTTCAGTACAGTAAGTTAGTCCAACTTCCAATCAGTGTAGTGATCATGGCTCCCAACAAGTTCATCTTCTCTTTCCCTTCTGGTGTAGATCTAGCCATGGATTAGGCCAATCTCACCATGACTGATGTCACACACTTGATCTATTTTGGTCGTGGCTTTGAGAGGGTGTGATTACTTGTGAGGGGATAGCCCTCACATTCATTAGTATGGAGGAGGTGGAGAGACAGACACCACTCATCCGCTTGGATATCCCATCTTACTCTAAGTTTCCCTCACTGAAGAGGAAGTCAGTTGTATGCCCCATTCGGTCGGGCCATCTCCCATTCGCTACCCTACCATAGCTCCAACAAGAGCTGCTACCTCCATATTAGCAACCCCAAAGGGGAAGACTATCTTAGCCTCTAAGATAGTCTCCCCACTCGAGTGGTTCCAGCTTCACCGCCTACCTACCCAACACTACAACAAAAATTGAAAGATTAAGCAGGATCATGAGTGAGCAGCCAGAGAGCTCAACGCTGCTTCCCATATAGCTGAGGAGGTTCTCCCCATGAGACCTCTCCACTTTTGAGTGGTAGTAGGTTCCACCCTCTCTCGGCATCAGATGAAAAGGAAGAGTACTGAAGGATCGCTGCTTCTACTCCACCACCAACATACCATGATACACCGACAAGGGAGCATAGGAGTCCCTATCCTTACCTGCTCTACTGCCAGAGCTTATGGATACTGAGTACCTTGTTTGACTTATGATCCATTTGGGAGTGTTAGGGGTCAAATTATGAGAGGAGCATGGATGCTTGAGTTCCACCCATGGTAGAGAGATGGAGGTATGCTAGTGTGGCACTCTACTTGATGGATTTTCATGATCATCACCCTATCAAGGCTGATCATTCAGACAACATTATTCTCCGTGTCCACGTAGAGGAGATCTCCAAATAGAGGTAGTTGTTCCATCACAATGCTCCCTCGCTTCCACCATCACCGCTCAACCAGCATTACCATTCACACCAAGGTTCAGAAGCCCCCATCTGGGGAGATACTTTCCTCTCTGATGATTAGGTTATGGCCCAAGGATCCTGCTCCATTTATTCCACATGTTAAGGTGAGATTGAGCTCCCATGATCGATCTCCTACTTCAATTATGGTTAGGAAGGAGTGGTGACCTAAGAGCATCATCGTCGCACCACCATCGCAGCATACAGAGATAGAGAGGGGAGTGGACACAAACATAGCCCCCATGACAATTGATCCTCCCAATGAGGAAGTCTTGATAGTAGTTCTACATTGAGGCGAGGAGTACAGATACAATTAGCAATAGGTATTTCCGCCTAGCCAGCAGTCGATAGATGACATATTAGTGGACTACATTGTCGAGAAGAGGCAAATTCTTGGGAGTGACCATTCAGATCAGCTTTGATCCTGATGAGGATATCATGTTAGATGACACGGCTGAAGTCCACATGGTTGACACTCGGGGATCCTTACAACGGGATTAGATTTGCTATGAAGGTGTCGTGCTTGAAGAAGGTGAAACTTCACTGACAAGACCTCCTCCACCGCCTGATAAGGACCATCATATTGACGATGGAGAACAAAATTGAGGAGTTGATGGCAGTGACCCCGTTAAGCCACACACCTTCTCCTATGGTACCCAACAGACCAGAACATACCCTAGATCATCCTAGATGCATCCCAGCAGATGATGATGCTGGTAGATTTCTTAGGAAGTTTTTAGATGGCACCTCCATGCATGAACAAGATATCAAGCAATGATAGAGTGAGGAAAGCGATGGCAGAAGCCCGGGGGGAGCTCATCTATTCCAAAGGGTAGACCATTCCTGCAGAAATTCGATGTTGTTCAATACCCCAAGGGTTTTTTATCACCTTCCATCTTTGATAGCAGTGGGAACCTGCACCAAGATATTGCACATTTCGATCTTGTCGCAATGTGGTGCGACACATTGTTTAAACTTTATCGAACTAGCAGGGTTGCATTTGATTGGTATGTCGAACTTCCCAACAATTTGATAGGGAATTTTGCTAAGTTGGAGAACCTTTTCATCAAGAGCTTTACTAGAGCTCATCAAAGGTGACTATTGATCTTGTTGTAGTGACATAAGTTCTCAATGAGTCCCTTGTTGATTATATTCTAAGGTGATGCAACTTGAGCATGAAATGTGAGCCGCAGCTGTCCGAGTAGCATGCCATTGAGATTCTTCTCAAGAATATGCATAGCCTGGTTATCTTCATTCTTATGGGCTTTACCATTTGAATATTTGAGAAACTAATCAACAAGCTACTAACAAAGAAGAAGAAACACTTTCTCCCAATAAATCATCTCGCCCAAACCGGTGTTTGAGAAGAAGTGGATAATTGTATTGGGGATAGAGGCAACCAACTAGTCGGGATGAGAGACAACTGCAGCCTCCTTGCCACCTCCTCTCACCATCAACATCATACCGCCACCACAACGGCCATTCCCACCACATCAGCAGCCTACCCATCAGCAGTACTCCTATCCTCTGCCAGGTATCTAGTACCCACCTACTCTCGCTCATAGATTGAATAAGCCATATTAATTCAAGAGGCAGGAAGTTAGAAATCTTTAAAAATTTTAAAGAAAGACTTTCGCCACAGCAAGAGGAGGAAGTGGGCAAGAGTAATGATCCTAACTATTGCCCCTACCACCATGGTTAATCATGTCTTAGAGGATTGTATTACTTTTAAGGACTAGCTTGAGCATAGCTATAGGTCAGGTGTCGTAGTCATCCCCAAGGAATATCTATTAGAATAACAGTCTATTAGGATAATTCTTGGAGAAACCTATAATCCTCTTAAAATAAAAGAAGGTTGGGATATTGTCTTATCTCGAACCTCTAAAAAAGTAGTTTCTAAAATTAAAATTAAGAAACTCTCTTTATAGGTGACTGAGGCAGCTCAAACCTCCAACATCAAGAAAAGTTTATGAGTTGTCAAACACAACTTGAAGAAGATGACATCCCAATAGCAATCAGCAGTCCACCTTACTTGCCCAGATAGTTTAGTAGCACAACCACCGTCCGAGTCCAACACTCGATCCACAGTTTTAGCTGTGGAGAAAATTTTCTAATTATGTTAAGGAGTCGCCTTCAAATCTAGTGAGAAGTGAAAGAGACACACAAGAATATAGAAATTTATCTTTTAGGATGCCACATAGATCCAGATGTACTTATTCAGGTGATTGAGTACGTCATCAAGGAAATAGTGTACTATCTCGAAAGACAAAAGTCAATACACTTTAATGGACCTAATCACCTCAATAAGGACTCCTAAGGATGATGGTTTGCATATGTACCAGAGATTCTTCTCCTACTTTATATGAAAAAATAAAATAGGGTTTATTTTAAATCGAGTTCATTAAGTTCCCTACAGGGGCAAGCCCCCATAGTTAATTACATCATAAGGAAGGGGGATTCCTTATGAAAACTCTCGATTAAGGTAAAATGATCATTGTCTTTGAAGAATTCAATAGGAAAAGACTATCAATTGATTGGTTTATTTTTGAAGATCAAATGGGATTGATCAAAGAGAGATTTATTATCGAAGCCAAAATGGGAATAAGTAGGAGATCACTGGAAAGGTAACATCTAATTATCTATAACTAGGCTTTATATTTTGAAATTGATTTAGTTTATTTGAGTTGTATTTTCGTTAGAATGCTAGGGCTTCTAATTCCTTAATAAAAAATTTTGGAAATGCCTAAGAGGTGAAGATTTAAGCCTATGGCCCGCAAGGGAGAGAAGCAACCTTTGAACCTAAATCTAGGGAGCTTTGGCGAGGGTCAAAAGCACAACCTAAATCTAAGGCAAAAATGAGTAATTGGTTTGCCTCCACAAGAAAGGACAAACCACCCGACAGCTTACTACAACCACTGGGGTGGCCAACCACCTCCTATTATTTTAAATACATGTAGGCAAGTCTTTATGCTTATGCAAGATACATAGCTATTATTTATTTAGAAAGAGACTAAGTCGTTAAACTCACTCTCTAAAGAGACTAGATCATGTAAAGGGCATGCTTCAAATGACCTAAATC
Organism: Cymbidium sinense; assembly: GCA_021442155.1. NCBI lineage: Eukaryota > Viridiplantae > Streptophyta > Magnoliopsida > Asparagales > Orchidaceae > Cymbidium > Cymbidium sinense. Next base: position 70,311,309 of record CM038228.1, on the reverse strand, counting down.
TAATGAAATTCAAATTTCATTTTATTTTCATTTTGGACAATTATTTTGACTGATAGGATTTTTTATATGCCTAATGCATGAGAAATGAGATTATTGGCCAAAATCAAAGGAGGTGAGTTTCCACCATGGCTCTCAAAGGCCAAGTCAAGTTTCTCTGACAAAGGTGGAAGCCCTCAAATCAAGAGTGAAATAAGATGCATTTGTACATGATATGATAAAATAAATGCTCATCCAGCTAAAGGGTTGCTAATTCTTTTATCTTAATTTTAAACCTAAGTTTTAGGTGAGGTTATGAGTTATTTATTTTTAATTTGAGTTGTTAGGTTGGGTAAAAGATTGATTTTTCCCTAAAGAGCCTAATCCACATCTAGGCCAATCATAAAGCAAGGAAGAAACTAGAAAATCATGCCACTTAATGCAAAAGCTAAACAAATCATCAATCAATTTATAAAGCTAACTGCAAAAAAAAATAAAAGGCCATTGTGGTAAGGCACCACCGCACAAGCCCAAAAAATATCAAAAGTGGGTAGCCAAGCTCTAGCCTTATACAACATGGATTACAAATGAATTAAATTATAATTAAGTAAAGGAATTCATTATTATGGTGGTCTTTAAGCTTTCTTTCTCCTTTCTTCTTTTCTTTTTTCTTCTTTTGGTTCTTTCTTTTGGATGGTTGGGAGGTGGATGCTCCAAGGCCTCACATGGTGCATAAGATGAAAACTTATGACCAATGCTCATCCTAATCCCCATAACAATCATTCCAAAATTTTAATTGCAAAAATTTATATGAAAAGGAAATGGCAAATCTAGCTAACACTTGCAAAATTAATGTTAGCTAAAATAATCCACACAAATCCCAAGCCTGTATATTGGACTTATCACCCCACATGTGGGTGACTAAGTCCACTGGCCTATGGATTATGCTTAGGGGTATAAAGCACTTGCAAGCAAAAGCATTTATATTTTTATTTATAATACTTCCTCAAGAATAGTTAGACTAAGAATGTCCTACCATCCATTCTACGAGCATACATCCTAACATCCATTCTAAAACATACATCACAAAACAAAACAAAGTATCAAACCATGCAATGACCTAACCTAAAGCTAGAAGTGGTGACTTAGGCTAATGTGTGTGCTTTGAAGGTTTGTGTGGTATGCTTAGCTATGCTTTAGGTTAGGATTTTCTAAGTGTGAAGAACATATTCAACTTAGAGGAGGGTTTCATTTAAGTTGTTTAGAAGTTTTGGGTTGATTTTATTTCATGTTTTGATTTGGTTTAAGTGAACCCTGCAATTAATTACTAAGTTATAAAGATAGGGAAAGAGAAGAGAACTTCTCTTTCCTTCCCTAACCTAAGCAATTTCTAAAGTAGATTCACATTTTAGTTTCGTTTAGGTGAATATTTTGATTAAATCTTTTAATTAATCCTAAGATTAGATAAACTCTAAACAAACCTATTCAAAAAGAAAGACATTTTAAGATTAAATAAAATGAATCAAAATTCACATAACACACATTGCTTCATTTATTTCCCAACATATATAACATGCATATGAATGAACCCTAAGCATATATATACATACAAATGAGAGTATTTAACACACTTTATGATGCATGCTAAGAAATCCATTTAAGGAAATTTAGAATATTAGTATGCATGACTTTCTTAAGTAGAAAGGGTTTTCCTTATCCAAATTTTCACATACACACATGAAAGTAAGAAAGGCATAAGTGAGTACAACGCCATTGTTAACCAGAGGTGTAAGGTACAAGACCTACTTACTTAAAGCCTCGCAACCTTGGGGTTGTCTAGACTAATATACCACTTTCCTTAAATACAAACATGTGTATAAAAGAAATGAAATAGAAAAGGAAAATGCAAAAGTTGTTTAATGGATTTATTTTTATTTATGCAATTTATGTATGCAAATATAAGTGACCCTTCTTAGGTGGTAGCATAGAGATGAATAGGATATGGAATTAGGTGAGTGTTAGGTTCTTTTCAAATGAACCATTCACTTCACCAAATTCTTATTCAAAACTATACCAACATAAGAAAGAAAGGAAACCTATGCTAAGCATGCCTTTATAATCTATCACATGCAAATTCATAATTAAAATATAAGTAGCACACTTTTAGATTTGGTATTTGATTTATATGTTTTGAAAATAATTTGGATTTAGTAGTGATAATAGCCACTCATATTTCTACTTTAGCCAACACATGCAAATTTGACATAAAGTAAACAATTTCATTTTAAAATTTGAATTTGAAAAATGTGAATGCATGAAACCACATGACATACAAATTTAACATTTTGGGGAAAGATTCAAAGTAATGAAAGCATGTAAACAAATTCACTTCACTTAAATCCTAAAGACATTCTCATAGAATAAGAAAGTTTAAAATAAATCAAAGTGATTTCAAAGTGATTTTTTTTTAGTTTGGAGTTTGATTTAATTTTGAAAAGGTTAGATGAGTTTGATGTTCCTAACCCATTCCCACATGTGTTTGATATTTTTGTTTAATTTTTAGATAATTAGATCCATTTTTATGTATTGATTAGGTTAAGGTATGAATTAAGTAACTTAATTAACCCTTACCTACACCACCTTAGAAGAATTAACTAAATAATTATGAGCCAATGAGATGACATAAAAGTCACAATGAATTTAAATTTGCAATGCACCTAATAAGAGAGGCTCCAATGCAATTTGGTCATAATTAAAAGTTAATTAAGCTAAGAGGTTTAGCTTAAGTAATTTCAAAACACTTCACATGTGAATTGGGTTTTAATTTTCTTAATTGAACATACGCTATTAAACACCTAAGCATCTACCCAAAGTAGATTAATTAAGTTTTGGAACTTTTTAGAATTTTTTAGAAATTGATTAAGGGGATAATTAATGAATTAACCCTTAATTAAGAGGAGATTAAGGAGAGAAGAGGGGTTTAGGGAATAGCTTAAGGGAAATGCCCCAAAAATATTCCATAAACCTCCTACTTACTGGATCTGACCTTAATCAACCCTAATCATAGGTTAAAATCCCAAATCATACCCTAATTATGCTTAATTACATAAGGAGGGTAATTAAGGAAAATCATATGCAATTCTTCTAATCAAGCCTTCAACAAATCCCAACAAAATTAGGGGAGGCAGAAGTCATCCCCTAAATCATACCCAAGAAATTTTGGATTAATCAGAGGCCTAATTAAAAAATAATTAGCAAAATAAACTTTCCAAAAAAACTTAAATTCAGAGAAAATCATAATTCAAAACTCATCATAATTAATTTTAAAATGTTCTAGGTTTAATTATCTTTCCATAGATTTTATTTCACATTTTTTTGAATTTTCTAGAGGGAGTTATGAATTTTAGAAGATTCCTGAATTAATTAGAAATTAACTAAGCATTTTTAACTAATCCTAAGTAATCCCTGGCTCACAGCGCAATGTGTGGCGGCGGCGATCAGCGCACTTTACATGTGTCACATTGTGAGGGGGTTACATAAACATCACATCAAACAGCGGTGGCGGCTCTTTAATCCTCTTTCCGATCGGACGACTAAGGATCTCCCCTTTAAAATGGGTAAGGAATTTCTAAATGCGATTATCTCTGTCCATCTAAAATGTATGCGGATGGATGCGAGATCTCCCAAGTTTTTCCCCTTGATCAATAGAGATCCATGATCAGGGGATCCAAGCTCGATCAGCATGGATTCAATCAAACTCAACCCACACCATCTAAAGGAGAAGCAAATCCAAGGTCAAAATCGATGGGGTGAAAATTTATTTCACAAAGCTTTGCACACATTGAGTTTAATGGTGAAAAATTCCATACCTCGGAGGTGATCAGTCTCGATTCCTTGGAGAAGCTTTGTAGTTGAGCGAAGCATTGAAGTTTGAGCACTTGAGATGGAGTGGATCTTCCTATGGGTCACCTCCTCCTATGCTTGAGCTCAGCTTTGATCCAATTCAATCCTCCCTTGCCATTAGAACTTGGAAATCAACTTAGGTGACCTCAACTTGGTCACCTAAGTGTGCTTGCAAATGGAATTGTAATGGATTGCAGTGTGGAAGAAGTTGGCTAAAGGATTAAGCTCCCCAATTTTCATTGTTTAAAAATCAAGAATGGGGAATTATCAAGAGCTCTATGATACTTGTTATCACTCTTTGATGGCTCCTAGGTCTCACTAGAACTCAATCAAATTTAGGAATGATGCATTTGAGTTTATTTAGGGGGAGTATATCGTCCCCTTGAAGGATCGACAATGCTCTTGCCATTTTGATCCAATTGATCATGGAGAGGGTTGTTTTTATGTTAGAGTGTGCACATGGTGGTTTGAGCCAAGGAGTGGATTGCCAACCTCCCATGTGCTTGAATTTGAGCTTGAGAGGGAGTTTGAATTTTCAATTTTGACCCATAGACTCGGGTTTAATCTAGGGACCAAATGGGCTGACCCAAACCCATTGGGTTTGGTGCACCACTCTCCCCTAGGTCCCCTTGAGCTTTTAGGAAAGCCTCAAGTGATTATGAAGAGGGTATGACCAATTTACCCATGGATTAAGCCAAAATTTGTTTTATGGCCTAGGGGTAGGATGGTCATTTTATTGATTTTTCATTTTGGGTATGTTGGGTATGTGGAGAAACTAGGTTTAGTCAAGTTTCATGAGATTTGGAATTCTTTTGATAGGGTTTGGCTCATATTGACCTATTTAGGTCAAAATGGGTCAAGTTGACCTGTAGGTCAATTGGGTCAAACTAAGGGTTGAGTCAAGTTCATATGACCGTTTGAAATATTTTGGTGTCTTTGGTTTGGTTCAATGGAATGGTTTTGAATTTGGCTCATATGACTTCATTTAGGTCAAATGGGTCAAGTTTACCAATTTGACCCATTTGACCTATTTGAGGTAGGTCAAGGGTAGGTTTAGGTTAGGTTAGTCATATGGATTGGTTTGGTATCTTTATTTCTAATCAATTTTGGTTAAGTTCAAATTTTTCTCAACATGACCCCTTTATGTTATGTTGGGTTGGCTAGGTTAGGTCTGGTTGGCCAATTGAAACTACGGTCAAGTTCCACAAGTGATTTGGAATGGACTTGACCCATTGGTTTCAACCAATTTAGCTTAGATCAAGTTTTGACACATTTTGACCCTTTAGGTCAAAATGGGTGGGTCAAGTTGGCCAATTGTAGGTTAAAAATGTTGGCTTGGTCAAGTTCAAACATAAGTCATGAGTGAACTTAGATAAATGGTTTCAATCAATTTGGCTTATGGTGGAATTTGACTATGTTAGGTTTCATTTTAGGTTAAGTGTTGACTTTGTCAACCCTTAGGTTTGACTTTTTGACAATTTGATTGATTGATCATCCCATGATGATTGTTGATCATGATGGGAGGATATATGAGTTTGGTTCAATCCAATTTGGTTAGGATCAAAATTTGGCTCATAAAGTACTTTAGGTCACTTTGGGTCAAGTGAGCCTAAGTGGGTCAAATGGCTTGGTCAAAGTTTGATTTGAAGTTGGTTGATCTTGTATATGGACTTATGATTGAAATATAAATCCATTTACAAGTGGTTTGAAGTCAAATGGGTTTTGATCCATTTGACAATTTCATATTCAAAGGGTGAACATGAAATGCTATAGGGTTTGATTTTGAACTAGGTTTTGATTGAGTGCTTGACTTTTGTATTTATATATGAGCTCATGATTATAGGTTTGATTGAATCATGAGAGAAAATCAAGAGTTTGGCTTGATTTGGCTAAGTTCAAGATTTTGACTTGAAAGGCTTAGATTGGATTTTGAGTTGATTTGAGATTGATTTTTTGGAATTGGTTTTGATTGTTTGAATTATATTTCATTTATATATCTGAATATAAATGAGAATATAAGCGGATCATGAGAAAATTTCAAGGATTTGAAGTAGTTTGATCATGATTTAGACTAAATCCATTAAAAGGGAATTTAAAGGATAAGGAAATTTTTTAAATTGAAATTTAATTTTTGGATTGGATTTGATTGATTTATATTTATATTTCATTTATATATGAGATTATAAATGTGAATGTAAATGAGTTTTGAGAAAATTCTAGAAGTTTGAATAGGTTTGATCATGATTTGTGTTAAATCCATTAAAGGGAATTTAAAGTATTTAAAGAAATTTTAAATTGGAATTTAATTTTAAGATTGGATTTGATTGATTTATATTTATATTTCATTTATATATGAGAATATAAATGAGTTTTGAAAATAGAGTTTGATAGGTTTATCATGATTTAGGTTAAATCAATTAAAGAATTTAAAGGATTTAAGAATTTTTTAAATTGAAATTTATTTTTGGATTTGATTTGATTGTTTTATATTTATATTTCATTTATGAGAATATAAATGAAATATAAATGGGTTTTATCCCATGAGTTTGAATAGGTTTGATCATGATTTGGCTAAATCATTAAGAATTTAAAGGATTTGAAATTTCATGAATTGATTTGAATTTTGAGTTTGATTTGGTGGGTTTGAATATATTTCATTTATATGTATGAATATAAATGAGAATATAAATAGATTATGAGAATCAATTTGATTTGGTTTTGATTATGATTTTGGTCATAGAAGATTAAGGACTTAGAATTTGAACTTAGAAATTTTGATGGATTTTGATCATGGGTTTCAATCATAAATTTTGATCATGAATTTCAATCATGGATTTTTGTGATGGAGTTGATTTGGGTTTGAGAAAATCAATTTTGATTTGAGTTTTTTGACTTGAAGGAAGGAAAGTGAGGAATGGGTTTTTAATAAGGAGAGTTCTGGGTTTAGTGTCCACTAATCACTAGATGTGTCTTAGGGAGAAACTCTTAAAGTCTAGAGGAATCCTATGTCTAAGATGGAGGTGTTGAGAGCTCATCTAAAAATGAGTCAACAAGGGGCACCCAATAGGTGTGGTGTGATTGAGAACACCGCATATTGGTGTTGACAAATGATCAACAACAGAAGATCACAAGCACTAGCAAAACAATCTATCCTTTAGGATAGAAAGAATCTGAGCTAATGCAATGTGGCTCTTATGTCCAAGACATAAGAGGGAAAAATCCACTAAGGGATAGAGTGTGAACCCTCCACTAGGGAAGCAGGTTCAAGTCATCCATTAGGGGATGAGAGGTTTGATTTGAGTTCTACTGGGGAAGAGGGTTGAATTTATTTTAATTTGTTATTTATTTTATTTATTTTGTTTAGACTCCACGGGTGATAGAAAAGTAAACTCTCCAGAAACAAGTTCTGTGAGGGAGGGGTTGTGAAATTTTGAGGTTAAATCAGGGGACTGAAAGATTTGCATCTCATGGAAGCAAAGATGATTTAGATTGATTGTTTATTTATTTTCATTGGATTTGTTTGTTTAATTTTTATTTTGGATTTAGGATGGACCATTGGTTTGCGATGATCACAGGGATGGAGGCTAGACTCATTTACCAATCAAAGGGGTAGTCTACTAGAACACAGTAGGAATAGCCAACCAAAGGGATGTCTTTGGTATGTACTTGTACTAGGAAGAGTGTAGTAGACTTACATCCTCCAAAGTAGAGACCATTGGGGTAATCATTTGGCAAGATTGAACAACCTACTATTGAGTGAATGTTGTTGGGGACTTAAATCAGATAGTCAAGATGATTTCATTTTTAGATTTGTTTGATCATGATGGATCCCATGGTTGTGATGACTATACTAGTAGGGTATGGTGGCCTAGACCTAACTTCAGTTACCAATCAAAGGGAGTCTACAAACAAGGTAGGGTATCCAACCAAAGGGATGCCTTTTGTACAATGGTCAAGTCTTAAGAAGAAAGTGTGGGGACTCACATCTTCTAGAAACAAGGAACCAGGGTGATCGTTACTTTGGGGAACAATCAAACTCGACTAGGGTGACTAGTGAATGCCCGGGACTTAAATCAACTCAATAGTCAAAATTTGTTTTTTATTTTGATTATGATGGATCTATGGTTTGCAATGGCGGTAGGGGACATGGAGGCCTAAACCTAACTCATATTTACCAATTCAAAGGGAATAATCTACCAAACACAAGGTAGGACTATCCAACCAAAGGAGATTCCTTTTGGTTTGCAATGAACAATTTAAGGGAAGAAAGCTCAGGGACTCACATCTTCCACTAGAAAAGACCATTGAGGTGATTGGTTGCTTTGGGCAATAAATTGAACCCGACCTAGGGCTGACTATTAAGTGAATGCCGTTGGAGGACTTAAATCAGCTCAAAGATAATCAGAGATTAATTTTCTTTTCTTTAAATTTGTTTGTTTGTTTGGATTCTGTTGGTTTGTGATGGATCAAACTGAAAAGGAGCTTATAGCTAGACTATCTCATTTATAAAGGAGTAGCTTCCCTGGAGAACTATCATAAAGGTGCCTTTTGTTTGATAAATTTAAGGGAAAGCTGGGGACTCACATCTTCCACTACAAAAGACCACTAGGGTGATCGGTTGCTTTGGGGAAACAAGTGGGACTAGGATGCATGGGTTTGTAATCATGATAATGCATCATAGTCTTACATCATCAAAGTGAAATGTGTATTTTGTGGCAAAATGGATTGAACCGACCTAGAATTTGAGTACCAAAGATTTATCTCTGGGTAGTCAATTCTATAGGGAGTTTACGACCTTAAAGATAGGATGCTTGCTTGGAAAAAGGGGCCCTTAGGGGGCTTGATTTCCATCACAAGAGAAAAATTTTGTTTGTTTGTTTGTGTTTTTAACATGAACCATTAGTTTTGAGGATCACGAGGGTGCTTATGTCGACTAGACCTATCTCAAATGAACCATGGGAGAATCAGCATGTCTTGACAGTTTTCCAACCAGGGTGGCTACTAGGAAAGGATTATCCAATCCAAAATAATGGAGTGTCAAATGGGGTAGGACTTGATCCAAATAGAGTGCACGATGGGGCGAGCTTAATCCAACACCACGGAGAAATGACATGGCTAGTCATATATCCAAATAGGTATTAACTCAAGAGGATAAAGCATGGGGACTCACACCAAGAGTGGTGTACTCACGGTGAGTCGACATAGTGGTGAATCAACCTAAGGTGCGTCGGTTTGCACAATCGCAGGAAGAAAGCTGGGGACTCACATCCTCATGTAAATCAATTCTTTGGGATATTCATCTTACTCGACGGTGCTATCCGACTAGGGCGACTCTTGAGTGAATGCCACTGGGGACTTATATCAACTCAAAATAGTCAAGAGGAAAGGAGCCTCTGTGGGACTTATCCTAAACCTCAAATATACTCAACCTAGTTAGAATATGATGGCTAGTACAAGAAGAAAGCATGGGGACTCATATCTTCTTAAATAAAGTCAATCATGAGGTAGCTTAGGCGGAAACTACCATACTAACAAAGTGCTCATTGGTTTGCAATGGTCAAGTTAGGAAGAAAGCACTCACATCTTCCAAAAATGATCACTAGGGTGACATACTAGCAAGGTAGCATGTAGGCGACCTAGAAACTAATGAGTGAGTGCCACAGGGGCTTGCTCCACATCAATAGCGAGATAAAATATTTGTGTTTATTTTGTGCATGTGTTAAAAGGAATAGGATGCCTTTTGGGTTCTCTTACACCTATCTAAACATCTAGAGTTTGATGAATGATGCCATGGATGGCAATAGGATTCCCAGAAAGGATGTCAGGTTCTCTCTAACTTAGTTATGCTAATCAAAATAGGATGCCTCTTGGGTTCTCTCTATTTTAATAGCGTAAGATTGTTGTGTTATGAAAAGATTGATGCCAGGGGACTCTTACACTACCCTAAACACGTCATGGATTCAAGAAAGCAAACAACACTTGAAAGAAGAGAAGATTTGATGAATGGAATCAATTTTTATTCTTTTATTAATGATTATTTTCAAACATGATTTGTTTCATGGGTAATATTTCTTTAGATAGAGCCCATTAATTGGAAGCATCGGTGTTCCCCTTTACAATCAATAAGGCGATAAGATCCTCCTTGGTAGGCCTTCTCTATGACATAGGGGCCTTCCCAAGTGGGTTCAAACTTGCCTCCCATCTTTTGGCAACAATTGGTCTCTTAGGACTAACACAAGTTCTACTTGAAAGACCTAGGTCAAACCGACTTGTTGTGAGCTTGAATCATTTTGGCCTTGTATAACTTCGGTTTTGGCATACTTCTCCAAACCTTCAAGCTCTTCTAACTTGTAACTTTGCATTACGCTCTAGTGATCTTGTTACCCAATGCTATCCTTAGTGATGGGAGTTGAACTTCTAAGGAAGAACGACCCATTACACTAAGAAAATGAGGTAGCTAGTTGGAGTTGTGTGTGCAGGCCCACAAGGCTTCAACAACTGCTCATTCCAATGTCATTTATTATCATCAGAGTCTTCTTCATTCTGGATGAGAGTTTTGTTGAATGCTTACTAAGCCATTTGCTCTAGGGTAGTAGATGGTGGAGTATCTCAATCTATCTGTCTTTACGGTAAAGCTATTGATCTTCATGCTTTTGAATAGTACCATTATCGAATATAATTCATCGAGGCATATACTATATATGAAAAATTAAAGCACATCTTTGAGCTTTGACCTCTCGAGTGGGATGGCTTCCACCCAGAAAAGTAGTTGACTAAGATGAATGATGCCCCTTGGAAGAAGGAGGATCGATGGACCCTAATGTCGGTACAACACTCAAATGGCCATGAAGCCAATGTAGGGTGTAGAATGTTGGGTGGTTGGTGGAGGACCACACCGTGCACGACACGATGGCATCTCTAGCTACATCCATGTAGTGATCATCAAACAATATCCTAGTCTCTTGATCTTCATCTTCATCTTTGAACGGATATGAGCTCATAGACTGTATATCATTACAATGCCATGGCTTCATGTTTGTCTAAATAACCACATTTGGTCAAGGATCGGTGTAGGTGCCATCAACAAGAGCATAGGAGAGAGCTATGTTTCACACGATGGGCTTGTGACTTTTCTTGAGGTAGTTTGCGTGTTCAAGTAATCTATGAATGGTTGCCTCAATCCAGCTCCTCATCCATTTTGGCAATAAACCTCCCCTTCAGAGAAACTCTCGATGAGTTCAACATCAATAAGGGATAGGACTTGTCTATTTTGGACCCTTATTGAAATGGACTCATCTTGGACATGCCAATTCTTTGGCAAGTTTGGCCAAAACATCTCTACGCATTCTCTTCGGGGAACCTTGTAGATGGTGACTTGAATGGGCCAACAACTTCATGGTATACTCATGGTAGTGAGAAGCTTGGGTTTGAGAACCTTGTAGGACGACACGGTTGATGATAGAATCCCCAAAGATGTTGATGCTCTTGACACTAATAGTGATGGCTAACTCCAGACCAATCAAAGCCTCATACTTAGCTTCATTGTTGGTGCAGGGGTTGGAAAGATAGTATGAGAATCTCATCACTTCGCAGTTTGGAGTTAGAAGAACTATTCCTACCTCTGCCTTTCCTGGGAGAATAAATTATGGTGCTTCACCTTTAAGAAGAAGCGACACCATCAAAATACATCTCCCATTGTGGTTGTCGCCTCCCTAAGTTCATGATTTGTTCATTGGGGAGATCATCACTAGCGAAGAATCATGAAGTGGGTGTCTTGCTAAGAAATTCACTAGTGCATATCCTTTTGGGGGGGAACATGAATGTGATATCAAACTGAGAGTATCATGGACCAATAAACATCTGAAAGCATTGGCCATGTCATGAGATACTTGAGTGGATTTGAGATCAAGTTCACCTTATGAGAAAGCATATTTTTTGAGATGCAAAGATCAAAGCTAGGCAATGTTTCTCAATAGTGGATAGTTTTCTTGAGGGATCAGGGCGATGAGAGTCTCCTTTCCTTCATGTTGGCTTGGGCCAATGAAAGGCAGTCATATATGTAGTAAAGGATGGCTTGCCTGATAGGATGTGAACTGGCGCTTCACCAATCTCTTGATATGTCTTGAATGTGTGTTGACACTTGTCATCCCACTTGAACTTGTCCTTTTTTGACAAGTGTGAGAATGGCTTGCATCTCCTATAGGTTTGAGATAAAGCATCTTAGATATAGCATCCTTGAAAGGATCTGAGTTGAGTTAAACTCTTAGGAGGTGGCATTTCTAAGATAGCTTTAATCTTTTGATCTATTTCTATTCTGTATTGAACAACAAACCAAGGAATTTCAAGCTACTCAGAATGCACACTTGGGATTCATTTTGAGGTTATATTATCTTAACCATTCAAAACTACTCTCAAGTCAAAGAGACTTCCTTTTCTTGCTTTTGACTACTAGATCATCAACGTAGCACTCAACGATGATGGATGAGTTCATTGAAGATCTAGTCATGGCCCGTATGTAGCACCTAGTATTTTTTAAAAGATGACCTATATAATAGAAGATTCGAGGTTTGAAAAGTAGTGTTTCTTTCATCTTCAGAGACATCTTGATTTGGTTATAGCGGATGACCCATCCATGAAGAGAACGCATGAGATGAGGCAATGTCCACCATTAATTACGGTATAGGAAGGAAACTCATCCTTAGGACATGCCTTGTTTAAGTCCCTAAAATGATGCAAATATGAATTTGGCCATTCTTCTTCTTAACTAGGATGACACTAGCTAACGGTAGGATATTTTTCTTCCACGATGAAACCGCATCAATCAATTTCTTGACTTGAGAAATGACCTTGTTCAATTTCTAATCGCGTCTAGGAGCTTGCTTAATAGGGTAGCGTTAGGGTATTATTGCTAGCTTATGGACTACGTCGGAGATAATCTGAGCATTTCTTCATAACTCCATGTGAAGTAGTCTTTAAACTCAATCAATAGCCTAACTAAGTCATTGGTTTCTTCTTCATTCAGCAATGAACTAATGTATGTTGGGCATGGATTTTCTTCTGTCCTGAGGTTGATTTCTTTAAGCTTGTCGATTGTTGAATGAATCTCTTCTTCAAATTTTGGCGGTGCCTCTTTGACTTGGAGATCATCTGGATCATCTAAGATTTCTAAACACACATTCTCATAAGAGTTGGGGATGTGTGAGAAGAACTATCAGACTCAAATGATTGGTAACAACAAGCAATCTTGTCATCGGACCCACTTATCGAATCTAGTCACTTGATTGTGCTTCCCTACGATTGTTCCATAGCTTTTCAAATACTTTGACTATGCTTGGACCATGTGAGGAACTAAACCTTTATGTATAAGATTTTGAACACAAGGTAAAATCAAGTGGTAATTCCATTAATTCTTTAAAATTATCTTCCTCAAGTCTACATCAACTTGGGACTTGAGGATGATGATCCCAAAAGAACCTCTTATGCTTCATGTCCTTTGGAAGACTTGGGGACTTTACTACTAAACCTTCAACTTTGAGATGTAAGTGAGGTTAGAGCTAAGGTTCCCAACTTTTAATAGTTTACATAAACCGATTTGAATACTTTGCTTTTGCTTGGAGGCACTGGTCTTTGTTTGGATCAAAGTCACCTCCAATGGAACTTGAGAGGGTTGGGTGGTATACTAATCACATTAGACTCATCCTCTAATGGATTCCAAGTCTATGAATAGTAGTACTCTGAATTGGAAGACCTATTGGTAGGGGTCTCCACCTTTCTCTGCTACCTCTTCCTCTACTGGTGGAGGTTGAGCCATCTACCCACATGTATGATGGAATGGACTATGGGTGGAATGTGATATGAGATCTATTTCTTCTTCAATTTCCCCTTTCTTGTACTTGGATTTTCATTTTTTTTTTCTTTTTCTTTTATCTTTTCTTTTTTCTTTTTCTTTTTCTTTTGTATTTGCATTTGAATTTTGTCCAAGTTCATGAGAAAGGGGTATTTTGAGGAAGATAGTAGGTCGCATCCTCATAAATCTCAACCTCTTTAATTGAAAATGTCTTTTCATCACCGTTGACACGATATTCAATTCCACCTTTTCTAAACTTGATGCACTGATGAAGGGAGGATGGAAAGATCTTGTTCTGATGTATCCAAAGCCTACCAAGCAAAGCAATGAATGTATTTGAATCAATGATGTAAAACTTGGCTTAGTCTTAATCTATCTCCAAGGTAACACTATAGAACCTAAAACGCTCACCTTGTTAAATCCTCTCAATCATCGATCTCCTCGAGTGTGAGATGTCGATCCTCAAATAGGTCTTTAGACTCATAATGTTCACGATGCACTGCGTCCATGAGAACTAGCAGCTTAACTTGTCCATGATGTGATGTAGAGGTTGTGCTCCAAGTCCCAGTAGAAGGTCTTCATCTATGAAGGTGATCCATTGGGCTTCTTTTGCATAATGTGCTTCCTCACTTAGGTTGAGCTAAGCATATTTGAGGATCAGGAGGGCCTTGATTAGTGATTCCCTCATCTCTTTGGATAAGACAAGGGCATCATATATGCTTAGCTTAGATGGAAACTTTCTTAGATGAGAAAGGACATTGTAGTCCACCTTTGGTCTTCCAAGCATATCAAGGGTGGGCATCCTGTAGAAGGGCTTCTCGATCTTTGGTACCAATGACTTGTTTGCCTCTATCTTGAGGTGCTACCCTAGGAGGTAGAACCTTGCCACTATGGAGGTTGACTTCGGTGATCTCTTGAGGCAAGGTGGTGGAAGGTTCTGCACATGCTCACCTGCTTCTCCTATGGGACCCTCAGTCGATGATTCCAAGTCTATCTCAAGAGGTGAACCCAGTGTTTAGAGTTGGAAAGTCCAACTCTCGAAAAGAGGAAGATCATAATTGTTATAGTTATTTAGACTTGAAGAGTTATCATTACGAATAGAAGAAGATAACTCATCAGAAGTGACACAGATGTAATTCAAGCTAGCTTTATTCTTCAATTTCTTGGAATTATTTGGAGGTACAAAGTAGAAGTCAAGTAGTGAGTGGAGTAAAATTTGATGCCCTTATTCGATACAAGAGTTCTACTAGTAGAAGAAAGAAGAAGCTAAAATGGAAGAAGTCGGTGTGGAAGGTGTAAAAAGGTTTGGAGGTGGACCGATTGTGGGCCTAGCTATCTCAGGATATGCTCTATTGCTACTATTGAGCTCCCACTTTCTAAAGTTGGCAACTTGCAAACCTTCCTTGGTGTTGGAGGTTTGAGGTGACTCACCTGAAAAGCTTCTTGATCTTCTAGACTATCTTTTTTAGAGGGGATAGATATCCCAACCTTCTTTGGTTTTGGTAGGATCACATGTATCCCCAAGGATTACCTAATGGAACTAGAAGGTTGTTCCACAGGTATTCCTTTGGAATACTACCACCTCTTGAAATTGTGTTCAAGCACCCTTGAATGTGAAGCAATCCTCCAAAACATGGCCTAGCATGGTAAGGGCAAAAGTTTGGATCATGACTTTGCCTACTTCCTCTCCTCAGTTCTGCTAAAATTAGTTTCTTTAAGAGATTCTTAAAGATTTTCCATTACCTCTCTTAAAAGAATAAGGTTTGTTTAACTTATCTAAAAGAGTAGGTGGACCATAGCTACTGGTATGCATGTGCTCGGTGGTGGAGGTGGTGATCGTGGAGGCTGGTGGAGGCCGAGGCTATCTCGTGGCAAAGGAGGTGAGGCCGAGGTCATGGTCTCTACTAATCTCTAGCTCTTCCCTTCTCCATCGCCCCTCGGCTTCTTCATAAACCTTAGCCTTTTTTTGGCAATTGATCTTGAAAAGGCAACTATTTGGCCTCTCCTTGTATAGCCACCTTGTTGATTAGCTTCTCAAATGTCTTGATAGTGAAGCCCTTAAGCATGATCGGCCATGGATATTCTTCAAGAGAATCTCAATTATTGTTCGCGGTTCACACTTCATACTCAAGTTATGCCATCGAGAATATAATCAACAAGTGACTCACGGGTGTTGATTACGAGATCACCTATAGAACCCTTTGTTGAGCTCAAATCTCTTGATGAAGAGTTGCTCTAACTCAAGAAATATCTTTATTGAACTATTGCGTTCAGATACCAATCAAAAGCAATACTAGGCTATGATAAAGAGTAAAGAAAAGCATCACCACCTGTTGCAAACAATTGGCAAATGTGCTATGTGTTGCCTTGGATTTCCACTGCCATCAAAGCTTTTGAAGGAAGGAGGCACGAAACCCTTGGGATATTGGATAGCATCAAATTCTTTTAGGTAGGGTCTACCCTTTGGAACCGATGATCCACCCCGAGCTTGAGCCAAAGCTTCCTTTACCTGCTTCAACCATGG
Source organism: Cymbidium sinense (assembly GCA_021442155.1). Lineage (NCBI taxonomy): Eukaryota > Viridiplantae > Streptophyta > Magnoliopsida > Asparagales > Orchidaceae > Cymbidium > Cymbidium sinense. Next base: position 70,295,059 of record CM038228.1, on the reverse strand, counting down.
ATGTGATATCCTTTTCATGTATGGAGGTACTTTCCACTACCTTCCTATACATGCTAGTGCTACCTTGCTCAACGGAGGTAGAGTCTTGGGTCCAAGACATGCACTAACTCGACGACTCGAATAGATGAACTAGGGCTTATTTTCAAGCACTAACAATGCTAACAAGTCCTATAATTGCTGCCATCCTATCAATCGCCCCTACCTCAATCGATGTGATGCTGATTCGTGTCTTCTTGATCAACCTCATCACCTTCCATGGCTTGTTCCCCTAAGAAGAGATCCTCTACCATGCATACTCCATGAATCCCCCATCAAGTCATCTTCATTGGGATCAAAGTCGACTCTCTTCATCGACTGTGTACCCTAAGATCTCCTTCTTCTCCATGAAATAATGTGCAACTATCTCATCTAAGAATGATCCATCAAGTACAAATAGTTTACGTGATCACTATCATGAACTAAGAGAGGCACCTAATACCTCACCGAGAGTCAATCCTATGTGGACTCACTAGATGAATGACACTCCGACCGCTACTACAAGAGGGTAACAATCCTAGGATGTTCCACTACCACTGTACTGACCGCCCATCGAATATCAGAATAACTATCACCATCTCCACATCCTGCTGTATGGGTGGAGTTGGTGAAGGGATGACCACGATGTTTCGGTTGCCACTCCTTCCGCACCACTAGGGCGTAAGGTCGAGAGAGCTCACCTACCACAATGGGTGGTAGGGATCCTCGCCATAGGATCACCAACGAGGTGCACTTTTCCGGATGGCCTTCATGGCCTTGATGGAATGGGAGATGATAACTGATCGGCGGTGATAGAGTGGTGGGTGGAGACACCACCGACTTGTGCAGAACGCCTGGTGGTGGTCCCAAGGAGAGGATACTCATGGTCGGGTAGCGCATGCTAGAAAATCAATCAAAGTAGATGTGGCCGACACGAACCTCCATCGCCTCACTAGTAACAGTAATGGGCCTCATGGCCCTCTCGAATCTTCCCTATGGGATGGGATAATAAGATCAATCAGTGACTCGAAAGCTCAGATGCTCCACCTGGCAAAGATGGACGGAGGCCGCATACCTCCGCCTCCTAAAAAATTATGGCTAAAACTACCAAGGAGGTGAATGATCGGCATCCTCTATCTGATCCCAGAGAGGATGAAATTTTCTAACCGGTGGTGAAGTGACAATGGGAGACTCATCCACGACTGTCGCCTCCCTAGCTATCTGGGTATGAAATCGCTTGATCATGCATTCTTATTCTCTATGTAGGAGATGGAGAGTGAGCTAGACCCATATTCAAATGTGGGAGGCAAGCCCGAGACTAGGGAGCCTTACCCGAGGGTACAGATGGTAGGGTACCAGCCCCACTGGGCAACATGAGCAACTCTGGATGAACTGCAAAAGAGATCTGCCACTGGCACTAAAACCGGGTCTGTGGTACTACCACAGCTTTCCTCTTCAGAGAGGAGACATCGAATCAAAGGGTAAGTCAATCCGATGACCGCTTCGCCCGCCACCTTGGTCCTACTAACCTGTGAGGGGAATGCCCTCACAAGTGATCGCTCCTCAAATCCACCAAAGTGAATCGTATGGTCCAGAGGGAAGTCGCTGATCTAAAGCTAGATCCATACCATGGGGAAGACAAACTGAAACCGCCATTTCAAAAAGTAAACTGAAACTAAAACACTTATCGTAAGAATGCAATGAGAAATGAACTTGTATCAGATTTCTATCTCCATAGATTTTTTTTTTGAATTTTGAATTTGAAAATTTGAACCCACATCCAACAACTTGGAAGTGTTAAGTGGGGTTCAAATGGATTTGAGAAGATTGATTGAAAGAGGAATTTGAATATGAATCCAACTTCAACAAATTTAGGTATGTTGAAATATGGATTCAAAATTTTTTTGATAAGGATGCTTCCATAGGTTCATGTTTGTTTTGAATTTGAATTTTGATTTGAGGACCCTTTCCTTTAACAAATTTGGGTATGTTAAAGTAAATTGATTTTATTTTGTTTGATTTTTTTTGAATTTTACTTACTTAGCAAATTTAGGTATGCTAAGTGAAGTATTCAGATTGTTTCTTTTTTTTGAATTTTGTTTTGATTTTAAAAAATTTAATTCTAAGCAAATTTAGGTATGCTAAGTGAAGAACCCAAGTGTGTTATTTAATTTTGAAAATAGGATTTAGCAAATTTAGGTATGCTAAGAAAATCTAAGTGTTTTATTTTTTTTATTTTGATTTTTGATTTTGAAAAAGATCCTTAGCAAATTTAGGTATGCGAAGAAAATTCTAAGTGTTTCATTTTTGTTTTGATATTTTGATTTATTGAAAAGGTAGGATCCTTAGCAAATTTATGCTAAAGAAGTCCTAAGTATTTCATTTTTGTTTTGATGTTTTGATTTTTTGAAAAGGTAGGATCCTTAGGAAATTTAGGTATGCCAAGGAAATCCTAAGTGTTTCTTTTTTTTGTTGGATTTGTTTTTAAAGTGGAGACTTAACTTTAACAAATTTGGTATGCTAAATGAAGTCCCACTTGTTTTATTAAATGGAAATTTCACTTAAATTTGGGTATGCTAAATGAAATTCCAAATGGTGTTCAAAATTTTGATTTCATTTTTTTGAAAATGGAAATTTCCCTTAGCAAATTTGGTATGCTAAGGAAGAAGTTCCAAAGGTGTTTGAAAATTTTGATTTTGATTTGGAGACTTCACTTAACAAATTTGGGTATGCTAAATGAAGTTCCAAAATGTTTGAAAATTTTTTTGATTTTGATTTGGAAACTTCACTTAACAAATTTGGGTATGTTAAATGAAGTTCCAAATGTGTTTGAAAATTTTGATTTTGATTTGGAGACTTCACTTAACAAATTTGGGTATGTTAAATGAAGTTCCAAAATGTGTTTGAAATTTTGAAAATTTTTGATTTTGATTTGATTCACTTAACAAATTTGAGTATGTTAAATGAAGTTCCAAATATGTTTAAAATTTTTGAAATATGATTTTGATTTTGAATTTTGGATTTGACTTCACTTAACAAATTTGGGTATGTTAAATGAAGTTCCAAAATGTGTTTGAAAATTTTAATTTTGATTTGGAGACTTCACTTAACAAATTTGGGTATGTTAAATGAAGTTCCAAATGTGTTTGAAAAAATATGATTGTTGATTTTGATTTTGATTTGGAAACTTCACTTAACAAATTTGATTATGCTAAATGAAGTTCCAAATGTGTTTTAAAATTTGAAATTTTTTGATTTTGATTTTAATTTTACTTACAAATTTGGGTATGTTAAATGAAGTTCCAAATGTGTTTGAAAATTTTTTTTTTGATTTGGAAACTTCACTTAACAAATTTGGGTATGTTAAATGAAGTTCCAAAGTGTTTGAAAATTTTAAAATATGATTGTTGATTTTGATTTTGATTTGGAAACTTCACTTAGCAAATTTGAGTATGTTAAATGAAGTTCCAAAATGTGTTTAGAATTTTGAATTTTGATTTGGAGACTTCTTAACAAATTTGGTATGTTAAAATGAAGTTCCAAATTCCAAATGTGTTTAATTTTGAAATATGATTGTTGATTTTAATTTGAAAAGACTTCCATTTCAAATTTGGTATGTAGAATGGAGATCAATCTTTTTTTGAATGAAAATTTTGTTTTGTGTGTTATTGCTTTTTTGAAAGAGGAATTCCAACTTAATCATATGTGAGATATGTTTAAGTGGGATTTCTAAAATATTTATTTTTATTTGGAATGAAATCTTCATTAATAAATTTGGGTATATTAAATGAAGATGTTCATGTGCTTTTGAAAAGTTTATTTGAAAATGAAACTTCCATTCAATAAGTGAGTGTATTGAATGGAAAGGTTCATGTTTGCTTTTAATTTATGATTTGATGATTTTGGAAAGATGATTGTTCATTTTATTTTGAAAATGAAATCTTCACCAAAGTGAATTGAAGAAGATGTTCATTTGTGCTTTTGGAAAATGTTGTTAATTTTATTTTTGAAAGTCCCTACATGTAACATTTATGGGAATTGTTACATGAGGGTGATAAAATTTTGTGGAAAATATTTTAGTAAGTGCATTTGTGAAAAGGTGCTTTTGAAAAACAAAGTTCTTATGGAAAATTTATTCTTTATTTTAGAATGAACCTTTCCTTATCATGAAAATGATAAGGAGGAAGTCTTCAAGATGTTTTCTTTTTATTATTTAGATCTCTTCATTTTATCCATTAGAGAACCCAAAGGGGGTTTCAAGACCAACAAGAAATGCGGTCCTAAAACTTAAAGATGTTGGCTCAACTCAAGAATGAACTGAGCTAAGTGCCAATGAAAATAAGGATAGTCTTGGATTCATACCAAAGTACAAACCCACTCTTGATACTCAAAGAGACAATGATCATTTTAAAGATGGAGAGAGGAACCATCTCGAGTCTAAAAAATCTATGGAGAAAATTTTATGGGAGTCACCTTCAAATTGTGAGAGAAAGAGACACTATAGAAATTCATCTTTTAGATGCCAAGATGATCAGATGTACTTATTCAGGTGATCGTATCATCAAGGAAATAGTGTACTATCTCAAAGAAGTCACTACCCTTTAATGGACCTAATCACCTCAATAAGGACTCCTAATGATGGGTCTACATATGTTAGATTCTTCCCTACTTTACATGGAAAAGTAAAGCAGGTTTATTTTAAACGTTTGTTAAGCCCTACAAGGGCAAGCCCCATAGTTAATTACATCCTAAGGAATGGGATCTTAGAAAACTCTCGATTAAGGTAAATGATCATTTGAAGATTTCAATAGAAAGGACTATCAATCGATTATTTATTTTGAAGATCAAATGGGATTGATCAAAAGAGATTTATTATCGAAGCCAAAATGGAGATAAGTAGAGATGAGATGCTAGGAAACCTAGAGCATCTCAAACTATCCTATTGGGCTTTACATTTTGAAATTGATTTATTTTATTTGAGTTGCATTTTCATTAGAAATTTAGGACTTAAGATTCCTTAACACAAGATTAAGGAAATGCCTAAGAGGTTATGCTTATGGCCCACAAAGGGGAGAAGCAACAAACCTAAATCTAGGGAGCTTTGGTGAGGCCAAAAGCACAACCTAAATCTAAGGAAAATGGGTAATTGGTTTGCTCCACAAGAGGACAAACAAAACCTGGACTTATACAACACGGGTGGCCGCCAACTAACTCCTCCTATGATTTTAAATACATGTAGGCAATTCTTTATTATTTTGAAAAAGAATAAGTCCTTAAACTCACTCCTTAAGGAGACTAGATCATGTAAATGGACATGCTTCAAATGACCTAAATCTAATAATTCAAATTTCATTTTATTTTCATTTTGGACAATTATTTTGACTCGCTAATAGGATTCATATGACTAATGCATGAGAAAGAGATTATTGGCCAAAATCAGAGAAGGGAGGAGGTGAGTTTCCACCACTCTCAAAAGGTCAAGCAAAGTTTCCAATCAAGAGTGAAATAAGATGCATTTATGTGCATGATATTACAAAAGAAATGCTCATCCAACTAAGGGTTGCTAATTCTTTTATCTTGATTTTAAACCTAAGCTTTAGGTGAGGTTATGAGTTGTTTAATTTTAATTTGAGTTGTTAAAAGATTTATTTTTCCTAAAGAGCCTAATCCACATCCATACATAAAGCAAGGAAGAAACTAGAAAATCATGCCACTTAATGCAAAAGCTAAACAAATCATCAATCAATTTATAAAGCTAATAAAAAAGAATAAAAGGTGTTGCACCACCGCAAACCCAAAATATCAAATGTGGGTAGAGCTCTACCCTTATACAACCAGATTACAAATGAATTAAATTACAATTAAGCAAAGGAATTCATTATGGGGGTCTTCAAGCTTTATTCTTCTTCTTCTTTCTTCTTTTCTTTTCTTCTTTGGTTTTTTCTTTTGGATGGTTGGGTGGATCCAAGGCTTCACATGGTGCATAAGATAGATCTTATGACCAATGCTCATCCTAATCCCCATAACAATCATTCCAAAATCCTAATTGCACAAATTTTACATGAAAAGAAAAGTGGAAATCTAACTAACACCTACAAAAAAACAAAGGTTAGCTAAAACAACCACACAATCCCAAGCATGTATATTGGACTTATCACCCCACACATGGGTGACTAAGTCCACCGCCTATGGATTATGCTTGGGGTATAAAGCACCTAAGCAAAAGTATTTATTTTTATTTATGATAGCTCCTTAAGCACAATCCAGAAAAGAATAAGACGTCTACCATTCATTCTATGAGCATACACCTAACATCCGTCTAAAACATATATCACAATAAAATAAAACATCAAACCATGCACCACCTAACCTAAAGCTAGAAGTGGTGACTTAGGCTAATGTGTGTGCTTTGAAGGTTTGTGTGGTATGCTTAGCTAGGCTTTAAAAATTTTCTAAGTGTGAAGAACATGTTCAACTTAGAGGAGGGTTTCATTTAAGTTGTTTAATTTTTGGGTTGATTTTATTTCATGTTTGATTTGGTTTAAGTGATCCTATAATTACTACTAAGTTATGAAGAGAGGAAAGAGAAGAGAACTTCTCTTTCCTTCCCTAACCTAAGTAATTTCTAAAGTAGATTCACATTTTAGTTTTATTTAGGTGAATGTTTTGATTAAATCTTTAATTAATCCTAAGTTTAGATAAAACTCTAAACAAACCTATTCAAAAAAGAAAGGCATTTTAAGATTAAATAAAATGAATCAAAATTCACATAACACACATTACTTCATTTCTTTCCCAACATATATAACATGCATATGGATGGATGCATATATACATACAAATGAGAGTATTTAACACACTTTATGATGCATGCTAAGTAATCCATTTAAGGAAATTTAGAAGTTGAATGTGCATGATTTTCTTTAAGTAGAAATGGTTTTCCTTATCCAAATTTTCACATACACGCATGAAAGTAAGAAAGACATAAGTGAGTACGGCTCCATTGTTAACCAGAGGTGTAAGGTACAAGACCTACTTAGGCTACTTAAAGCCTCACAACCTTGGGTTGTCCGTGACTAATATACCACTTTCCTTAAATACAAACATGTATAAAAAGAAATGAAATGGAAAAGAAGAATGCAAAAGTTGTATTAATGGATTTATTTTGATGCAATTGTATGCATGTATGTAACCCTTCTTAGTGTATATAGGGATGAATAGGATATGAATTAGTGAGTGTTAGGTTCTTTTCTAAATGAACCACTTCCAAATTCTATTCAAAACTATACCAACATAAGAAAGAAAGGAATCCTATTTTAAGCATACCTTGATAATCTATCACATGCAAATTCATAATTAAAATATAAGTAGCACACTTTTATATTTGGTAGTTGATTTATATGTTTTGAAAATAACTTGGATTTAGTAGTGATAATAGCCACTCATATTTCTACTTTAGCCAACACATGCAAATTTGACATAAAGTAAACAATTTCATTTTAAAATTTGAATTTGAAAAATGTGAATGCATAAAACCACATGACATACAAATTGAACATTTTGGGGAAAGATTCAAAGTATTGAAAGCATGTAAACAAATTCACTTTACATAAATCCTAAATACATTTTCATAGAATAAGAATGTTTAAAATAAATCAAAGTGATTTCAATGTGCTTTTTGTTTAGTTTGGAGTTTGATTTAATTTTGAAAAGGTGAGATGAGTTTGCTATTCCTAACCCATTCCCACATGTGCTTGATATTTTTGTTTAATTGTTAGATAATTATATCCATTTTTATGCATTGATTAGGTTAATGTATGCATTAAGTAACTTAATTAACCCTTACATACACCACCTTAGAAGAATTAACTAAATAATTATGAGCCAATGAGATGACATAAAAATCACAAGGAATTTAAATTTGTAATGCACCTAATAAGAAAGAGACCTAATGCAATTTAACTCGCAATTAAAAGTTAATTAAGCTAAGAGGATTAACTTAAGTAATTTCAAAACACCCTTTCACACATGTGAATTGGGTTTTAATTTCTTTAATTCAACTTAGGCTATTAAACACTTAAGCATCTACCGAAAGTAGATTAATTAAGTTTCAGAAATTTTTAAATTTTTTGGAAATTGATTAACGGGATAATTAATGAATTAACCCTTAATTAAGAGGAGATTAAGGAGAGAAGAGAGGTTTAAGGAATAGCTTGGGAAAATGCCAAAATATTCTATAAATCTCTCTACTGGATCTGGATAATCAACCCTAATCATAGGTTAAAATCACTAATCATACCCTAATTATGCTTAATTACATAAGGAGGTAATTAAGGAAAACCATATGCAATTCTTCTAATCAAGCCTTTAACAAATCCCAATAAAATTAGGGGAGGCAAAAATCATCCCCTAAATCATACCCAAGAAATTTGGGATTAATTAGAGGCCTAATTAAAAACTAATTAGTAAAATAAAATTTCTAATAAAACCCAAATTTAGAGAAAATCATAATTCAAAACTCATCAAAATTAATTTTAAAATGTTCTAGGTTTAATTATCTTTCAGTAGGATTTTATTTCACATTTTTTGAATTTTTTATTTTAGAATTTTACATTATTAAATTTTAAACTAATCTAAGTAATCCCTCAGCTAATGCGTGGTGGCATGATCGTGCTTTACACATGCATGTGAGGGGTCACTTAAACATCACATCCCAAATGGCGGTTGGTGGTTCACATGCTTTAATCCTCTACCGTCCAATTAAAGATCAGACGGCTAAGGATCTCCCCATGTTTTAAAATGGGTAAAGAAATTTCTAAACATTCAGGATTATCTTAGTCCATAATCATGGATGGATGATGGTGAGATCTCTAAAGTTCTTCCCCTTGATCAATAGACGTCCATGATCAAGGGAAGATCAACTCGACAGCATGGATTCCAATCAAACTCAACACCATCTAAAAGCGAGAAGAAAATTCGGTCAAAATTGATGGGGTGAAAATTTCTTTCACAAAGCTCGCACCACATTGAGTTTAATGGTGAATAATCCCATACCTCTTTCGATTCCCATGGAGAAGATTTTAGTTGGAAGCCACTTGAAGTTTTGAGCACTTGAGGGGAGTGGATCTTCCTATGGGTCACCTCCTCCTATGCTTGAGCTCAGCTTTGATCCAATTTAATCCTCCCTTGACGTTAGAACTTGGGAATCAACTTAAGTGACCTCGACTTGGTCACCTAAGTGTGCTTGCAATGGATTGCGGTGTGGAAAAAGTTGGCTAAAGGGTTAAGCTCCCCTGTTTTCATTGTTTGAAAACAAAGAATGGGGAATTATCAAGAGCTCTAGGATACTTGTTATCACTCTCTGATGGTTCCTTTAGGAATGATGCATTTGAGTTTGTTTCGGGGGAGTATATCTCCCCCTTAAAGGATCAGACGGTCGGCAATGCTCTTGCCATTTTGATCTAATTGATCATAGGATGAGGGTTGATTAGTTGGGTACATGGCATTGTTTGAGCCAATTGGATTGCCAACCTCATGTGCTTGAATTTGAGAGAGGGAGTTTGAATTTTCAATTTTGACCCATGGGGTTTGGTCTAAGGACTAAATGGGCTGACCCAAACCCATTGGGTTGGGTGCACCACTCTCTCCTAGGTCCTCTTAAGCTTTTAGGAAAGCCTCAAGTGATTGTGAAGAGAGTATGACCAATTTACCCATGGATTAAGCCAAAATTTATTGGCCTAGGGTAAGATGGTCATTTTGCTAATTTTTCACTTTAGGTATGTGGAGAAACTAGGCTTGGCCAAGTTTTATGAGATTTGGAATTCGTTTGATAGGGTTGGCTCATGTTGACCCATTTAGCTCAAAATGGGTCAACTTTTTGATCAATAGTCAAATTAGTCAAACCAAGGGTTGGGTCAAGTTCATATTACCATTTGAAATGTTTTTGGCTTTGGTTTGGTTCAATTTGGTATTTTGAATTTGGCTCATATAACTTCATTTAGGTCAAATGGGTCAAGATTTTTGACCCATTTGACTTATTTGAGGTAGGTCAAGGGTAGGTTTAGGTTAGGTTAGTCATATGGTGGATTGGTATCTTTGTTTCCAATTAATTTTGGTTAAGTTCAATTTTTTGGGTTTGGGTCATATTGGGTCTATGGTCAATTGGGCTGGGGTTAGTCAATTGAGGCTTTGGTCAAGTTCCACAAGTGATTTGCAATGGACTTGACCCATTGTTTTCAATCAATTTGGCTTATATCATGTTTTGACACATTTTGACCCTTTAGGTCAAAATGGGTCAACTTGGGTCAAGTTGGCCAATTGGGCTAGGTTAGGCTCAAATGTTGGCCTGGTCAAGTTCAAACATAATTCATGAGTGAACTTAGATCAATGGTTTCAATCAATTTGGCCAATGGTGGAATTTGGCTATGTTAGGTTTCATTTTGGGTTAAGTTGACTTGGTCAACCCTTAGTTTGACTTTGATTGATTGATCATCCCATGATGATTGTTGATCATGAGAGAGGATATATGAGTTTGGTTCAATCCAATTTGGTTAGGATCAAAAATTGGCTCATAAGGATACTTTAGGTCACTTTGGGTCAAATGAGCCTAAGTGGGTCAAATGACTTGGTCAAAGCTTAATTTTTAGTTGGTTGATCTTGTATACGAACTTATGATTAAAATATAAATCCATTTACAAGTGGTTTGAAGTCAAATGGGTTTTGATCTATTTGACAATTTCATATTCAAAGGGTGAACATGAAAGGCTTTAGGGTTTGATTTTTGAACTAGGTTTTGATTGAGTGATTGAACTTTGTATTTATTTATGAGCTCATGATTGTAGGTTTGATTGAACCATGAGAGAAAATCAAGAGTTTGACTTTATTTGAAATTGATTTGGCTAAGTTCAAGATTTTGACTTGAAAGGCTTAGATTGGCTTTTGAGTTGATTTGAGTTTGATTTTTGGAATTGGTTTTTATTGTTGGAATTAATATTTCATTTATATATGTGGATATAAATGAGAATATAAAAAGATCATGAGAAAATTTCAAGGAGTTGAAGTAGTTTCATCATGATTTACACTATATCCATTAAAAGGGAATTTAAAGGATTTAAGTAAAATTTTAAATTAAAATTTAATTTTTGGATTGGATTTGATTGATTTATATTTATATTTATATTTCATTTATATATGAGATTATATGTGAATATAAATGAATTTCAAGAAACTTACAGAAGTTTGAATAGGTTTGATAATGATTTGGGTTTAATCCATTAAAGGGAATTTAAAGGATTTAAGGAAATTTTAAATTGGAATTTAATTTTTGGATTGGATTTGATTGCTTTATATTTATATTTCATTTATATATGAGAATATAAATGAGTTTTGAAAAAATTCCAGGAGTTTGAATAGGTTTGATCATGATTTAAGTTAAATCCATTAAATAGAATTTAAAGGATTTAAGGGAATTTTAAATTGAAATTTAAGTTTTAGATTTGATTTGATTGATTTGAATTTATATTTCATTTATATATGAGAATATAAATGAGAATATTAATGGTTTTTGAGAAAATCCCATGAGTTTGAATAGGTTTGATCATGATTTGGGTTAAATCCATTACAGGGAATTTAAAGGATCTAAGGAAATTTCATGAATTGATTTGGAGTTTTGAGTTTGATTTGGGGGGTTTGAATTTATATTTCATTTATATGTATAATATAAATGAGAATATAAATAGATTATGAGAAGATCTCAAAGATTTGATTTGGTTTTGATTATGATTTTGGTTAAGTCCTTAAGGAAAGATTAAGGACTTAGAAATCCTTAAGAGAAGATTAAGGACTTAGAAAGATTTGAACTTAGAAATTTTAATAGATTTTGATCATGAGTTTCAATCATAAATTTTGATCATGAATTTCAATCATGGATTTCAATCATATAGAGTTGATTTGGGTTTGGAGAAAATTAATTAAGATTGATTTGGAGTTTGACTTGAAGGAAGGAAAGTGAGGAATGGTTCAAGCAAAGGTTAGGCAATTCCCTAACACCATGACATTCCTTTTTTCTAAGTCTTCTAGGGCTAGGTTGAGTGTCCACCTAATCACTAGATGTGTCTTAGGACTAAAGAACTCTTAAATTCTAAGAGGAATCCTATGTCTAAGATGGAGGTGTTGAGAGCTCATCCTAAAAATGAGGTCAACACCAGCTGCTACTTCTTCCACCACTAGTTCCTCTTGTATCGTGGGCGGGCATTATATTCTTACCCCGCTTACTTCATTGGATTTCTATCATGTACCTCCACCTAAAAAGAAATCAATAAAGAAATCTTTCACTTACAACTTGTCCGTTTCTAATACTTTAGATTTTATTCCTCTTAAAAACTCTCCAAATCTAGAAAATAATAATAATAGCTCTAGTCATTCCGATCTACTCTCTTCTGATTCAGAATCAATTTTAATTTTCAAAATCAATGGGTTCAACTCTTGAGATTGACTTGGAGTCAACTAACTATGAGGATCCCATAGGAGAAGCTGTAGGTATACTTGATGAGAAGGTAGAACTTTCCACAAGTTCAACATTCCAAGAAGTCACTGAAGCCAACCTACACAACGGCAAAGTTCTACCTCCTACAGTAGCACCTCAAGATAATGGTAAACAAGTCATTCATTCCAGTGAGTAGATAACCCCTCCACAGGATGCTCCACTTATGGATATACTTGTGGAGGATCAGGTCAGAGTTGATTACAATGTCTTGGAACATCTTAGAAAGTTGCCAGCTAAGTTAAGCATATATGACGCCCTTATATTATCCAAAGAGATGAGGGAATCTCTAGTCAAGGCTCTTCTTGATCTAGAGATATGCTTAGCTCAGCTGACTGCTACTGAATAGGAGGCACTCAGCTCAAAGGACATCCTAGGAGTTACATTCAATGATGAAGACTTCCTGCTATGAACGACCAAGCACAATCACCCTCTTTACATTACAGTGTATGTTTCCAGATACAAGTTATCAGGAGTTTTGGTTGACCAAGGTGAATCAATCAATATTATGAGTTTAAGAACCCTTGCCTACTTGAGGATCGACATCTCTAAACTCCAAAAATAGAGGATGATGTTGAGAGGATTCAATGAACAAGGCAAGAGGGCCTTAGGCTCCATAGTGTTGCCATTAGAGATGATAGATGGCGAAGGCGGCGAAGTTCCATATCATAGACTGAATACTTCTTCTTTCATTTGCTTGGGAGACCATGGATACACAAAATAACATAATCCTCTACATGGGTGCGAAATTCATGAGAGGTGGAATTGATCTTTACATCAAAGGAGATCTCAAACCCTTCCACAGGTTCATGAGGTGAATATATATAAGGATGCAACTTATTTTTCTTCCCCAAAACCAACAAGTTCATTCTAATCTAAATCCCCAAGATCCCAAGAAAGAAAAGAAAAGAACAATAAAAGAAAAGAAAAGAAAAAAAATAGAAAATAAAGAGATATGGACTCGAGGAGATATAGACATTTAATTCCACCGTAGTTCATTTATCCATTCGATCAAATGGGTAGGATGATCAAACCTCAACCAAGCAGAGGTAGAGGATGGTTCAGAGGAATCCCCCTAGGTGGAAAGCCTCCTTATTGGCCTCCCAATAGGAGGTATGTCCTAACCACCAGGGGTACACCTACTATCCACATAGACTTAGAATTTAGTTGAGGAGAATGTGGTTGCTTTACCAGCCTAGCTCTCTTCTGTTGGTGGATCCCTTTTGAGGTGACATTTGAGCATGATAATAATGAAGATCGGGTTCCAAATCAAAGCATAAATGTATCAAAATCTATGAGGGCAGTCGGGTTGGGAACCTTGGCTCAACCACCGCTTTCTCGGAGAGTTGAGGGTTTGGTAAGTCATCCACAGATGGGAAAACTCAGAGGTTCTTTTTGGGAGAATCATCCTCAAGTTAGGAAGTTGATGTAGAACTTGAGGATGATTCATATAAATATTTAATATAATTTCCTTTTGATTAGTATTCGCCTTGTGGTCTTAATTTAGAAAAGAAGAGATTAATCCCACATACTTGGTCTAAACACAGGTCAGACTACTTTGAAAGGTTATGGGACAAAGCGGAACATCCTCGATAAGACGGGGCTAGGATTGATGCAGGGTAGTCAGTTGATGATTGATAACCATTTCCTAATCACTCACTAATCATTTGGATTACGATAGGTTCTTTTCAAATCATGCTAACTCATGAGGAGGTGTGTTTAAAACTTGAGATGGTCAAATGGTTTGAAGTCAGATTTGCAGGAGGGAGTCAGTCAACTATTGTGGCTCAAAAAATCAACAAGAACTTCTAGACAATCCCGTCGACAAACATCAGTTCTTGGTTGAAAGATACTGAAACTAATGACTTAGTTTGGCTGTTGACTAGGTTTAAGGATTGATTCACATGGAGTTACGAAGAATGCTGAGTTTATCTCTTGACGTAGGAATCCATAAACTAGCGAGCCGATACTAAATCCAACAGCTCCTAGGCATGTGATTAGACATTGAAAAAAATAAGTCATTTTGAAGTCAAAGCGATCAATGTTGACTTCATCTAGGAAGACAAATATCCTACCTAGGTGGATAGTGTCGTTCCAGTTAAGAAGAAGAATGGCCAAATTTGCATATGCATTGATTTTAGGGATCTGAATAAGGCATGTCCAAAAGATGAATTTCCACTACAAATACCAAAATAGATGGTGGACATTCCCTTATCTCATGCAATCTTTTCTTTCATGGATGGCTCATCTAGTTATAACTATATAAAGATGGCCCCTGAGGATGAAATGAACACTATGTTCTGAACCCCGATCTAGAATCTTTTACTATAGGGTCATACCTTTTAGCCTTAAAAATGCTAGTGCTACATACCAGCGGGCCATGACTCGGATCTTCAACAAACTCATTCATCATCAAGTTAAATGCTATATCGATGATCTCATAGTCAAGAGTAAAGAAAAGAAGATCATTCCTTTAACTTGGAGTTGTTTTTGAATGGTTAAGATAATTTAACCTTAAGATGAATCCCCTGAAGTGTGCATTTAGAGTTGCTTCAGGGAAATTATGTGGGTTTGTTGTCTGGCATCGTTGAATAGAAATTGATTCAGAGAAGATCAAGGTGATATTAGAAATGTCACCTCCTAAAATTATAACTCAACTCAGATCATTCGAAGAGCGTTTGACGAATCTAAGGCACTTCATTTCCAACCTGTCAGAAAGATGCCAACCATTTTCAACACTTTTTAGAAAGGATGCCAAGTTCAAGTAGGATGATAAGTGTCAACATGGCTTCAAAGACATCAAGCACTACCAGATGACACCGCTAGTTCTAGTATCCCCTATCCCGAGCAAGCTGTTCATACTATATACTGCTGCATTAGATGACTCCTTTGACACTTTGTTTGCCCAAGCCAATGATGAAGGGAAAGAAAATGCACTCTACTATCTCAGTCATCATCTAATCCTTGCTGAGGCAAACTACCCACCTATTGAAAAGCACTCCCTAGCTTTAATCTTTGCATTACAAAAGCTATGGAATTACATGCTTTCTCATAAGGTGAATATGATCACTAGGATCAATCCACTACAATATCTCATGACATGGCCAATGCTATCCAGACACTTGGAGCATTGGTCCATGATTTTATCACAGTTTGACATTTCTTTCGTAGATTTCTTATTAACACACCCACTTCCTGCTGATTCCTCACTTAGTGATGACCTCCCCAATGAACAAATCATGAACTTGAACTTAGGGACACTAGCATTCCGCTTGGGAGATGTATTTTGATGGTATTCCTTTCAAAAGGAGAAGAACCATGATCTACTTTATAAGGAAGGCGGTAGGGATAGTTCTAACTGGATGAGATGAGATTCTCATATCATCATCCAATCCATGCACCAACATGAAGCTGAATATGAGGATCTAATTATCGATCTGGAGTTAGCCATTATACTATGCATCCAGTGCATCAACATCTTTGGGGATTCTCAATTAGTTATCAACCAAATTTCTAGGTCTTACAAAGTTCTAAAGCTTAAGTTCCATCATTACCACAAGTACACCATGGAGTTATTGGCCCAAATCCCAGAGGTTATCATTTACAAGATTCCTCGAGGAGAGAATGCAGTGGCAGATGCATTAGCCAAGATGGCCAAAGAGTTGGCATGTCCGAAAGATTAGTCTATACTAATAGTGGTCCAAAATAGACAAGTCTTATCCCTTATTGATACTGAACTCATCGAGAGACTTTCTCTTGAAGGGGAGGTCTCCATTGCCAAAAAGGTTGATGAGTTAGATTGTAAGCAACAATTCATGGATTATCTAAATATAGGTAAACTACTTCAAGAGAAGTCATTAGCCCATCAGGTGAAGCAGAGGGCCCTCTCATATGCTCTCATGGATAGCACATTGTACTGGCGGTCCTTCGATCATATGTGGTTACCATGTTTGACACATGAAGCTTATAAGATCATGATTGAGGTGCATCCAGGTTTATGAAGAGCGCATCAATCCGATCTGAAGATGAAATCCAAGATCAAGAGACTAGGATATTACTGGCCTTCGATGATCATAGACTACATGGATGTGGCTAGGAGATGCCACCAATGTCAGGTGCATGGTGTCATCTTACACCAACCACCCAACATTTTACATCCTACATTGGCCTCATAGCCATTTGAGTGTTGGGGTACCGACATAGTGGGTATGATCGATCCTCCTTCTTCTAAAGGTCACCGATTCATTCTAGTTGCCACCGAATACTTTTCCAAGTGGGCAGAGGAAATCCCACCCAGAGAGGTAACAGCTCAGCATATGCTCCAATTTTTCAGGAACCATATCGTATATAAGTTTGAGGTGCCTCGATAAATTATATCCGATAATGGTATTGCATTCAAGAGCACTAAAATTAATAGCTTTGCCTAGAGACATAACATAGATTGGAGATATTCCACCATCTACTACCCGAGAACAATTTCCTTGGTAGAAGCCTTCAATAAAACTCTCATCCAAATATTAAAGAAGACACTCGATGATAACAAGCGACAGTGGCATGAGAAATTAGTTGAAGCCTTGTGGCTTTTCACCATCTGAACTCCAACTCAATCTACCCCTTTCCTTAGTATATGGGTGCGCTTCTCCTTTAGAAGTCCAATTCCCATCATTAAGGAGTGTAGTCAAGATCAACAGGGAGAATGCGTTGTGGTTAGAAGAGCTCGAAGGTTTGGAGGAGAGATGCCTCTGTGCATGCTAGAACCTCGAGTTGTACAAAGATAAAATGATTCAAGCTCATAACAAGTTGGTCCGTCCTAGAGCTTTTTTTAGTTCTAAGGAGACCAATTATCGCTCGTCGAAAGATGGGAGGCAAGTTTGAACCCACTTGGGAAGACCCTTTTGCCATAGAGAAGGCCTACCAGGGAGGATCTTATCAGCTCATAAATTGTAAGGGAGAGCACCTAATGCTTCCAATTAACGGGCACTACCTAAAGAAATACTATCCATAAATCTTGTTTGAAAACAGTTATCAATAAAGCTTCTTTCCATCTCAAATCCCATCCCTTCATTTTGGTGAAAAATATCTTTGCTTGCGGATTCGCCACAATGTATTTTGGGTAGGTATAAGAAACCCAAGCAGCATCATATCCTTTCGCAACACAACACCAACACAAACTACACAAAACACATAAAATAAACACATATCTTTTTTCTCAGGCTACTTTGATGTGGGATAAAGCTCCCTATGGAACTCACTCATTAGCTGCTCTAGGTCGGGTTGACATGCTACCTTGCTAGTGTGTAATCCCAGTGGTTACTTGTCTAAAGGATGTAAGTCTACAAGCCTTATTCTTAACTTGACCATTGCAAACCGATGAGTGCCTTGTTAGTTTGGTAGGCCTTACTACTGGTCAGTAAGCTACCTTATGATGACTTTGTTTAAAAGATGTAAGCCTACATGCTTTCTTCTTGAACTAACTATAGTGCACTAACTGGGTCAAGTATATTTGAGGTTTAGGATAAGTCCCCTAGTGGCTCCTTTCCTCATGACTACTTCAAGCTTAGGTCCAGTCTTTACATGGGACTCCCCACTTGGTAGTTACCCTAGGCCGAATAGCACCTATCCCGCCAACGACGGACTATCCTGATGATCATTTTCATTTATAAAGATGTAAATCTACAAGCCTTCCTCTCAGATTGATCATTGTAATCCGACGAGCACCTTAGGTTGGTTGTTCATCGCTATGCTGATAGCGACCCACCCGATGGATACACCACTCATGGTAGATGTAAGTCTACAAGATTTCTCTCAAAGTTGGCCACCTTATACCTATAAGTTTTATTTTATAGGGTTCTGGATAAATCCCCTAGTGGCACCTCCCCTGTGGGCACTCTATTTGGATCAAGTCCTTAGCGACCCTATTTAGACACTACCCGAGTTACTCTTGGATTGGACAGTCCCCCTTTCCTAGTAGCCACCCTTGTGATTGGAGAATCTATCTTGTGGATATGCAGATTCTCCATTGGTCTAGTAAGTCTGAGATAGGACTAGGCTAATATAAGCTCCTTCTCATTGTGGTCCCTCGCACACCAATAGGGTCCACACAAATATATAAACAATACAAAATATATATTTTTTCTTGTGGATTAAGAGGACACCCCAACGGTACCTTTTCCTAAGCAGGCATCCTATCTTTAGGGCAGTGTCAGCAAAACTCCCTATAGGAATGGCCTGATTACTTATGAGTTGAGATAAGTCCCCAAGTCGACACTCCCTCAATAGCCTTAGGTCGAGTTTGACTTATTGTTCCACCAAAGTCACCCCGGCGGTCATCCTTGCTTTGGAAGATATAAGTCTATCATGCAATCTCTCCAACGATCGCTGCACACCGATGGGCAGCCTTAGGTCGAGTTTAATTTGTTGTGCTATCAACTGATCACCCCAGTGGTTCCTTGTTTAGGTAGGTGTAAGTCTACAAGTTTTCTTCCTAACTTGACCATTGCACACCGAAAGGCACCCCTTAGGTTGGTTAGCTCTTCCCTACGGCTAATAGTCTATCCCTTTGGATTTGTAAATCTAAGATAGGACTAGGCTGATATTATCCCCTTCTTAGTGATCCACTGCACACCAATAGAGTTCATCTTAAATTAAATGAAATTAACTCTGACTATATTTGAATTGATATGAGTCCACAGCGGCATTCACTCAATAGTCGCCTTAGGTTGGGTTTGATTTGTTATGCTATCAACTGATCACCCCAGTGGTTCCCTGTTTAGGAAGATATAAGTCTACAAGCTTTCTTCCTAACTTGACTATTTCACACCAAAGGGCACCCCATAGGTTGGTTAGTCCTGCCTAGTGGCTGGTATACTATCCCTTTGGATTTGTAAATCTATGATCGGACAAGGCTGATATTAGCCCTTTCTTAGTGGATCCATCGCCAGGGTCCATTTTATTAAATGCATCATCCTTTCCCAATAGAATCTAAATTAAATCCATCCACTCTTATCCCTAGTGGATACTCCCCCAAAGAAATCCATATATTAAACCTATCTTATCCTCAATGGATCCAAGCTCATATCCCTAGCAGATGTGCCCTCAAAATCAAAATCACATCCTCTCCCTAATGGATCCCCAATCATAAACAAATCAAATTCACATTCCCAGTGGATGCCAACCAATTAAATCAAATCAATTTCCTCCCCAGTGAGGCACAAATCATATCCTCTCCCCAGTGGAGCCCCCACAAGATCAAACTAAATCAAATTCCTATCCCTAGCAGATAACCTGAACCTGCTTCTCTAGTGGAAGGTTCACATGCTTGATCCCTCAGTGGATCCTTTCCTCTCTCTCTTATGCCCTTGGCATAAGTTGACTAAGATCTTGATTCCCTTTACATCTTAGGTTTAGGGGTAGATCATTTTCGTTAGTGCTTACAATCTTTTGAACGTTGTTGATTATCTCGGTCAATGCCAATACGTGTGGGTGCCTTGTTAGTTACACCTATTGGGGGTCTTTTTGTTGACCTCACTTTCGAAGTGAGTTCTCAACTTTCTCATCATAGACTTAGGACTCTTGTAGAAACTAAGAGTTCCTTAGTCTTAAGACACTTTCAGTGATTAGGTGAACACTTAACCTGTCTAGAGATGTAGAAGGGTTAGCCATATTAATAGGTTATGCCTTAGGGACTTAGGAAGACTTGCCTACCCTATAGCGTAAACCTGATCCTTGCTTTCCTTCTCAAACCAAATCTCAAATTCATATCAAACCCAAACCAAATTTCCAAGACTCAAAATCAATCTCATGATCAAATTCAAACTCAAGATTTCCCCATAAAATCTCATGATTAAATTCAAAACCCTTCTAAGCCCTTCAATTTTATCTTATGGACTTAGCCTTAGCCAAATTCAAATCAATCCCAATTCAATTGACTTTCTTAAAGAACAATCCAATCACTCAAATCAAATAAAACCCAAATCCAAACTCAGTTCCAAATGATTAAAACCCAAATCAATTCTAAATTTCTCTTAAGCCTTATGACACACTCTCATAAGCTTAGCCAAATATCAATCCAAATTATCCCAAACTTTATTGATTTCTTTATAAATAAATTATTCATTCATTTATATTCATAAATATAAATGAAATCCATAACCAAATGATGAAAACCAAATCAAACTAAATCCAAATCCAATCAAATCTCTTCTTGAGTCTTACGACTCACCTCCATAGGCTTAATCAAATCATAACCCAAATCAACCCAAAATTGATTAATTTCTTTATAAATCAATTATTCTTTCATTTATATTCACAAACATAAATAAAATCCACCATCTAATGACCAAAAATAAATCAAACTAAATTAATTCCCTACTTAAGCCCTTTTGACCTACATCCTTAAACTTGGACAAATTTGCTCCAAATCATGCCAAACTCAAGTGATTTTCTCATGAACCATTTATATCTTCATTTACATTCCCAAATATAAATGAAATATAAATTCAAGTAGCCAAAACCAAACCCAAAATAAAACCAAAACCCAATTCAATCCTTTTAGCCAATTTCTTGGACTTGGCTAAGTCCTATCCAAACCAAGCCAAAATCAATGGATTTTCTCTTGAATCAATCATTCCTTCAATTATTTAGCCAAATATAAACATAAACTACAATTATCAAACCAAACTCAAAAGTTAGAGCCCTTTTGACTTGAAAACTCCAAATGAGCTAAAATCCTTTAGACTCTAAATTGATTATTGTTGGATTTATATTTCAATCCTAAGCTCATATATGAGTTCAACTAAACTTGAATCGAGCCAAAACCATACCAATTGACCTAGGTTCACTTGACCCAAAGTGACATAAAGAACCCTTTTAGCCAAGTTCTAATTCAACCCAAATTGGATTGAGCCAAGCCCATCCAAACCTCATATCATGATCGACAATCATCCTAGGGTGATCAACTACTTTGAATTGGGTCAAACCAAGTCAACCTTTAGCCCAAATAAAACCTAAACTAGCCAAAATCCACCATACACCAAATTGATTGAACCATTGATCCAAACTAATTCATAATGAATGATTGAACATGACCAAAATGCCCAATTAAGCCAAACCAAGTCCAATTTGCCATTTCACCCAAGTTGACCCAAATTGGAGTAAAAAGCCAAAAAGGGTCAAATCATGATTTAACCTAAATTGATTGCAACCTCAAGTTTATTCCAAATCATTCATTGAACTTGACCAAAGCCATAAGTGAGCCCAATTTGACCAATTGGTCAACTTGACCCAACCTAGCCCAAATTGACCTAAAAGGTAAAATCGATCAAAATTCAAATTAAACCTAAATTGATTGTAACCAGTGGCTCAAGTACATTCCAAATCAATTATTGAACTTGACCAAAGCCACAATCGAGCCCAATTTGACCAATTGGTCAACTTGACTCAACCTAGCCCAAATTGACATAAAGGGTCAAAATAGCCAAAATCCAAATTAAATCCAGATCAAATTAAACTAAGGCCTTCAATCATTTTCAATTGACCAACTGAACATGAACTAACACCTAACCCCAATTAGGCCAAATTTATCAATTTGGTCAACTTGACCCATTTGATTTCAAATGAGCTAAAATCAAACCTAAGAGAAACTGACCCAAATCAATTGAACTAAAACTCTCCAAATCATCATTTGAATGTAACCCAAGCCGTTTGACCCAATTTGACCAATTGGTCAACCCAACCCAACATGAATGCATATGAACCCATTTGACCAAATGAAGCCAAAGCACCCAAAACCAACCCATGGGACCTTTATGGCTGACCAAACCTGACCCAAATTGACCTTAGGTCATCCTAAAGTCTACCCATAAGCAAAGTGGGCCCCATCCAAGGGGATTAGCCATTAGACAAACTTCTTCACATAGGATTCTTCCCCCATTTGGCAAAGTCCACTCTCCCATCACATGGGCAGCCATCTAATTGACAAATGGAGTATGCCTAACCTTCCTAGCCCACTCTAAGCACACTAAGATCATCCATGGACTAAAGGAAACCCAATCTCATCCCCTTCACTCCAAACTAAGCACCCAAAGGGTCAAGGAAAGAAATCTTCCTCATACCTGACCTTGAGCCACCTCCCAAGCCTTCCTCCACTCCTACCGAGCCATGTGGACCCAATGGAGACAAGTCACGGCGACGGCAGGGAGAAAAGAAATCTCATCCATCTCATTGAGGGATATACCCTCAATTCAAATCAGTGATTGATTCATTTTGTCTGAGCCAACTAAAACTCCTCTCACCTAAGCTTCCAAGCTCCCCCATTTCTCCCTCTCTCAACTCTACGTCAAACCAAAATAGGAGATGCCATTTAAAAATCCCATTTGCATAATCCTTCAAAAAACTTCAATTCCTTTTGCACACACCATCCTCATGTGTCATCGAAGCCATTAAAGCAATTTTTTGAGCCCCAAATCAACTCTAAGCATGAGCTCGATCAAGACCGAAGCTCCAAAGCACATGGATTGGTCACCTGAGGAATCCACACCAAATCAAGGCCTAAGCTTCTCAATAGGGCTTTGTCTCTACTAGACGAAGCTACCTCCGTCGATCCCACCAGTATTGAGCTCCGGTAAGGTAATTCCTCAAAATCATAGCCTAAGTGAAAATTGATTGGTATTTTTCAAAAGAAATTTCTATCGTATGTGATTTTGGTCATTCGATGTGTTCCTCTCCTTCCCTTGATAGTGTGAGATGGAATCATTTTGAATCAACCGGCGGTGAGCTTCGAAAAGAAAGATCCATCTTTATGCCATGAAGGAGAAATATCACGGGTCATCTGTTCAACATGATTGGAATGGATGGCTGTGATTAGATCATGCTTGGATCCTTTAATTTTTCCTCTAAATCATGGGATTAATCATGGCCATCCGATCTTAGATCAAATGATCCACAAGAAAGTGTGTCCACCACCGGCTGACTCACGTGATGTGATAACTTAAATAACCAATCCTATCACACCATGTGGAAAGCGTGCTACATCATCAACCACATGGCGCTGACAAGATTAGGGCTTTAATTAAGGATTAATGAATGAATTTTAAAGTTGAAACTTCTAAAATTCAAAACTAATTGTAGAAAAATCCAAAAAATATAAATGATGGTACATTTTAAAGCTATTTTAGAGAAGAATTAAATAAATATATTTCCAATGGATTTTGAACAATAAATAGAGCTTAATTAAGGTTTAATTAAAAACTTAATTAGCTTAATTACTCCTTAATTAATCATCCAAGTGATTTCAAACTTTTTGAGAATATTTAGGGGGATGACCTCTGCCTCCCCTATTTTATCTTGGAATTTATTGGTTGTTTAATTAGGTAAATTTATTTATTGAGCCCTAATTACCCTCTTAACTTCATTAAGGGGTGATTAAGCATATGAATAGTGATTAATTAATTTTTTGAACTCCCTAACCACTGTTGGACAATAAGGAGCTTAGGGAAGTGGATTGGAATCTTTCTCCTAAGCCCTTCTCTAATTTTCCTTCTCTTTTCAACTAAAGTCCAAATTATTAATTAATAACCTAATTAAAAATTTAATTAGTTAAATTAAAATCCAAAAACACATCAAATCATGCTTAAGTTTAGTAGGTGGCTTGTGGGATTAGGTGGAGCCCTCTTTCCTTACCTTTTCCCTTAAGCTCATCTTATTTTAAAAGATATATATTAACTTTGGCAATTAATTAAAAGAGAGATGAATTAATGGATTAATGGTTTAATTAATGAAACTCAAACCTAACTAAATATGATTTCCTTATTTTAATTCTTGGGTAGAGCTTTAGGTGTTCAATAACTAAAATAGTTTAATGAAATTATGATTAGCTCACATGTGTGACAAAATCATAAAAGTAATTAAATGATTCCTTAAGCTTAATTATTAAAAGATCATGAGCTAATTGCATTAGGCCCCTTTCATTTCATAGGAGCATTTCTATTTACTTTTCAATTCATTTACATATTATATTATCTCATAATTATTTAATCAATTATCTTATGGTAACATAGGTAAGGGTTAATTCATTAACTTAATCCATGCTTAACTTAATCAATCTATAAAAATCATCTAATTGCTTCTTGTTAAATAAAATAATTCACACATATGTGCAATGGGATTAGGATTACCAAATCTTTCTCACATCTCTTAAATCAAGTTAAACATAAAATCAAAAATAATATTAAGAAGCTTTATTTTATTTTAAATAAACTTATTTGATATGATTGTCCTTAAGAATTAGTTGGATTGAATGAAATTACATGCTTGTGTTTCTTTATTTCTTTCTAATCATATTAAAATATTGTATGCCACTTGTAGTCATGTATTCATTTCTTTCAAAATTAATTAAATAAAAATGATTTCCTTTATGTCAAATTTGCATGTGTTGACCTAATTAAAAATATGTGTGACTATTATCACTAAATCTCAAATGTATTTTCAAAAGCTTATTAATGAATAATAATACATGTTGTGACATTAGTTATATATACATAGGAGGTGCATACGAATATAAGCTCAGTGTATGAAGTAAAATTCCTTTCTTTCATTCATATGTTGATTTGCATACGTACGAATGTTAGTAGGTATATTAGTTCTGGACATTCTGGGGGCGCACGGCTTTAAGTAGCCCCAAGGAGGTTCCTACCTCACTCCCATGGTGCAAAATAATGGAGATGTACCCATTTGATTTCATTTTATGCATTTTGACATTAGAATTTGGATACAACTTTAATTCATCACACAAATAAATTAAATAAATCAAAGTCTAATTTTGCATGGTTTTCTATTCATATAGTTGCTTATACATCCATATGTATTTAAGAATAGTGGGTATATCTAGTCTGGACATCCCAAGGATGCACGACTTTAAGTAGCCCCAAGGAGGTTCCTACCTCACTCCCCTGGTGCAAAATAATGGTGAAGTACTTGCTTAGAACTTTCATACATTTGGATATGTACTTAGCTAACAAATGAGAGTCCTTTTTCTATAAAAATCATTTATGCATCTTCCATTGAAGTGTGCCAAAAACATATTGTATCCATAGATATGTTTAGGACTTAATAATATGCATGTTATATATGATGAGAAGAAGTGAATAAACATGTGTTGTGTGATATTAATTAACTCCAATTAATCTAAAGATGTCTTTCTCATTGAATAGGATTATTTAAAGTGAACTTAAACCTAGGATTAATTATAACATGTAATTAGCCATTCATTAAAGAGAATTGATTAATTAATATACTTTAGATGTGGCTTCAGGTAGGGATAAAAGAGAGTGATTCTCTCTTTTCTTCTCTTAATAACACTTAGTTATTAAGTGTAAGCCAAATGAAATAAAAAAACATTAAGTAAAACTTACAAATCAATTAAGTCACTTAAAGTGAAACCATCCTTCAAATTAAATCTCTTCATACTTATAAAATTACAACAAAGCCTAGCTAAGGCATGCCACACAAGCCTTAATATGCACACCTTAGATTAAGTAACCACTTTTAGCTTTATATTAGGACGGTGCATGGTTTGATGTATGTTTAGTTTTATGATGTATTATTGTAGACTGGATGTTAGGGTGTATGGACTGGATATTAGGTCGTGATTAGCCTAATCATATTTTCTGTGGGAGATTGTACTTAAGGGGCACTTAAAATAGATATAATGCTCTCTTTTGCAGGTTGCATAACCCCTAAACATAATCTAAATTAGGACAAATGGACTTGGTTACCCATGTGCAGGGTGCTAAGTCTAAACTATACATATAACTACTTGGATTGTATGGTGTATTTAGCTAACACTTATTTTGCAGTTAAAGTTAGATTTACTTTTCCTACTCTTAATATAATTTTGCATTAGAAATTGGGATTAGTGTTATGGGGGATTAGGATGAGCGGAGAATAGAAGGCTTTGTCCTAGAGGCCCCATGATGCCTTGAAAGCAAGCAAACCAAATGAAGAGAGGAAGAGGATATGAAGATAAGAAAACCCCCTATAACATTTATTTATTTGTAGTTAAAATTATTCTTTCATACACCATTGTATAATGGTAGAGACTACCATTTCATTTTGGGTTATGCGGTAGTACGATGCACCGACCTATTATTCTTTTACATTGGGTTTATAAATTGATTGATGCTTTATTTATAATTATGTAATATAAATGGTGTATCTTTTTCTACTTTTTTCATATATGATAATTTAATGTGTGTCCTAGAACCAATTAGGATCTTAGGAAAAAATAAACTTTCTACCCCAACTACAACTCATAACTAATTTTCTAAATAACTCATAACCTCATTTAAAGCCTGTGTATTAAATCAAGATAATTAAAAGATTTAGCAACCCCTTAGCTAGATATTGTATGCTTAATATCATGCATATCATCTTGTTTCACTTTTGCTAAGAGAGGGTTTCCATCCTTGCACGATAAGAGAAGACTTGACCTTTGAGGGTCTTCTCTGTGGTGGAAAACACCTCTTTCTATCTGATTTAGCCAATAACCTCATTTTAACATGCATTTAGACATATAAAAATCTCATGTCCTTTGTCAAAATGAAGAGTCAAAATCAAATAGAAATTGATAATATTTGGCTTAGACTAAGTCATTATTCATACCACTCATGCTCTAATCTCTTAAGGAGTGGGTTTAAGGACTTCAGTTTCTTTCTAAATAATAACAACCCCAACCATGTTGCAAAACATATGACTTGATCACATGGTTTTAAAGTATAGGAGGAGTTAGCTGGTTGCCACTCCAGATAGTTATAAGTCTAGTAGTTGGGTGGTTAACCCTCTCTTTTGAAGGTAAACCATATACCCATTTTTTACTTTAGATTTAGGACATGCTTTGGACCTAAAGCTCCCTAGATTTATGATCTAAGGTTGTTGTTTTCCTGCACAAACATAAATCCTCACCTCTTATGCATTTTTACAATCTTGTACTATGGGATTATAAGTCCTAGTCTTCTAATAAAAGTCAACTTAAATAAATAACCCTCCTCAATTTCAAATATATAAAGCCTAACCAAGAATAAGTTAGAATGATCACTAGGTTTCCTAGTATCATGAGATTCCTTATTCATCTCCTTTGGCTTCGATAAATAAGTCTCTCCTTTTGATCTATCCCACTTGATTTTCCAAATATAACCCATTAATTGATAGTCCTATCTTTGAAATATTTGGAGATAATAATTGTCTACTTTACTTGAGAGTATTCCTAAGGATCTGACCTTCCTTAGGATGTAATTAACTATGGGGGCTTGCCCCCATAGGGAACTTTAGAACTCAATTTAAATAAACCCTTCTTTATTCATCCATATAAAGTAGGAGAAAAATCTCTGGTATATTCGAAGACCCATCATGCCTTAGGAGTCCTTATTAGGTGATTAGGTCCATTGTAGGGTAGTGATTTCTATCTTTCGAGATAGTGCACTATTCCTTAATATCATACCCGATCATCTCAATATGTACACCCTCAGATCTGCATGGTGTCCCCTCATATACATATTTAAAAATAAACACCACATTAGGTTCACTTGACCCAAAGTATCCTAAAGGACCCATTTAAACCAAACTCCAACCCAAATTAGATTGAGCCAACACATGTAAAACTTCCTCCAAAGATGTTGATCATCCTTGATTGATCAATTACAATCAATTGGATTAAACTAAGCTAATTTGATCACTTGGCCCAAGTTGACCCAATTAGCCTATATGAACTAAAATGAACAAAATCTCATTCCAATTCAAACCAATTGAAACCAATGATCCTTATCAACCCAAAATTGATCCTTGAACATGACTTGATCATCAATTGAGCCTTGAACATGACTTGATCATCAATTGAGCCAAACCAATTGGCCTCTTGACAAGTTGACCTAATTTGACCTAAAAGGACAAATTGGGCCAAATCAAATCCAAATAAAAATTGATTGCAACCAGTGACTCAAATCTACCACAAATTTATTATTTAACATGATCAAAACTTTGGTTGAACTAAATTTAACCAAGTCAACTCAATCGAGCCATTTAGCCCAAATTAACCTAAAGGGTCAAATTGGTCTAATTCATTCCTAAATCTAAATTGATTGAAATCAAAACTACAATCTTCTTAAAATGATCAATTGAACCTAAACCAACACCTAACCTAAGCTAATTTGGTCAATTTGGCCAAATTAGTCAACTTAGCCCATTTGACCCTATGAACCCATATGAGTCAAATTCAAATCCAATCCAAACCAAATAAAACCAATTGAATCAAAATATCCAAAATCATCATTTGAACTTATCTCAACCCATGTTTGACCTAATTTGACCAATTGGTCAACTTAACCTAACCTAACCTAATTAACCTATATGGGTCAAATTGAGCCAAATCCAACCAAACTAACTCCAAACCCACTCAAATTTGGCATGACCCATCCTTGGGTCACCATGGGTCATCCTAAATTAAATACAACCCAAACTAAGCCCGAATTAACCCATTACCCATTGGATAAAGCACTCCGCATAGGAATAAAACCCACTTTTGGATGGTCAAACCCCCTCCTTTGCATTTGGCAACCACCCTTAGCTTAGTTTGGACCCTTGACCCTATGGCTAACCTAACCCAAAGATGGTTTGGTCAGCCATAGGTCAAGGGAGGTGAGGTAACCACCTACTTCCATTGGCTCACCATAGGAAATAAGGACAAGCTATGGCTGCCTACCTCAGACCCTCACCCACTCAAACTGAGCCACATCAACATCCCTCTGACATCCCCAGCCGCCTATGTTGGCCGGACGTCTACCCAAGTAGGACCAATCCAAGACATCGATTTGAGGGGGATGAGAGTATACTCCTCCCCATTCCATTCTCACCCACACCCAAGCATTCTTAGAGCACAAGTGAGTCGAGACAAGCCTCCCAAGCCCTTCCCCAAGTTCCATGGCTTTCCCATCACCATAAACAAGAAACTTGAAATAGGATAGAGCCTCCACTCCATCCAACCTCACCTAAACTCCTCCAAACTCAAATTAACTTTACCCACACCTTCACTAAGCTTCGGTGATCAAGAACGAATTGATTCCCGATCGATTTGAGCACTTGAAACCCTTCCAATACCAACTCAAGTGAGGATTTTGATGACATTTGGTCCAGCTGGGGTGAGGAGGTAAGGCATGAGCTTCTCAGTAGGGCTTCATCTCTTCAAGATGAAGCTACCATGGTCGATAGACCACCGATCCTAGGCTCTAGCGAGGTAAATTTTGACAAACCGTAGAAATTCACTAAGTTTTTAGCCTTTGTGAAGGAAATTGTGATTTCGTGTGATTCCAACCATAGGATCCATCTAGATCTCCCTCTTGAAGCTTTTTGAGTCAATCATGAGGCCTCACGAGCTCCAATGAGCTCAGATCTAGTGGAGGAGGGCAGACGAGATCCATCTTCCATCGCTCGGGGGATAAAAGATCATCCATCGTCGATTCCGCATGATTGGAATGAACAGCCATGATTAATCTGATTAGATTTATTCAATTTAATCCTTAGGAATTATGAGATTAATCCCCACCATCTGATCTTAAATAGACGACGGATGAAAGCTGCTGGCTAACTCAACCATCATCGGATGATTTGTGGCCAATCCCGCATTACATGGAAAGTCGCCATGTCGACCTCTTGATGTGATTAGGTATTAATTAAAGTTTAAAATGTGATTTAATTAGCAAGAATTCATAAAATTAAAACTAATTATAGAAAAATCTAAAAAATCCAAATAAATACATTTTGGAATGGTTAAACATAGGAGATTTTAATAAAAATAATTTCATTTGATTTTGAATAGTAATTGATTTAATTAGGGTTTGAATATTTCTTTAATTAACTTAATTAAGCCATAATTACTTCAGCAATAAATCTCAAATTTGATATATTAATTTAATGGGATGACCTCTGCCTCCCATAATTTTATTAGGATTTATTAGCTATGTGATTAAGGGAATTTGAAATTCAAACCTTAATTACCCTATTAATTAATTCAATGATTATTTAATGTCTCAAATAGCAAAAATTAATTAATTTAACTTTAATAATCACTTATTAACAGTGAGATGATGAGGGAGAGTGATCCGGACCTCTTTCCTAATTACTTTTCCAAATTCTTTTTATTAAAAAGAGTTAATTAATAAGAGGTTTAATTAAGAGATTAATTAATCAATTAATAATAAAATAAAATCAAATTAAATTGATAATCACTTCAGATGATTAACATTTAAATTAAGGGTTTCTCTTTATGTGTTCAATAACATGAAGACCCTTTGGGAAATTATGATTAACCCATAAGTATGGAAAATCATTAAAGTGCTTAATTAGATTCTTTAATATAATTAATCTCTAATCATGAGCCAATTATATTAGAACCTTTAGAGCATTGCAATTTTACTTTCCACATGTGCATATCATTTGTGGCTCATGATTAAATTGTTAACTAAATTAAAGAAGCATAGGAAAGGGTAATTAAATGGATTGTTTAATGGCTTAACTTAATTAAATTATAAAAATCACTTAATTATCTTTACTAAAATAAATTAAAATCACCGACATGGGGATGAGATGGAAAACAACTAGTGTTCTCTCTCTCTTTAAGTTCAATTAAAATCCAAAAATCAAAATTAATAAGAAGCTTTGGTTTTCCTAAGTAATTTTATTTAATGTGATTGTCCTTAGGAATTAGTATAGTTGAATGAATTATGTCGAGATGTTTGGCTATTCCTTTCAATCATCAAAAATGTTGTATGTTATGTGATATCATGTATTCATATTTTCAAAGTTAAATGAAATTTACATATACAAAATTGCATGTGATGACTTAACCTTATTATATGTGCGACTATTATCACTAATAAATTCAAAGTTATTTTCAAAAGTTATAAATTGATAACAATATTTAGAGTGATAGTAGTTATAAATATATATAGGATTTGCATGTTTTTATAGCTTAAACATGTGAAGGTAATTCTTTATTTCTTATGTTCATGTATGGATTTATATATGTTTGAATGATAATAAGTATATAGTCTAGACATCCCGGAAATATGAGGCTTTAAGTAGCCCAGGAGGTCATTTGATTATCTTACTTCCTTAGTTAACAAAGGCATGTACTTATTTAATTGCATTTATATGTATATTTATATTATAATTTGGATAGAGCTTTACTTTACATGTATAAACAATTCAACCAAATATATAATCTTTTGCATGATTTTAATTCTTATAGTTGCATATACATTCATATGTACTTATGATAGCAAGTATATAGTTTGGGCATCCCAGGAATACTAGACTTTAAGCAACTCCAAGGAGGTCATTTAATTATCTCACTTCCCTGGTTTAAACAATGACACATACTTGCTTACATCTTTTATACATGTGTGTGTATTTGATTAAAGAATGAGAATCCTCTTTTCTATAAAATGTATGCACTCATACTCACTTAAGTATGCCAAAATATATTGCATGTATAGGTATACTAAGTGTTAAATCATATGCATATTATGGGTGATGAAAACGAATGGTTCAACATATTCTATGTGATGGTGATTCAATCACATTAAACTTAAGATGCCTTTCATGTTGAATAGGACTCTCGAAGGTTAACCTAAATATAGGATTAATAAATCATTTACTAAAAGAAACTAAATCATAAGAATGTGCTCTTAGAAAATAACTTAAGGTATGGATGAATGAGGTTAAACCTTCTCCTTCTCTTCATAACACTTAGAAGCTAAGTGTATATTAAATGAAATAAACAAAATTTAAATTAAAGCTCACTAATCTCTAAAATAGCTTAAAATGAAACTATCCATCATGTTAATTTAAATAATTTTAAAACTTAGAAAATCATAATTCAAAAGCCTAGCTAAGACATACCATATGAAGCCTAAGCACACACATTATAATGGTAAGTCACCACTTCAAACTTTAGATTAGGACGGTGCATTGAAATGATGTTGTGTTTTATTTTATGATGTAATATTTTAGACTAGATGTTAGGAATGTGGATCGTAGACTGGATGTTAGGCCGTTGATAGCCTAATCTTATTTTCTATAGGAGAGTGTGCTTAAGGGTTGCTGAAAATAAATATAAATATTTTATTTGTAGGTTGCCTACCCCCCTATGCATAATCCATATTCGGACAGGTGGGCTTAGTTTTCCATGTAAGGGGTGATAATTTCAAATTATGAAATATAACTGCTTGGGTTTGTATGTATGTTTACCTAAAATCAATTTGTATGTGTAGTTAGATTTACTTTTCCATAAAATATAATTTTGCAATAAGAATTAGGATTAATGCTATGGGGGTTAGGATGAGTAGTGGCTAGAATGCTTAGCCCTAGGGTGCCCTGTGATGCCTTGAAGAAAATCAAATCCATAAAAGAAAGAAGAAAGAAAAAAAAAATGAAGAATGAAGACCCTCATAGAATGTATTCAATTCTAAATTGATAATATTATTTTATAATTTTGGATTGTATAAGGGTATAGCTCAGCTACCCAATTTTTCTCTCTTCCAGGGTGTATGGTGGCACCTGGCCACACCGACCTCTTATTCTCTCATGGTAATCTAAACAAATGATTGTTGTTTTATTTAGATTGGGAAATAGAACAACATAATTTTCATAATTTCTTCATGATTGATGTTTGAATGTGTGGCATGGATGTAGTAGGCTCTTAGGAAAAATTAATTTTTTATCCCAATTAATAACTCATAACTAAATTTTAAAATAACTCATAACTTCATTCCAAAGCCTAAGCTGTAATTAAGATAACTAAAAGATTTAGCAACCCCTTAGCTGTATGTTGTATGTCTCACATAATGCATGTCATATTATACCACTCTTACAAAATGAGGACCTCTATTTTGGCACTTTAGGGATCGCTTAACCTATGAGAGCAACCCCTTATAATGGAGATTCATCTTATTTCTCTCTTGATTTGGCCAACAACAAAATTTCATCATGCATTTAGGCAAAAAAATATCCCAAGCCTTTGTACAAAATATGTGTCAAAAATAATATAAAATTTGAAAAGATTTTATATTTAGATTAAGTCATATGCTCATACCAAACATGATCTAATCTCTTAGTGAGTTTAGGACTCTAGTCCCTTTCCAAATTAAATAACAACTTAAAAAATATTGCAATTACATAAGATTAGCCTACATGATTTTGAATTATAGGAGGTGTTAGCTGGCAGCCACTCTTGGCAGTTGTAAGACCAGAAGAGTTGGAAGGTTTATTCTCTCCTATGGAAGTAAACCATTATGTCCCCTTTCTGCTTAGATTTATGTCATGCTTTTAGCTTATGCTAAAGCACCCTAGATTTAAGATCTGAGCTTGCTTGTTTCCCTTGGTCTACGAGCATAAATTCTCACATCTTAAGCATTTCCACAATCTTGTGTTGATGGATTATAAGCCCTAACAATCTAATAAAATTTTAATTCAATTAAAATAAATCATCTCCCATTCAAACATATAAAGCCTCACCATAGGATAGGTCAAAGTACTCAGTAGGCTTCTAATATTATGAAGCACTTCTTACTTATCTTCTTTTGTATTCTAAAATAAGTCTTTTCAATTGAACATTCCCACTTAATTTTTAAAATATCCAATTCATTGATAGTCTTGATCTTAAAATCTTTGGAGATAATTGATTGACTACTTTAATCATAAGTTTTCTTAGGAAATCCCATTTCAAAAGATGTAATTAATTATGGAGGCTTGCCTCCATGGGGAACTAAAGAACCCAACATAAAATAAATTATACTTTACTTTTCCATGTAAGTAGGGGAAAGATCTCTAGTATATTCGAAGACCCATCATTCCTTAGGAGTCCTTATTAGGTGATTAGGTCCATTATAGGGTGATGTTTCTATCTTTCAAGATAGCATCATACATCAATGTCATACCCGATCACTTCAATAAGTACCCCATAAAATCTGTGTGGTGTCAACCCACATGACATCCAAATTAAAACACTAGAGGTCATGAATAGCCTAATGCTATTTTTAGGAAATTATGCTAAAGGAACTGAAATAATAAATAAACATAAATGTTCTTGCTTGCAGGTTGTTTATGCCCTTAAGTATAATCCAATTAGGACAAGTGAGCTTGGTTACCCATGTGCAGGTGCTAAGTCCAAATATATGAAATATAATTGCTTGGCTTGTATGTTTATTTAGTTGATATTTATTTTGCAGGTGTTGTTAGATTTTATTTTTTATAAGCATGTAATTTTTACAATATGACCTAGGATTAGTGTTTTGAGGCTTAAAATGAGTAGTGGATAGAAGAAAAAGATCTGGGAGGCCCTGTGAAGCCTAAAGCAAAACTAATCCAAAAGAAGAGAAGAAAAGAAAGAAGATAAAGAATGAAGACCCCCATAGCATCTATTTCATTATAATTGCAATATTCTTTTGTAATCCAAGTTATATAAGGGTATAGCTTGGCTATATTTTTTTTCGTCTAGGGTGTACGGTGGTACCCGGTCGCATTGACCTTTTATTCTTTTATGAAAATTCAAATGTTTGATTATTATGTTTAGTTTGTGCAATAGGAATGGCATGCCTTTCATAAGTTTCTTAAAATTTGATGATTTGATGAGTGGCCAAGATGCGGTAGGCTCTTTAGGATAAAATTAAATTTTCTATCCTCACTAAACAACTCATAACTAATTTTAAATTCAACTCATAACCTTATCTTAAAGCCTAGGTTTATAATCAAGATAAATAAAAGATTTGACAACCCCTTAACTGAATGTTGAATGTTATAACATCATGCATATCATCTTATTTCACTCTTGAACAATGAGGGTCTCCATTCTTGTACGATAGGATATGCTTGACCTTTAAGGGTGATCCCTTGCAGTGGAGAACACCTCCTCCTGCTGATTTAGCCCATAATCCTATTTCATCATGCATAAAGGCATAATTATCCCAAGCCTTAGTCCAAAATGAATGTGTCAAAATGGTGTAAAAGATTGTAAATCTTTGCATTTAGTCTAAGTCATATTTTCATGCCACTTATGATCTAGTCTCATAGAGAGTGAGTTTAGGACTCTAGCTTCCTTCCTAATTAAATAATAGCCTAGCTATCTTGCATATACATAAGACCCTACATGATTTTTAAGCATATGAGGTGTTAGCTGGTGCTTACTCTAGGCAATTGTAAGCCCAGAAAAGTCGGGATGAGTATACTCTCTCTTATAGAGGTAAACCATTATGTCCCATTTTTTGATTAGACTTAGGTCATGCTTTTAGCTTGTGCTAAAGAATCCTAGATTTAGGATTAGAGGCCACTTATTTCCTTCAGGCTGATTATAATTACTTTTCTCATAGGCATTTCCATAATCTTGGGTTGATGGATTATAAGCCCTAGTATTCTAATAAAGATTCCAACTTAAACAAAATAAATTATCTCTTTCAAATATGTAAAGCTTCAATATAAGGTAGACTGGAGTACTCACTAGATTTCTAGTATCATGGGTTCTCCCTACTTACCCTTCTTTGGAATCTATAAATAAGTCTTTTTACATGAACGCTTCCACTTGAATTTCATAAATACCCAATCCTTTGATAGTCTAGCTTTAAAATCTTTGGGGGTATTTATTGACTACTTTAATCGAGAGTACTATTAAGAAATTCTTGTTTCCTAAGATGTAATTAACTATGGAAGCTTGCTTCCATAGAAAACTAAAGAACCCAATATAAAATAAACCCTGCTTTATTTTTCCATGTAAGGTAGGGGAAATATTTCTAGTATATACGAAGACCCATTTTTCTTATGCATCTTTATTAGGTGATTAGGTCCATTATATGGTGATGTTTCCATCTTTTGATATGGTACATCATACCTTAATGACGTACCTGATCACTTCAATAAGTATCCCCTAAGATCTATGTGGTGTCCCTACGATTCCAAACTAAAGCACCACAGTAGTAATTAAATTATTTTTGTTCATCATTTACTAAATCTCCTCTACAATGAATCCCTTACCAATCAATAAAGTGTTGTCTCTTCTCTATCCAAACCAAACAAAATTCTAACTTAACTCAAGTTCTTAATGTCTAACATTAAAAACATCATTAATACCCAACTCACTATTGAAAATCACCTCTAGAGATCTTAAGTTCTCAAAATCTTTGGTGCCAATGAACATTTAGGTTAGCCTGATGGAACCAACCCATGCACTCCACAAAAGCTCATAGAAGCTAATGGAACCATAACACCAAATAAAACTTATAACACATGGTTTCTCATTCATCAAAATCTTGTTGAATCAATTTAATCATCTACCCTCCATTTTTTTTTATGTTTTAACCCCTAACACATGTGCTAAAATTCAGACAACTATTGAAAGATGACTGTAATCTCACAATCATTTTCAAAAAATCTAGCTTAAAATTAAGCTCTACCACATCACCTTGAATGATCTAATATTGATTGAATATCTCTCCAACATTAAATCTAATGTAGATGTTATAGTAACAATTGGTTCTCAACTAGACATTGAAGATATTATTCACTACATATCAAATGGCTCATCTCCCTTCTGTCCTTTTAAACAACCATACAAACTAACTTTCAACCCATTAGCATGGATGGCCTATACTCTCTAATGTGTAGTGAAAAAACCATTTTTGTAAGATGAAGCTACAAAAGAATTATAACATCTTTTCATAATAGAACAACACCCACCACTTTAGCTTCTTGAGAAAGAGTGAAAAACTACTTTACTCATCTCATGGCCACACTAATAGATTCACTCCTATATTGAACTATAATGCTCAAAGACCAATCAAGCATAAACCAAACAAATTCATTGTCAAATCTATAGCAAGCTTGGTCACACTACAACAAAGTGTTGGCATTTTCATAACATGAAATTCAAGAGAGCTCATCTATCTCCATAAGCATTAATAAAAGACACCACCATAATTCTCAGCTCTTCATCACACACAACATAATGGATTCATTTACAAGACTAATAATACACTTTCTCCACTCACCTTCCAGATTTCAGTCCTTTTTTTAATTCTTCTGTAATACTCTATACAATCCTCTAAACAATTTACAAAATACTCTTTAAATCCTTACAAAAAATACTCTTTAGTATGCCACACCTCTTTTTGTTGTCTTTTAATTGCTAAACCTTAAACTCTAAACCAAAAACAACTCATCATATCAACTCTTACACAACCAACCACCAGATTACTCCAGACAACAAAATTTTTTGATTGTTAGTGCTTTCAATTTCTAAAGCTGCTCTCTCTAAATAAATTTTCATCAACATCACTCAATTGTATTTTCATTGGCTAAACAACCAATCAAAAAGGCTAATAATGCTATGAGCCTATGTTTGGAAAAATGTTCATCTCCCGCCATGTCATAATTTGAGAAGATATATTCTCATTCAAATCTCCTACTCTCGTGTCCTATCCATGACCTCTTGCAATCATACATATCTCTCAAATTTCTTCATCGCTCAACAATCCACCAACACATCAAACTCTTCCTCCACCATTTCATACATGCAACCAGAAACCCCACACCCTCATGGGGTTCTACACCCACCCACCCACCTCACAATATGTCTGCCTCCACCAAATACCTCTTATCACTTCTTAGCTAGTAACCAATGTTCATCCCATGCTCACTAAGTCTAAAACAAGACACCTCAAACTCAAACAATCCTTCAGCCACACTTATCTTCTCACCCCCACAGAAATAACTAATTACTCATTTATGATCAAAATCTGAATTAAAGGAAACCTATGTCTAAATAATATTTATCACTCTAACAACAAGGCACTTGGGAACTAATACCACCTTCACCATCCCAAAATCTACATAAAAATAAATGGATCTTTCACATCAAATATAAACATAATAGCTCTGAAGCTCACTACAAAGCAAGGCTTGTAGCTTAAGGCAGCAAGCAAGTTGTCAAACTAAAACATTTAGAACAGTTATCAAACTACCAACCATCTAAATTCTCTTCACCATTGCTCAAACTAATCACTCGCCTATCCATCAAGTTGATGTCTCCAACGCCTTCCTATATGGAAAGATTGAAGATAAAGTCTTTATAGCTCAACCATAATGATTCAAAGATCCTCAATATCCCCATCATGTCAACCTACTTAAAAGACCATCTATGATAGTCTATGGTTTGCTACATTGATCATTAAACAACATCACAAAATAGGATTCCAAATCAACAAAGTAGACTCCTGATGTAGTACATGCCATGAGTGAATATTGAATTAATTAATTATTATCTATCTCACAATTATATGTTAGAGATCTGGAAGAAGAATACATATAAAGAGACATATCAGTCCCAAATGGTTCTCAATAAAGAGGTCCCAGATATCATAGGAGCTATCTCCCTAGACTAGGCATATAATATTTCAATGAATAAAAAAAAGCACTTAAAGATTCAATTATGAAATCAAAAAAAAAAAAATATCACACAAATACATAATGATCAGAGCAAGAATCACATAATAAAATAACCACCCATCACAAAAATTAGAAGCTAAAGGGGAATAGATCAAACCATACAATGAAAACTTAATTTATGATAGAGACAAACATGAAATATTTAGAATTTGGTGACAACATCTCACCACTTGGACATCAACACCCCCCTCCCGGTGTCTGATCAAATCATCATGAAAAGAAGAAAAACATTTATTTATCTCCCACAAGAATTAAACAAATTTTTTTAAAGCATGCCTTATACCGGAGGTGGCCACTAAGTTTATAAGATGCCAAAGACATCAAGAAGGAGAAATACATGATGTAGAACTGAAGTTTTCATGATAAGTTACAAAACCCTGTCTACATATTCATTCAAAAAATATTATATTTTTTCACTACAATATAATTTGATCTAGATTAGCTTAAGAACTAGATATTTGTAGACAATCTTTTAGCTTTCCAACAAGCCTAAGATTGCCCAAAAAAATCATTGAACTGAAAGATATGATAAACATACTAAAACCATGCAAGATGAGTTAAGAATTAAAAATACTAGTGAATTGAGATAAATAAGTCTAATTAACCTCTTCAAATTAAGAAAAATGTTATTTAAATAAAATAATTCAAGATTTTACTAATGTAGAATAGATTTTGATGAACTCGACTAGGAGTATGGATTGATCTAGTTTGTCTTTGACACTAAAGGTGTCTACACCAACTCCTCCCTCCTATTATAAAACAAGTCACTTTCACCATCAACATTTAGTGATCTTCTTATTGTTAACAATCAACCTGAAGATATCACCACCTTATAGTAAAAATTCAATAAAAGACATATTTGCAATCTCTCATGCTTTTAGACATTCAAGACACTACTAACCGATGGTATTCATCTCAGTCAAATCATATATCTTACAAATATTCTTCATAAAGTAGGAATGTTCTCTTCCAAACCAATTTCTAAATCTATAACATCAAAATAGTCCATTATTGTAACTTGTAATTGGATTATCCTAAACTCGATACCTAGTGAACCCTTGTACACTCACTTTAGTACCTCATTATAACTTGACTAGACATTACAATATTAGTCAATCATCTTTGTCAACAAATGCATAAACCACTCAATCTTCATCATTAACAACTCAAATGTCTCCATATGTATTTCCAAGACTATGCATTACTGTCTACTCATACTAGCATATCACTTCAACTTCAGATTGGGCTGGAGATCATGAAGATCATAAATCTACCTCAAGTTGTTGTGCTTTCCTCAGCACCAATTTATCTCTTGGTTGATTACAAAATGACCCACAGTTGCCTAGTAATAGACATAATTTGGTTTTGACAACTACTTGCAAACTTTGAGATCTCTCCCACTAGTCCCATTCCACCATACTACAATAATGTTTCAATAATAGCACTAGCCAATAACATTATATTATGTGCTTGCATAAAGCATATAGAAGTAGACTACCACTTTATTAGAGACTGTATCAACAATATAAATATCTTTATTCATCACAAACAATCCAATGATTAGCTAGCAAACTTCTTCACCAAAGACTTTTCTACCTCTTGATTCACATATCTAAGTGATGAGCTAATCACTCATTTGGATTCTTATCTTGTAGTGGCCAATTATAGCACACAACCATTTCAGTCTCCATCTTCACGAATAAAATTTTGTACAGATAAAATTTTCATCGTTCACTTGTAATAGCTAAGTATATCACAACCATACACTTGTATAAAATCAAAACAAACCACACACACACACACACACACACACATAGATAGAGAGAGAGAGAGATCTATAATAATCAATGGCTAAGGGTGCTTTTGGGCTAGTGATGGTAGTGAAAAAATACACTATAGTGCTATTTGAAAACTGTGTTATAATCACATTTTGGAGAATTTACCATGGGAAAGTTACCTTTTTCAACATGACCTCGTAGAGTGCGGTGATTGCTAGAAAGCTATAATTTACTTTTTTAAAAAAATAAAAAATTGTAATACAAACAATAGATTTTTTTTTTTAGATAGTAGCTTCTTCTGTAGCACCTTTATCACTACTTTTTTAAACTACTGTAGCTATCCTAAATAGACCCTAAGATAAACTATTCTCTTTACTTCTCCATTAAGTGTTTCTACAATTATGCTTAATTTCTACACATATTAACATAATGTTAGTATTTAGTGTGCTTCATGTTGAAGGACAAATTTGAAAGGCAAGTCCCCAAGAGACCAACACCCTTTTCTTCTTGATGTATGAAGTTGTTTCCATTGATATATGTACATATGGATAATCACTTCAAAGATGTGACAAAATCAATTTTGTGAAAGGCGAATGAGAGGGAACTTGTGAGCAAGCACAAATGCACTCATACACATTCATGCATTTTTACCACATATAAACAAATAATAATAATTTATAATAATTAAATAAATAGTACAAATGAATAAAAAAATAATAATAATAATATATTATATATTTATCATATAAAAATATTTAATACACATTATATAAAAATTGATAATGATAAAAATAATATATGTGTATGTCCACGACAATTTAGTTGATTATGATATAAATCTACCTGTGAATGGTTACACTTACATTAAAATAAATTGAATAAAATTTAAGGAATTTTTAGAACTGGGGATTAAAATTAACACAAATTTTGCATATAAAAAAATTTGGTCTATATATTTTGAACAAAGTGGCTGGAATGAATTATAGTCTACTAGGCTTCCTAAGATGAGTGAAATATTAATTGTTCATATATTAAAATTGTTCTCATATCAAATATAATAGATTTGAATCAATAATGACCAAAACATTAATCAATGCATATCTCTTTTTTTTTTTTTTTTTTGAGCTTGGCCCCATTGGTTGCCTAAAAAATTATCCTAGTCCATCAACCAACTAAAATTATTGACAACTTTATTGAACTATGATGACTTTTGAATGAATTCAACAATGAAAAAAATTATAATTTAAACTCTAATAATATAAGCAGAAAATTAATATAAAAATAAAGGTAAATAGTATTACATTAAAAAAATACATTTTCTCAAACATAAGTATTGATGTAGTTGTTTGATCTTAAATTGCTCTAATATTTAAATAGAAATTTTATAAATCAATTTTAGCATTTGAGTTCCATTTAAAAAAATTATGGTAGAAATGAATAATTTAATGAGATAGACCCACCCAATGACATCAAGAATACCATGATTTTTAGTCCAACTAAACTTTAATTAAGCACTTAAAAGTATTATTATAAATTAAATGTGATCATTTATAGATCAAATGATATCTAATTCTAACATGCTTATAATTAAAATGAGCATCACAAGAATTTGAATTGAATAGATATAAAATCATCATATTCTAATATCATTAAAGCGTTATGAAAGCTAAGGAGTATTGTATGATCAAGTTGAAAAACATGGGCTAGTTGATATAGAGTTCTAATTTATGTCAGAAATAATCAAAATATCC
Organism: Cymbidium sinense; assembly: GCA_021442155.1. Lineage (NCBI taxonomy): Eukaryota > Viridiplantae > Streptophyta > Magnoliopsida > Asparagales > Orchidaceae > Cymbidium > Cymbidium sinense. The sequence goes on along the minus strand of CM038228.1, from coordinate 70,252,436 downwards.
TTCTTCTTGAAGTTATAAATAGACCGAACTTTCATATATCTGAGAATAAATGGTAAGGTTATAAGAAAATTTTTGAATAAGAGAATATAGAGCTTTGCCTATAAGCTCCCTATGTCTATCATCATCACCAAGGTGATGTCCACTAATGCCAATAAGGTTAATTCTTGTCATTTCTAATAATGTTGACACTTGTTCTCGATAATAAGGCCAATACTTGTCATCTCTAATAAATTTAATGCTTTTTACTAAAAAGGCTAAATCCCATAATTATTTACATGACTAATACCCATCATTGCCAATATGGTCAATGCCTAATATAAATGATAAGACTAATGCTCGTTGTTATAAATAAGCCCGATGCCTATCTTAGCTATGTCTTATATGAATAACATGCATAATTAGTGATAAAAAAAGTTGATGCATGATGTCAACATCAGCCATTGCAATAAGACCAACTCAAGTTATTGATAATAATGATGATTCCACCATTAACTTCGATGTTAATGCTCATCATCAACACTAAGGATGAAATTTACCCATATTAATAAAGCTAACATTATGGCCAATATAGTATACTACAGACAAATCTGATATATTCCTTACCAAAAAAAATCAACACCTACCATCTATACTAATATGGCTGACACCCATCATTATCAATAAGATGAACACATCATCACTGATAAGTGAAAATGTTTACTGAAATTAATATATATTTTTAAATAAAAATAATATTATTTTAATTTTTTAATTTCATAAATTTAAGTGTTTATGATAAAAAATCTCTTATTAGAGAGAAAAAGGAAGGAAATGTAAAACGTGGTATAACGCCAAAGCACTAGTTCTAGGAGAAAAAACTATGTAGAAATGGAGAAGACAATATTGTGGTGCCAGATTTGTATCATCAAGGCACGAGACCGAGTGCTTCATTATAGTGCCAAGATGCTAGAACCAAAAATTTGATGCTAAAAATCAGAAAGCACATAAGAGTCGAGGTGTTAGGACTCGATAGATTTAGTTTTAAAGTAATTTTACAACCAGTTTGAGGAGTTGTAACTGTCATTTGGGGAGTTATTTTGAAAGGACATGAGGATAGTTTAAAAGAGAATTATTTTATGATTTTATCTCTCATGCTCTCTCTCTCTCTCTCTCTCTCTCTCTCTCTCTCTATTGCTCTCATATTTGGAAGTGAGTATCATGTAGTGTGAGTGTGTAAGTGTTAAACTATGTCGAGTGTTAGTGTGTATGAGTTTAGAGAAAGTAGAGATCCATTAAAGGGGATGCTTGCAGGATGATAAGGAGTAGAAGAACGTCAGAATTAGAGAACCACATCCCAAATCTTTCTTTCCATACACTAGATTTATCTTTTATAAGCAATAGTTTGAATTTATTATTCTTTCTTTTGTAATGAGTGTATAAGTATGTAATACTTTGAGTTTATGAGTGTTTTGGGTTGAATGATGTGTACTTAAGTTGATGTAAATAATATTTTAAAAAAATTATTTGTGCATTTAAGATTATGTTGTTTCAGTTTTCTCTATGCTTAGTTTACTTGCAATCTGGTCAATTGTGAAGTTAAAATATCTGTGATCTATGAATATCGAAAGATTCCTACTAGAACAGTATGAAAAATAATTTGCTTTATAATCATTAAAGGGAGGTAAATGTCACACAATCACTTAGATTAAATTAAATTATAGGAATATAATTGATTAAATGTAGTGATTTGGTTGTATTGATCTAGGCATAGAAGATGCAATATTTAAGCTCTTGATTGACAATAATAGTTTTTAAACCCTCACATTTACTTAGTACATAGAATTAATCAAAATTTTCATAAATTAATTGTGCATTTTTTAAAAATTAAGAAAAATTTTCATTTCTAAAATATATTTTGTAATTTATGCTCTTTTAAATTTCTATTATTTTACTTAATTAGATAAAAATTAAGTTATCAAAGCATTAGCACTTAACTTAATTGCAAATTTTAAATAGATTTTTTTGGTAACTATACTTTATTGATCACTTTTTTTACTTGAACGACACATGTACTTGTGTATGTTGTTTGCATTGGTCAATCACTTATAAGGCGCACACTTATCATTACCAACGAGGCTAGCACTTGTCATCATTAATAAGGTTAATATTTATCATTGATAATAAGATCAATGCAAATCATCATCAACAATACCAATACCTATTATCACTAATAATGTGAATGCTCATCATTAACACTAATATTGGTGTCTATCATTAGTACTAATAATGACACCTTCTATCTATATCAAACTTAATTTCTATGTTTTTAGTGTCTTATCATCCCTTCTTTATTAATAATACCCTAGCATGTCACTAATGATTTCTTGATGATACATCCAATTCCTTAAGTCACTTCACGCTTTTATTACGAAAATCATTTTTTATGATTTATATCAACTACATCATTTCAATGGCTTCTTTAATTATATAAAAGGGAATAATATTTAATCTAAGACTCATATTAATGGAATCTATCCGACCTCAAGGTATTATTTCTTTTCAAGTTCTTTAATTTCATATGTTTTAACATTACAAATCATATATTTGTGTGCTTGCATTAACATTTTCCAACTAATAGCATTAGTTATGCAAGAGACTTCAATTGGTCAAATTGGGTCAAACCAAGGCTTGGGTCAAGTTCAAATGATGATTTTGGATGCTTGGGTTCAATTGGTTTGATTTGATTTGGATTGGATTTGAATTTGACTCATATGGGTTCATATGGGTCAAATGGACTAAGTTGACCAATTTGGTCAAATTAACCAAATTGGCTTGGGTTAGGTGTTGTTTTAGGTTCAATTGATGATTTGAAAATGATTGTAAGTTTTGATTTCAATCAATTTGGATTTATGAATGATTTAGACCAATTTGAACGTTTATGCCAATTTGGGCTAAATGGGTCAATTGGGTTCAATTGGTTTCAATTGGTCAATTTAGATTCAACCAAGGGTTTGATCATGTTCAATAATCAATTTGGAATGGATTTGAGTCATTGGTTTTAATCAAATTGATGTAGGATTTCATTTGGCCCAATTTGGCCTTTTAGGTCAAATTGGGTCAACTTGGGTCAAGAGGCCAATTGGACTTGGTTTCGCTCAATTGATGATCAAGTCATGTTCAAGGAACAATTTTGAGTGGGCAGGTATCATTAGTTCAATTGACTTAAATTTGGATGGGATTTGGTTTAATTAGGTTCATATAGGCTAATGGGTCAACTTGATCAAATGACCAAATTGACTTGGTTTGACCCAGTTGATTTCCATTCAATCAAGGATGATCAATAATTAATATAGGAGGTTTTTAATGGTTTGGTTCAATCCAATTTGGGTTGGATTGTGATTTGGCTCAAAATGATCATTTAGATTACTTTGGGTCAAGTGAACCTAATGGGTTAATTGAGTTGGTTTTGGGTTGAATTGAATTGAATTAAATTTGATAATTGATTTGGGATTATTATTAGCTTTGATTCTAATTGATTTGGGTTTAAGTGGATTTTGGCTCATTTAGACATTTTTTGGGTTCAAATGAGATAGCTTGGGTTGATTGAATTAATTTTGGTCAATCGTCATGATTGTAGATCTTGGATAGCTTTGAATGATGATTTGAAAGGTTGGAGAAAATCAATTGAGTTTGGTTTCATTGAAGGAATTTTGGTTAAGTCCATAGGGTTGGATAATTGGACTAAGATGGGTTTAAGTTTAAATCATTTTGGCTTGGAGCTTAGATATGGAATGGAATTCAATTGGGATTTGATAGGATTAATTTGAGTTTTGGTTTTACATGATTGGATAGGCATAAGTTATGGGTTAGGCCATAAGATGGGTAGGCTCTCTTAGATCCTAAGACATATCCTAAACCTATGGCAAGTCCTCTTAAGTCCCTAGGCTTAGGTTAAGTGTTCACTTAGTAACTAGGAGTGTCTTATGACTAAGAAAATCCTAGTGTCTAAATGAATCCTAGGTCTAAGATGGGAAGATTAAATCCTCACTCGAAAAGTGAGGTCAATAGCACAAACTTAATTAATCCATAAAATTCACTTAATTATGTTTTCTTAAAACACATTAAGTCACTAATGTGGGATGGGGTTAAAATAGCAAATGTTATTTCTCCTCTTCAAGTTTAATAATTCAAATCCAAAATTAAATTCCATGACAAATTTGGTTAACCTTAAATAATTTTATTCAGCTTGATTATCCTTAGGAATTAATGTGATTGAATGCATCATTTGGCAATGCTCAATTATTCCTTTTCAATCATTATTAATTTTTATGTCATTTGATATCATGCATTCATGTTTTCAAATAAAAGAATTAATAGAATTTAATTATGTGTAAGTTGCATGTGTTGGATTAATCCTATTATATGTGTGCTATTATCACTAATAAATTTTAAATTTTTTTTAAAGTCATAAATCAATAATGAAGATTTCAATTGATGTTGGCTATGAATATTTTATATGATTTATATTTGTTTATAGCTTAAACATGTTAAAATATCATTTTATTTGCATAATTCATGTGTTTGTTTACATGTATTTGAATGTTAGTAAGTATATAGTCTCGACATCCCAGGAATATGAAGCTTTAAGTAGCCCCAAGGAGGTATTAGATTACCTCACTTCCTTGGTTAACAATGGCACGTACTTACTTAATTTCATTCACATGTCTACATACATTAGAATTTGGATAAAGCTTTACTTAACATGAATAAATAAATTTGTTAATATACATCTTTTGCATGATTTTCATTCTCATGGTTGTGTATACATTCATATGTATTTAAGATAGCAAATATATAGTCTGGACATTCTGGGAATACGACGCTTTAAGTAGCCCCAAGGAGGTCTTAGATTATCTCACTTCCCTGGTTTAAACAATGGCATGTACTTGCTCAAATCTTTAATACATGTATATGTGTACTTAGCTAAGGAATGAAATTCCTCTTTTCTACCAAAAATATATGTATTCACAATCATTTATGTGTGCCAAAAATACATTGCATGTATAGGTATGTTAAGTCCTAAATCATATTCATGGTACTGATGATGAAAAAGAATGATATAACATTATCCATGTGATAGTAATTCAATCTCATTAATCTTAAGATGTCATTCATGTTTGAATAGGATTCTTTAAGATTAACCTAAACTTAGATTAATAAAACATTTAATAAAATATTCACTAAAAGAAACCAAATCATAATAACATGCCTTTAGAAAATAACTTAGGATAGGGATGAAGAGGGTTAAGCCTCTTTTTTCTCTTTACAACAATTAGATGCTAAGTAAATGTTAAATGAAACAAAAGAAAATACAAATTAAAACTCACTAATACTTTTAATAACTTAAAGTGAAACTACCCTTCATGTTTAATTTAAATAATTCTAAACTTAGATAATTATAATTCTAAAGCTTAGCTAAGACATACCACACTAAGCCTAAGCACACACATTAGGATACTAAGTCACCACTTCTAGCCTTAAGTTAGATGGTGTATGTTGTAATGTTATATTTTGTTTTGTGATGTAATATTTTTGACTTGATGTTAGGATTGTTGTGCGTAGATTGGATGTTAGGCCGTTGTTAGCCTAATGTTATTTTCTGCAAGGGATTGTGCTAAAGGGGCTACTGTAATCATAAATATAAATGCTTCTACTTGCAGGTTGCTTATGCCTCTTTGCATAATCCACATTAGGACATGTAGGCTTGGTTACTCATGTGTAGGGTCTAAGTCTAAATTATGGAATATAACAGCTTGGATTTGTATGGTTAGTTTAGCTAACATATGTCTTGTAGGTGTAGTTAGACTTTATTTTTTGGATATGTAATTTTGCAATAGAAATTAGGATTAATGGTATGTGATTAAGGATGAGTAGTGGATAGAATGCAAAGTCCTAGGAGGCCCTATGAAGCCTTGGAATAATCAAGTCAAATGAAGAAGAAGAAAATACAAAGAATGAAGACCCCCATAGCATTTAATTTAATTGTAAATATAAAATTTTATTGTAATCCGAGTTGTATAATGGTAAAGCTCAGCTACTCAATTTTTCTCTTTTTTGGGGTGTACGGTGGTACCTAGTCACACTGGCCTCTTATTATTTCAAGAAATCTATGAGTGTTTGATTGTTGTGTTTAAATTATGTAATATAAACTACATGTTCTTCATAGGTTTTATAAGCCTGATGTTTGAATGTATGGCTGGTAGGCTCTTTAGGATAAAATTAATTTTTCTACCACATTAATAACTCATAACTAAATTTTAAAACAACTCATAACCTTACTTTAAAGCTTAGGTTATAATCAAGATAATTAAAAGATTTAGCAACCCCTTACTTGAATGTTGAATGTTCTAACATCATGCATAACATATTGGTTGTTCTTGAATAGGGAGGGCCTCCACTCTTACACGATAAGGGAATGCTTGACCTGAGGGCATCCCTTGTAGTGGAGAACACCTCCTCTCACTAATTTAGCCAATAACTAAATTTCATTAAGCATTTAGGCATAATTGTCCTAAGCCTTTTCCCTCCTTTTATGTGTCAAAATGAGATAAAGAATTTGTAAATTTTGCATTTAGTTTAAGTCATATTTTTATACTAGTCATGATCTAGTCTCTTAGGGAGTGAGTTTAGGACTCTAGTCTCTTTCCTTAATTAAATAACAGCCATCTTGCACTAACATAAGACCAGCCAACATAGTTTTAAAGCGTAGGAGGTGTTAGCTAGCGGCCACTCTAGGTGGTTGTAAGTCCAGAAGAGTCGGGATGTTTTTATTCTCTCTTGTGGAGGTAAACCACTATGTCCCATTTTTTTATTAGACTTAGGTTGTGCTTTTAGCTTGTGCTAAAATCATCCTAGATTTAGGATTTGACGTTGCTTATTTCCTTCAGGCTACATGTATAAGTTCTCATCTCTTAAGCATTTTCATAATCTTATTTTGATAGATTGTAAGCCTTAGCATTCTAATAAAATTCCAACTTAAATTAAATTAAATCTTCTCTTTCAAATACAAAAAGCCTCACCGTAGGGTAGGCTAGAGTGCTCATTAGATTTTTTAGTATCATGAGTGCTTCCAACTTATCTTCATTTAAGACTTTCCCAATTGAATATTCCCACTTGATTTTTCAAACATAAAAATACCCAATCCTTTGATAGTCTAACCTTGAAATATTTGGAGATATGATTAACTACTTTAATTGAGAGTGTTCTTAGGAAATCCCCATTTCTTAAGATGTAATTAACTATGGAAGCATGCTTCCATAGGGAACTAAAAACCTTTATAAAATAAATACATTTCTAAAGAAGAGAAAGATCTCAAAGAATACATCCATCCAGTCCAAGTCATATTAGATTTCATTATAGGGTGATGTTTTATCTTTTGAGATAGTACATCATACCTTAATATCATATCCATCACCGTACTCAAGAGTATTCCCAAACTCTAATGCTAAAACACCATAGACCAATAATGCAAAAGGGCAAATAATTCAAATCTTGTTTGGTATTTTCATCTTGGGGCATAGAGAATGAGAATTACTTGAATGAGGGGTGGGAATCTATTGAGCATTAAATCATTCCAAGGGCAAGAATGAGGATTTGCTAGGAATTGATGGGATTTGAATTATGATTAGTTTGATTTGATTTGGTTTAATTTATTTAATTGGTTATGTTGAAAATTTTGTTTAATTTTGGTGATTCAAGTTGATTTTGATTTTATATTTGATTGTTGAATGGATGTGGTCTCTATCGATTTATGATGGATTACACTAAGGAAGGGTTATAAAAGTCTAAATTTACCTTAGACTTACCAGCCCAAAGGAGCAATCCCCTTATCCATAGAGCGATAGTACTCAACCTAAAGGGGCAACCACTAAGATTGTCACTCGGGAAAGGTGCCCCAAGGGCATGATCCAATCCCTAAACATATGAAAATGGACCCAGTTAGTGTGCGATGAGTCACACTAAGGAAGGCTATAAAATCCAAGAGTCACTTTAGACTTACTAACTCAAAGGAATAGTCTATAGAAAGTACAATTAAGACTATCCAACCAATGGGTTGTCTATTGGTTTACAATGGTTGAAATAGGATGAAAGCTTGGGGACTCACATCTTCCAAAGTGGAATCAACCACCAGGGTGACCCACTGATCATGCAGTAAATCAAACCATACCTAATGTGACTACTAACTGAGGCCTCTAGGGGTCTTATCTCAACTAAAAATTCAAGGCGATTCCAATAGGGAGTTTTATTGATATTGCCCAAAAATATAGGATGCCCATTTAGGAAGAAGTGCCACTGGGTGTCTTATCCTAATCTAAGAGATTTCATTTGTTTGTTTATTTAGTGTGGACCCTATTGATTTTTGATGGGCCACACTAAGAAGGATCCACGGAGGCTTTAGTCTATCTCAAACTTACTTGCCCAAGGGTTAGTCCGTGCATCCACATAATGATGTTATCCAACCAAAGGGCTGGCCATTATGAAAGGGGAACTGTCCAATCCGGTAGTAACCTAGGTCATGTCTAGATGGGGTTATGAAGACATAATCCAAATAGAATACCTACAAGGAAAGGTGCCTCTAGGGGTCTTATCCTAATCCTTAAAATATATAAAACTTGTAGGTATATGATGGCCGACTCTGGGAGAAAGCGTAGGGACTCACATCTACCAGAGCAATGTTTTCCACCAGGTGGGTTGCTGCCAGTAAGGAGAACACCAACCAACCTAAGATGCCTATCAGTTTGTGACAATCAATCTAGGAAGAAAGCATCAGGGCTCACATCTTCCTAAGCAAAATTGATCAATGGGATAATTTATGGTTGGCTAGACAGCTACTATCCAACCTATGGAAACTATCAAGTGGAAGTCACAAAGGAGGACTAGACCCGAAGCTTGAAGTAGTTAGGAGAAAGAAGAGCTGTTGGGGATTTACTCTAATCCTTGAATATATAATCAAACCTAGTCAGTGCACGATGGTCAACTCAGGAAGAAAGCTCAGTGACTCACATCTTCTTAAGCATGACCAACCATCGGGGTAGCTTATTAATCATATAATAAGACATACCAACCTAACAAAGCGCCCATTAGTTTGAAGTGGTCAAGCTAAGAAGAAAGCATGGGGACTTACATCCTCTTAAGTAAAATTGACCACTAGGGAGACCCACTAGCTAAGTAGTGAATCAAATTCGACCTAGAGTAGCTACTAAGTGAAGGCCACTAGAGGTCTTATCTCAACTTACAGTAGTCTGAAGTAATTTGAATTTGCACATGTGATTCATATTTATGTATATAATGTTGTGTTTGTGTTGTGATTATCGGAGTGGGATGCAATTTGGGTTCTCTTACACCCATCCTAAACACATCGAGAGTTCATTATCAAAGATATTCAAATTTGGAGAACAGTTTGATTAAATAAAATTTTCATTGACAAGAGATTATTTGAAACATTATTTATGTGTACTATTTCTTTGGATAAATCATGTTTATTGGAAGCATCGAGCGTTCACCTTTATGGTTGATTAGTTGGTAGGAGCCAACTTGGTAGGTCATTTCTATGGTGAAAGGGCCTTCCCAAGTAGGTTCAAAGTTGCCGCACATCTTGTGATGGGCTTCATTTGGTCTCCTTAAAACTAAGGCAAGCTCTCCAACCTAAAAGCTCTAGGGAAGACCAACTTACTGTGAGCTTGGACATTCTAGGTTTATATAACTCGAGGTTTGGCACGCCGCAAACATCACTCTTCCATAATTTTATGTTCTTCCAACCATAGCTTAGCATTTTGTTCTCAGGTTGTAATTTTACCACTAATAGCTATCCTTAATGAGAGTTGGACCTCTAAGGAAAGGATGGCTTTGGATTCATACATTAAGAAGAATTGGGTAAATTATGTTGGAGTTCTATTGGTGGTGTGATAAGCCCATAAAGCTTCAACTAGCGTCATGCCACTATCATTTGTTATGATCGAGCATCTTCATGAGTATATGGATGAGAGTTTTGTTAAAGGCTTTGGCTAAACCAATTGCTCGTAGATAGTAGATGGTAGAATACCTCCAATCCATATTGTGTCTTTGGGAAAAGTTATTTATCTTGTTACTTTTGAAGGTACCATTATTGGATGTGATTTAATGGGGTATTCCAAATCTATACACAATTTGATTCCTAAAAAAAATAAAGCACATGCTGAGCCTTGAGCTCCCTGAGTAGAATCACCACCACCCACTTAGAGATAATTTGTAACTACTAGGATGAAATGGTGACCCTTGGATAATAGAGGATCAATCGAACCAACTATGTCAATACCCCAACACTTCGAATGGCCATGAAGCTATGGTTGGGTATAGAATGTTGGGTGGTTAATGTAGAACTATTCCATGCACTTGACACTAGTGGCAACGCTTGGCTACGTCCATGCAATTTATGATCATCATCGGCGAGTAATACCTAAGTCTCTTAATTTTGGCCTTCATCTTGGGACCAGACTACTGAGCTCCACATAATCCTGAATGCACCTTGGTCATGATCATATGGGCTTCGTGTTTGCCTAAATAGCATAACCATATATGATCGAAGGACCATCGGTATAACACACCATCAACGAGAGTGTAGGAGAGTGTTCTCTATTTGACTTGATGGGTTTAAGATTTCCCTTGAGGTAGTTTGACTTTGTTTAGGTAATCAATGGAAAGGTTGCCTCGAGTAAAACACTTTATCCATTTCATCAATGACAACCTCTCCTTTAAGAGTGTATTTGTTGTTAAGTTCAACATCAATAAGAGGTAGGATCTGTCTATTGGGAAAATTAATCTAGACACCTCTTTTGGACATGCCAACTCTTTGGCAAGCTTAGCTAAGGCATATGTTATGGAATTTTCTCCTTAAAGGTTCTTATAGATTTTGACCTCTAGGATGGGCTAGTAACTCTATGGTGTACTTATGGTAATGATGGATTTTGAGCTTTAGAACCATATGAGACCCAATAATTTGGCTGACCACTAATTATGAATCCTTGAATATACTGATGCTTTAGATGCCTAAAGAGATAGCTAACTCTAGATTGGTGATTAGAGCCTCATATTTGGCTTCATTATTAGCGGTGATATGAGAATCTCATATCATGGTCTTATGTTTAAGGACTATCCCCACCACAAAGAGTAGATTGTGGTTCTTCTCCTCTTTGAGAGGAAGCCATACAATCAAAGTACATCTCCCAAGGTTGAATGTTTGCATGCCCTAGATTCATGATTTGTTCATCGGGAAGCTCATCACTGAGAGGAAATTTGCATGAAGTGGATGTGCTGCTAAGAAGTCCACAAGTGTTTATCCTTTCATGGAAGGATATGAATGTGATATCAAACTATAATGAAATCATGGACCATCGTGCCAACCGTTCGGATAGCATCAGCTATGTCATGAGATATTATAGTGGATTAACTCTAGAAATTAATTTTACTTTATGAGAGAGTATATAATGTCATAGCTTCTAGGCTGTGATGATCCAGGCTAGGCAATACTTCTCAATGGGTGGATAGTTCACCTCAGCAGGTATCAAGTGACAACTGAGATAGTAGAGTGCATTCTTCTTTCCCCTCGTCATTGGTCTAGGCTAATAAAGCATCAAGGGAGTCATCTAGCTTAGCAGTGTATAATATGAGGGGTTTACCTAGCATAGGGGCGGCTAGTACTAGCGATGTCATAAGATACTGCTTAATACTTTCAAATGCATGTTGGCATTTGCCATCCCACTTGAACTTAGCATCTTTCTCAACTAGTGTTGATAATGGTTGACATCTTCTTGATAGGTTGGATATAAAGTGCCTTAGATACGCTGACCTCCCTTGCAATGATCTGAGTTGGGTTAGGCTTTTAGGGGTGACAATTCCAGTATCGCTTTGATCTTCTCTGAATCGATCTATTTTAAGATTATAAGGTCTCCCTGCATGAAAATTATTCTCAAGTAAAAGACATGGCCTTCCTTTTCTTTACTTTTGACCACTAGATCATCGACATAGTACTGGTGGAGAATTAGTTTGTTGAAAATTGGAGTCATGGCTTGCTGGTACATGGCACCAACATTTTTTACGCCGAACAGCATGACCTCATAATAATAAATTCTTATCGGGTTCTGAAAGCAGTGTTCCTTTCATCTTCAAGTGCCATCTTTATTTAGTTATATCTATATAAACCATCCATGAAAGAGAAGATTACGTGAGATGAGGCGATGTCCACCATCTGTTTCAGTATTGGTAGTAGAAATTCATCTTTTGGATAAGCCTTATTAAGATCTCTAAAATTGACACATATAAATTTGGTCATTTTTCTTCTGAACTGGGATGACACTTTCCAACCAAGTGGGATATTTGCATCAAAATACATCTCCCAATGATAAGTGTTTCCATCTCTTAGATACATGATTTGTTCATCGGGAAGATCATTACTAAGAAGGGACTCTACGGGGAGAGGGTGTGCTACCAACAAGTCTGCAAGTGCTTGCCCTTTCACTACACTGAGGGGTACGAATGTTATGTCAAACTATGATAAAATCATGGACCATCATGCTAATTATCTGGATGGTCATGTCATGAAATATTATAGTGGATTAACTCTAGAAATCTAGTTTATTTTATGATAAAGCATATAATGTAGTAGCTTCTAGGCTGTAAACATCAAAGTTAAGCAATGCTTTTTAATGGGTGGATAGTTCGCCTCAGCAGGTATCAAACGATGACTAAGATAGCCTTCATCATTGGCTTGGGCCAACAAAGTGCCAATGGAGTCATCTAATGCAGCCATGTAGAGTATGAGGGGTTTCATGAGGATTGGTGCTGTCGAAGGTGTATTGCTTGCATGTTGGCATTTATCATTCCACTTGAATTTGGTGTCTTTCTTAATGAATGCTAAGAATGGTTGACATCTACCTGATAAGTTAGATATAAAGCATCTTAGATATTCCAACCTCCCTGAAAAGATCTGAGTTGAGTTAAGCTCTTACGGTGCGGCATTTCCAATATCACTTGATCTTCTGATCGATCTCCATCCCACGGTGTCAGACAATGAACCCCAGAAAATTTCCCAAAGTTATCCAAATGCATACTTTAGAGGGTTCATTTTTAATGTTATATTGCCTAAACCACTTGAAAACTACTCTCAAGTCAAAGAGATGGTCTTCCTTTTCTTTGCTTTTAACCACAAGATCATTGACGTAGCACTCAACTTGGTGGTGAATGAGTTTCTAGAAGATTTGAGTCATGCCCTACTAATATGTGGCACCAGCATTTTTGAGGCCAAAAGGCATGAGTTATAAAAATAAATTTCAATGGGGTTCTAAAGGTAGTGTTCCTTTCATCTTCAGGTGCCATCTTGATTTGGTTATATCGAGATGAACCATCCATAAAAGAGAAAACTGTGTGAAATAAGGTAATATCCACCATCAGTTCTGGTATTGATAGCAAAAATTTATCTTTTGGACATACCTTATTTAGATCTCTAAAATCAATCCATGTGCATATTTGGTCATTCTTCCTTTTAACTATGATGACACTAGCCAACTAGATAGTGAATTTTTCTTTCGGGTGAAACCAGCATCGATCAATTTCTTGACTTCAAAAATGACTTATTGTTCAATATCGCATGCATCTAGGAGCTTGCTTGATGGGGTTAACATCAAGTTGTATTGCTAATTTATGAACAACAACTTCAGGGGCTAATCCAGGAATTTCTTCATAGCTCCATGTGAAGCAGTCCTTAAACTCAGTGAGTAGTCTAACTAAGTCATTGGTTTTATATTCATTCAATAAGGAAACTAATGTTTGTCGGCATGGATTATCTTCAGTCCTCATGTTAATTTCTTTGACCTTCGTCAATGGTTGATTTAATTTCTACTTTGAATTTTGGGGGTTCATCATTGACTTGAAGATCATCTAGATTATCTAAAGTTTCTAAACAAACCTTTTCATATGAGCTAATGTGATTTGAGAAGAACCTTTCAGAATTTAAATGAATGGTGATGACTAAGCAATAATCATCATCGTCTATTGGGCCTACTATGTTGAAACCTTGTCCCGGCCTTGATTGAGAGTTCATGCATTTGTTATTCCATAGCTTTTCAAAGTACTCTAACCTTTACATAATCTTTAAACTTTCTTTGTTAAATGATGCTACCATTAAAACTTGTATATGTTTACTTCTTCCTACTAAACTCTTACTTTTGTGAGTAAAGTGGGGTTAGAGCTATGGTTCTCACATGATGTTTGACAGCTTCACATAAAGAGGGTTCATATACACTCATGCTTGTCTTGGGCACCTAGTCTTCATCCTTTGTCTTCAGGCCAATGGGGTTTCTTCATAGAGATGTAGTTGTGTCTACGAACCATTCTAAGTCTAGATGGCGGGTACTCACAGTCTTTGGAACCAATCTCCTAGTATGTGGTAGATATGGAGGTCTACCACCACTAGGACTTCCTTTTGGACTTGCCTCATCTTTATTCTCATGGAGTTCAAGTGATTCTACCCACTTGTTTGAATGGAGTGATAAACTATGGGTGGAATCTAATCTCAGGCTTTATTTCCTCCCTAATGTCTTCTTCTCGCCCTTTTTTTTTTCTTTTTTTTCTTTCCTTTTTCTTTTTCTTTTCCTTCTTATATTTTTTTTTCTATTTCATTTTGTTAAGTTCACAAGATAATATATTTTATTTCTTAGGGAGATAATAAGTTGCATCCTCATAAATACCAACCTCATGTATTACAAATGGCTTGAGATCCCTTTTGACATAATATTCAATTCCATCCCTGATGAACTTAATGCACTGATGTAAGGAGGATGGAACCATCTTGTTCTCATGATCCAAGGTCACCATAGCAATGATTGAAAGATGTATATGAGTCTATTTTATGAAACTTGGCCTTAGTCTTCCAATCATTTATCTCCAATGGCAACATTATGGAGCATAAGGCCCTCTTTCCTTGTTCATTGAATCCTTTAACATCATCAATTTAGATTGAAGTTTAGAAATGTCAATCCTCAAGTATATAGACTTATAAAGTTCACTGATGCACTCGAATCAACCAACACTTTAGATAGCCTGAACTTGCCAACATCCACTATAAATGTAGGGGATGGTTGTGCTCTATTATCCCTAGTAGTAAGTCTTCATCTAAGAAGGTGACTCTTAGGATTTCTTTTGAAAAACATGCCTTCTCTCTAGCTGGAACAGTACCAACCAACTAAGCTAGCATATCTTGGGGTTAGGCAATGCTTTGATTAGTGACTCTCGTTTCCTTTGAAAAAAAAATGCGTCATATATGCTTAGCTTAGTTGGTGACTTTCTAAGATGTGTCAAGATGTTGTAGTCAACTTTGGGCTAATCCTCCATAAGCATATCTAAGAGCGGAGCATTTATGGAGGAGCTATCTGCACACTAGAACTAATGACTTGTTTACCCTTTTCTTAAGGTATTATCCTAGGAGGTAGAACTTTTCTACTACGGAGATTAACTTCAATGACTTCTTATGATGAGGAGATTATAGAAAGTTCTACTTGCTCATCGGGTATACCTACAGCTTCTCTTAAAGGATCAGTGAAGTTGGATGACTCTAAATCTTTCTCAAGTGGTGAACCCTGAAGATTCAAAAAGGGCAATATATTTATGAATCTAAAAGGAATTGATTAGAATTATTTAAATTATTATTATTGTGACTTGAAGAGCTATCAATAGGAATGAAATCACTGAGGTCATCAAAAGTATATAAGATATAAGTGGAATTATTCTTCTTCATTGATTTCTTCAATTTATGAGGTACATAATTAAAGTCAAGCAAAGTAAGCAACTTGAGTGGCTTAATGCCCTCATCCTTGGATACAAAGCTCTGCATTGGGCGGGTAAATGTGGTACAATGGAAGAGAATGCTAAACTCAAATAGTGGTGGTGCTATGGAACTATCCTGAGCAAGTGGTGGTTGTTGCTATTTCTATTGGGCCTCTATCCTCCCAGGTTGACCCTCACAACTGGCAGTCCTTCTGTTAATCTCATTTTTAGAATGAGCCTCTCATTTTGACATAGGACTCATCTTAGACACTAAGAGTTTCTTAGTCTTAAGACACTTCTAGTGATTAGGTGAACACTTAACCTAACCCTAGAGACTTAGAAAAGTTAGCCATAGGAATAGGTCATGCCTAGGGGTGTTAGGAAAACTTGCCTACCCTATAGCTTGAACCAAATCCTTACTTCCTTCTTTCAAGTAAAACTCCAAATTCAAACAAAGTCCAAATTCAAATCAACCACAAATTCAAACAAACTTCAAGTCCAAATCAATTTCAAAACCAAATCAAAATTCCAACTCAAGAGATTTTCTCCAAACCAATTTATATTCTCATTTATATTCACAAATATAAATGAAATATAAATAACCCAAACCAAATCCAAAACTCAATTTCAAATCCAAAATCTTTACTAAGCCATTTTGATTTCATCTTATGGACTTAGCTCAAATCAAATCCAAATCATTTCAAATTCAAAAGATTTTCTCATAACCCATTTATATTCTCATTTATATTCACAAATAAATATAAATATAATCAAACCCAATTCAAAACTCAAACCCAAATCAAACCAAAATCCAACCTATACCCTTTCAAGTCAAATTCTTGAACTTAACCCCAAATCAAACTCAAATCAATCCAAACCTTTGGATTTTCTCTTCATGATTCAATCAATCCTTCAATCATAAATCCAAATATAAACATAAACTTCAATAATCAAACCAATACTAAATTCAAAACTCAAACCCAAATCAACTCATGTTCATCCTTTTGAACTAAAAATTATCAAATGAATCAAAACCCATTTGACTCAAAATCACTTGCAAATGGATTAATATTTCAATCATAAGTCCATATGCGAGTTTAACCAAACTTGAATCAAGCCTTGATCAATCTAATTGATCCATTTAGGCTCACTTAACCCAAAGGGACCTAAAGCACCTTTTTGAGCTAAATTCTAATCCTACCCAAATTGGATTGAACTAAGCCCACATAA
Source organism: Cymbidium sinense (assembly GCA_021442155.1). Lineage (NCBI taxonomy): Eukaryota > Viridiplantae > Streptophyta > Magnoliopsida > Asparagales > Orchidaceae > Cymbidium > Cymbidium sinense. The sequence continues at coordinate 70,235,372 of CM038228.1, read as the reverse complement.
GCCTCACATTATGAGTAATAATCATCATAAGATGATCAATCACTCAAATTAGGTCAAACCTAGCCTTTGACCAAGTCAACATTTGACCCAAATGAAACCTAAACTATCCAAAATCCACCATAGGCCAAATTGATTGAAACCATTGATCTAAACCAATTCATGATCAATGATTGGACTTGGCAAGTCATCATTTGAGCCAAACCTAGCCCAATTGACCCATGTTGACCCATGACCTAAAAGTCAAAATATGTCAAATCTTGATCTAAGCCAAATTGATTGAAACCAAAGGTCAAATTCATTCTAAATCACTTGTTGAACTTGACCAAAGCCTCATTAGCCAACTAAAACTAAACCCGACCCAACTTTTAAGGTCAAATCAAAATCAAACCAAACCAAAATTGATTGAAACCAAATCTTACAAAACATTTCAAATGACCAACCAAACCCAAACCACCATCACCTTAGTGGGTCCAAATGGGTCAAATTGGTCAACTTTACCCATTTGACCTATGTTCAAATGAACCAAAACCAAAACCAACCAAAATCAACCAATGATACCAAACCTCCAAATGGTAATATAATATTTTGACCTTGAGTTTGACCAAGTCAAATAAATGAGTCAACATGAGCCAAATGATATCAAATCAACACCAAACATTGAAAGTGGCCCAACATTTTAAACTATTCCAAACAAATTAAAATCAAAAGCCAATGACCATTTTACCCTTGGGTCAAGGGTAACTCTTAGCCAAACTTGGAATTTGGCCATTCAAATTCACCCCTCGCGGACACTAATGAGAGTGGTGCACATGACCAATGACCATGACCCAACCCATGGCCAACCGACACCTAATTAAAATGAGCACATCACACACCCGGCACTCCTTCATCAACTCCCACACCCTCAAAATCGAACCATGTGAAGCTCTTAACAGCCTAACCAACCCATTCCATTTGATCAATTTGATCAAAATAGCAAGGAGGCCTTCGACCGTCCGATCCAAGTAGGGGGAGATATACTCCCCTCATTCCAATTCATTTCACATCTCTTGCTATCGATTGAGCCTTAGGAACCCAAAAAAAGCTTCTCCAAGCATCCTCAAGCTCAATTGAATTCTCCATTCTCGATTTTGTTTAAGCCAAAAATAGAGGAGGCTAAGGAGATTTCCAACTTAGCCAATTCTCCATAGAAGTTCAATTCCTCTTGCAAGCACCATCAAGGCACCTAATAGAGCTCACCCAAATCAAATTCCAAGGAACCAAGCCATGGGAAGGAGGAGTTAGACCAAAGTTGCAAGCCATTAAAGCAAGCTTTGGTCAATAGGAAGATCCACTTCATCTCAAGCCTTCAAACATTCAACAGGGCTTCGTCTTCACTAGACAAGCTACCTCAACATTTGGAAGCGACAGCCTCCGACGAGGCATGAATCAAAATCGAACTTATGTATAGAATTCTTTGGTCCATTGTGAAGGGAAGTGTAATCCCAATTGAATTCTACCATTAGATGTCTTTCTCTTTGCTATTAGATGGTGTGTGTTGAATCCTAGCCCAATCCAAGCTCAAGTGAGCTCGGATCAAGCCTTGGAGGATGGATGGTCGTCGTCTCCCGCAGGCGAGGGCAGGGATGAATCATGGACCATCCATCATGTGTTTTGGATGGATGATCCTGATTAATCTGATTAGATCCTCTCATATATCCCTTCAAAACTATGGCTTGATGCGTAGATCAGCTTGATTCCGAGAAAACACATACCATGGACATTTGATTTAATAACTTAAATAACTAATCTCATCGTGCCATGTGAAAGTGTGCACCGTCAGCAGTCCACGTGGTGCCAATGATAGTTATATAATTAGGGTTATTTAATTTTTCCTTAATCATTGAAACTTCAAATATTCAAAATTAAATGTAAAAAAAGCTAAAAAATATATAAATGAGGGATAATTATAAAGATAATTCAGTAATGAATAACATAAAATTATTTTAATTTATTTTGAATAGTAAATTTTCTTTAATTATGGTTTATTTTTAATAAAATCTTAATCATTTCATTAATTAATTCCAAACTTCTCAACATATTTTGGGATGACCTCCCTTTTTTCTTGGAATTTATTAATGAGTTAATTAGGGAAATCAATTAATGAATCTCTAATCACTCTCTTAATGTAATTAAGGGTAATTAAGGATGTGAACAGTGGTTTAACCCTTTAATTAAGTTAATTAAATATTATTTAAGTGAAGAGGAGGTTTATGGAATGGGTTTGGGGTATTTTCCCTAAGTCATTCCCCCTTTCATAAACCTAGTGGACTAATCCACTAATTATCTACTTAATTAGCTTTAGCTTCATTCAAAATAAATCTTAATCAATCCTTTTGGGTAGATCCTTAAGTCTTCAAAAGCCTAAGGTAAATTTAAATCATTTCCAACTCACACATGTGTGGGAAGGGTTATGAAAGTACAACCCTTTAACTTTCATCACTATAATTAGCCAATTGCATTAGGCCTCCTTTCTTTCTTAGGCGCATTGCTGATTTAAATTCCATGTGATTTCATATCATATGTTGGATCATAATTATTTAGTTAATTATGTTAAAGTGGTGCAGGTAAGGGGTAATTAATGAACTTAATGTACACCTTAACCTAAACAAAACATAAAATCAAGCTAATGTCTCTAAACTTAAACTAAATCAATTCACACATGTGGGAGATGGGTTAGGACCAGCAAACCTCTTTTCACATTTCCTAAATCAAATCAAATCAAATTCAAAACAAAAATGAAAATCCCTTTAAAGAAATATTGATTCTCTTTAAATGATCTTATTTCATAGGATTGTCTTTAGGAATTAATTAGAGTGAATGAAGTTACATGCTTACATCACTTTATTTCTTTCCAAGCATGATAAATATAGTTTGTCATATGAAATAATGCATTCATGTCTTTTGAAAAATTAAATTAAAATAAAATGTTTCCTTTATGTCAAATTGCATGTTTTGACTAAAGTAAGAATATGAGTGGCTATTATCACTACTAAAACAAAATTTTTTTTCAAAACTTATAAATCAAGGACTATAAGTGAATGTATGCTACTTATAAGTATTTATAAGCTTGCATGTGAATATAGCTTAAAATGAGTTATGTAGTTTTCTTCTCTTTTCTTAACATAGTTTGTATAGGATTTTGCAAAGTGTATAGTTCATTTGAAAAGAGCATAACACTTGCTTAAATTTATTCCTATGCACTCCCATGTCATGAATTAAGGAGGATCTTCACATTGCATATATATAAATTAAATAACCAACTAAATCAAACAAACAAACAAAAATATTTTGCATAATTCTTCATCCATTTTATCTACTTTTATACATGCACATGTATTTAAGAAAAGTGATATATTAGTTTAGACATCCTGGGGTTTCAAGGCTTTAAGTAGCCCTAAGAAGGTCTTGTACATTATACCCTTGGTGTAGAAAACAATTGCGTCATACTCACTTATGTCTTTCATACATGTAAATGTGCATTTGATTAATGGATAAAAGAATCCGTCTCTTTTCTATTTAACAAAATCATGCATGCATGAAACATTCCAAATTTTCTTAAGCAACGTCTCTTTGCATTTATCATTCAGGTGTGTTAAGACTTTGCATTTGCATGTATAGATTTTCTTAGGATTCATCCATATGCATGATATACATGTTGGAAAAAATAAAAGGTCATGTATTTTGTGATAGTAATTCACTTTAATTAATCCTAAAATGTCTTTCTTATTGATTAGGTTTATTTAGAGAAAATCTAAACTCAGGATTAATTAAAACACATAATAAAACATTCACTAAAGAAAAATCACTAATGAATCTACTTTAGACATTACTTAAGGTAGGGAGGAAAGAGAAGTTCTCTTCTCTTTTCCTCTCTTTACAACACTTAATAATTAAGTGTGGGTTCATTCAGACCTAATAAAATCACCAAATAAAATTAATAAATCAACTAAATCACTTAAATGAAACCACCTCTAAGTTGAACTCCTCTCACACTTAGAAAATTCTAACCTTAAAGCCCTAGCTAAGACATGTCACACAAGCCTTTAATGGCACACACATTAGGCTAAGTCACCATTTCTAGTCTTATGTTAGGGCGATGCATGGTTTGATGCCTGATTTTATTTTGTGATGTAACATTTTAGTCTAGATGTTAGGGTGTATGTGCGTAGACTAAATGGTAGGGTCATCTTAGTCTAATCATTATCTTCTGTAAGGGATTGTGCTTAAGGGGCGTTGTAATAAATATATAAAAATGCTTTTTTGATGCAGATTGCTTATACCCCTAAGCATAATTCAAATTAGGCTAGGTGGACTTGATTACCCATGTGTGGAGTGTTAAGTCCAATTTGTTTATTTACATGCTTGAGATTGTGTGGTTTGTTTAGCTAAACTTTGTTTTTCATGTTTTAGTTTGATTTACTTTTTCCATTTTCATGTAATTTTGCAATTAAGATTTGGAATGAATGTTATGGGGGATAATGATGAACATTGGTCATAATACTATGTCTTATGTACCATGTCAAGCCTTGGAGGAAACTACATCTCAACCAACCAAAAAGATGAAAGAATAAAAAAGAAAAAAAGGAAGAAAGAAAAGAAGAAATGAAGAAATGAAGAATGAAGTCTCCTATAACATGAATTCATTTTGATTGTAATTAATTCATTTGTAATCCGGTTTGTATAAGGGTAGAGCTTGGCTACCCACATTCTTCTTTTCGGGTTGTGCTGGAACCACCTTTTATTCTTTTGCTAATTATTTATGTGTTTGTTTAGCTTGACCATTAAGATGGCATATTTTTCCCTAGTTTCTTCATTGTTTGATGAATGGCCTGGATGCGATTTAGGCTCTTAGGGAAATAAATTTTCTATCTATTTAATCAACTCAAAACTAAAAATTAACAACTCAGAACCTCACCTAAAGCCAATGTTATAAATCAAGATAAAATAATTAGCAACTCCTTAGCTAGATATTGTATGTTTTCACATCATGCATAAAAAGCATCTTGCTTCACTCTTTCTTATGGAGGGCTTCTGCCCGTGGCTTGACCATTGAGAGCCATGATGAAAACTCACCTCCTTCTTTCTAATTTTGGCTCATAATCAAATTTCTCATGCATTTGGCATATAAATCCTATAGCCTGTGTCAAATGAATTGTCCAAAAATAAAAAATAAAAGTAAATAAATTTGTATTATATTTAAGTCATGAATTCATGTCCTACATGATCTAGTCTCTTAGTGTTTAAGGACTTAGTCTCTTTTTAAATAAATATTAGCCTAGCTATCTTGCAAATGCATAAGACTTGTCTATATGTATTTAAAATTAGGAAGAGTTAGTTTGTAGCCACCCAAAGCGGTTGTAAGTCCAAAGGTGGTGGTTTATCCTATGGAGGTAAACCACCCATTTTTCCTTAAATTTAGGTCGCATTGGCTCTCACCAAAGCTCCCTAGATTTGATTGAGGTTGTTGCGGCACCCTTGCAGCTATAAACATAAATCCTCACCTCATTTCAAAAAAGCCAATGTGGATTCCTTTAAAAGCAAAAGCATCCCCATCCTTTGGTTTACTAGGTAATAAGCTCCCTTTTTTTTTTAGTCAATCCCTTGATCTTTGAAAAATAACCAATTGATAGTCCACGCTTCAAAATCTTTGAAGACAATGATCATTTACCTTAATCAGAGTATTCTTAAGGAATCTCATTCCTTAAGATGTAATTAACTATGGGGCTTGCCTTTACTTCAAACAACAAATTAATTTAAAATAAACTTTACTTTTTTGTAAGTAGGAAGAATCTTTTGGTACACGAAGACCCATTAGTGAGTCCTTATTAAGGAGGTATGACTTATGTCTCTCGAGATAGTACATCATTCCTCAATGTCATACCGATCACCCTAATAAGAATATCTACGGATCTACGTGGTGTCCCAACTAGTGTGTGTGTATGTGTATTCTTATTTTCATCTATTTTTCACAAGATAGATGAATATGAGAATATACATATACGCATATAAAAAAACACTCACACCTTCCTTGGTGTTGGAGGTCTGAGCTGAGTCAGGCACCCGTAGAGAAATTTTTTTGATTTTAGAGATGATCATTTACAAGTACAAAATAGGGATATATCTCAACCTTCATTTCTCTTGAGAGATCTGGTATCTTCATAAAGATTACTTTAATGGAATTACAAGGTTGTTCCATTAAGTATTCTTTGGGGATCACTATGACTCCTAACTTGTGGCTGTGTCAAGCCAATCCTTAAATGTAAAGAAATCCTCTAAGACATGGCCAAGAATGTTGTGGTAGGGGTAGTAGATAGGATCATCACTACAACCCACTTCCTTTGGCTTCCTAGGCTCAGATAGCTGAAAAATCAGGCTTATTAAGTAGGTTTTTGAAGATTTTTCTGACTACCTCCCTCTTGAATGAATATGGTTTGTTGAATTTATCGATAAGAGTGGGTGGATAACATGGTGGAGGTTACAAGTATTGTTACTATGTAGGTTGCTAAGGTGGCCTTTGTGGTGGCCAAGATAGTGAAAAAGGAGGTGAAAGTAGAGGCTGCTAAGATCTAAGCCTCTCAAACTATGCTCTCACTAGCTACCTCCCCTTATCTAATGCTTCTACAACCCCTAGCATCTTCTCAAATACATTCTTAGCCTTGAACTTGCATGATTCATTTGAGAAGGATAACTACTTGTTTTCTCTTGTAGATTGACCACCTTGCTAACTACTTTCTTAAATGTCTTAATAGTGAATCCCTTAAGCAGGAAAGGAACCGGGCCATGTATATTCTTAAGAAGAATTTTAATGGCATGTTGTTCTTGTAACAATGATTTGAATTTCATACTCAGGTTTCATCACCTGAGAATATAATCAACAAGACACTAATTAGGTTTTTGTTTCTCTACAATAAGGTCCCTACACTTATTCTCTGTTGGGCACTTGCGAATCTCTTGATGAAAAGCTATTCTAATTTTGTAAAAGACCACCAAAATGTTGGGCAGTTCAGCGTACCAATCAAAGGAAACTCTAGAAAGGATACTAACAAACTGCTTGAAGAGTAAGGCATCATTTCCACTAGTCTTACAACAACTAGCCCTAAAGTGTGTTATATACTGCCTAGGGTTCTCACTACCATCAAATACCTTGAAGGATGGTGGCACAAAACTCTTGGGGTATTGAACTACATTGAATTCCTCCGAGTAAGTTCTACCCTTTGGAATCGATGAGCTCCCTTAGGCCTACACCAATGCTTCCTTCACATGTTGTTCTACCATTTTCTTAATATCCTTCTCATGAATGGAGGTGATATTGGATATCTTCCTATGTATGCTACCAGTATCTTCATTCATTGGAGTAGTGCTTATTGTAGGATGTTTACCAATTCAGTCTGTCAGCCTCATAGGAATGGGTTGAGCGACAAGTGTTTGATTATGTAATGCTAACACTACTTCCTTTAACTCCTCCACTCTCCTCTCCATTTCATTATTCCAATCATCTTTGAGTTTGATTTTTTGAAGAAGGTGTTGAGTTGAGTCTGATGCCTCACCTTCCTCAACTACAACGTTCTAAGCTTCTTGGATAGGATGCTCTCTATGCAAGGACCCTCGGATATCAACCATATGGACCTCCACTACATCATAGGAGGTCATTCTCATTAGCATTAAAGTCTACCATGCCATCCTCTTGATTAGATTAGTCATCCCCTATTATCTGTCTCACTATGGCACAATAGTCCTCTAATATGCATCTAAAGATCGGTCATCTACTCTTCCCGAGGCTATTGAGACATATACTGGGTCATGACTCACTATTGAATTGTGATCTATAGAGGTGATACACTATATGTCTTGATCGAAAGAGGTTCTAACTATGACTGATTCAAAATCATAGGGGCCAACTCGAATCCCTTCTTTCTCCTTCTCTGGCTGGAATGATTGAGCAACTATGATGTTCTTGGGCCACCACTCCTTCTTATCTAGCATTAAGGTAGGGAGTCGAATAAGAGAGCTCAGCCTTGCCTCAACTAGCAGGGTGGATGGGGTGTGGTCCTTAGGACATAGCCATATCACCAAGGGGATGACTTCTCCCATGATGTTGATTTTCAGTTGGTAGGAACTTCAGATGGTGAGACATGAACTGGTGATGGTGGTCAGTGATTAGAGTAGTGTGGTGATGATGACACCAGTTGTCTCTCCACTGAAGGTCTCCTTCAGTTACTAGATCTAGGAAGGACTATCTGGTCTGAATGATTGGCTCTATGAACTCGATCAGAGTGGTCAATCAATGTTGAGGCCACCGACTACTTGGCAAAATCTTCTCATATCTCTTTTGCATATTTTGGCAACAATCTTAGTCTTTATGGCCCTCTCTCTCTCTCTCTCTCTCAAATTTGATCCCTAACACTTTTAGGGATAACTTGTCTCAAGCATGATGTTGGGGGATTCAGATCATCCACGTGTTCTCCTAACTCACCTGAGCACGACCTAAGGCCAACATAGGGTCTTCTCTTATCCCTATATATTGTCTCATACTTGGTGGGGGAGATGCAGCTATCTTTCTCACATCCTTTTCTCCCTCTACAGCTGAGAAGGGATGAAACCTACTACCTCTAAGAAGGGGAGAGGTCTCACGAATGGATCCTTCTTCAGCTACATGGAGGCTTCCTCAACCTCCTTGGCTATGTGCTAGTAATACCTCTTGATCTTTCTATTTTTATTATGGTGCTAATTTTTAGTCAAATGCACATGATGAGAGCAAGTACCAACCTCGAAGGTAGGGGAAATAAACTCATATGCTAAGACTGACATCCCCTTAAAAGTTAGGGATGAGGCAGAGGTAGTACTAATCCTAATAGAGACTGTGACAGGCACAACTGGTGCTCATGATGTTGGAACATGTAAGGCCTCTCTCTTTTGCAAAGGGAACTCAATATTTGACTGAAGATCAAACTATAAAAGTGGCTTCATTGGCCACCTCCTCCATACTCACTGTACTGATGGCAGGACTATCACAAGTGATCTTGAAATGCTTAAAACCAAGGCCAAACTTGATGACTAGGGCAGAGGTGAGTATGACCTCATCCATGGCCAAATTCACACTAGAGATGAAAAAGAAGATGAGCTTTACAGAAGATATAGTGACTGGTTGCTTGAAAGGAAGAAAGACTAGGGCTTTCTTTATTGTTGGAGAAGAAAGGCACAAGATTGAATTTGTTTTGGATGTTATTCATTTTATCTGCCTTTGAATTGAAACCCTCATTTAATAAACTTGGTTATGTTAGATGAGGTTTATATATATTTTGGAGAGATTTATAATTTTGAGGGGGTGTTTTGTTTAATTTGAACTTCACTAAGAGTGAACTCAAATGGATCTTGAGATCAAGGATGAACCTTACTTTATCGTTCATGTGCCAAGTGGTTCTTAAAAGTTTTGGGTTAATTTGTTTCATTTATTTGAGTAATTTCTTTGGTTGATTTTTTCCTATTGGAGGTCCAATAGTGGTTTTAGAATCTACCCGAGTGAGGTTTTAAAACCTAAAAGATGTTGGACACACTTGCCTAAGGATGAAATAGGTGAGGTGTTCAACGAAAAGAATGATAGTATTAGACTTACATAAAAAAAATATAAGTCAACTATTGATACTTGGAGACAATGATTGACTACTAAAGATGGAGAGAGGACAATCCCCAATGGAGATGCCAGAAAAATCTATGGTGTTTTAATTTGGAGTCATAGGGACATGGTGCAGATCTTAGAAATACTTATTGAAGCGGTCGAATGCAGCATTCAAGTATGATACACTATGTCAAAAGATAAAGGCATCACCCTATGATGGATTCAATCACCTAATAAAGACTCCAAAGAAGATAGGTCATCAATATACTAGAGATCTTTCCCCTACTTTATATGGATAGATAAAATAGGATTTATTTTAATCTGGGTTCTTTAGTTCCCTATGGAGGCAAGTACCCATAGTTAATTACATCCTAGGAAATGAAAGTTTTTTTAAGAACACTCTCGATTAAAGTAGCCAATAAATATCTCCAAAGATTTCAAGGCTAGACTATCAAAGGATTGATTATTATTGGAAATTAAATGAGATTATTCAAATAGGAAGACTTCTTCATGGATTTTAAAAGAGAATAAGTTGAAAGCACACATGATACTAGGAAGCTTAGTGAGTACTTCAATCTACCTTATAGTTAGGTTTTATATTCTTTAAGAGAAGAATTATTTTTGTTTAAGTTGAAATTTTTATTTGAATGCTAGGACTTACACTCCAATAATACAAGATTATAGGAATGCCTAAGAAGTGAGGACTTATACTCAAAGAAAAAGATAAACAAGCCACCTCAAATCCTAAGTCTAAAAACACTTTAGCACAAGCTAAGAGTATGACCTAAGTCTAATCAAGGAGAATAGGATATAATGGTTCACCTCCATAAGAGAGAATAAACACATCCCGACTCTTCTAGACTTACAATCGCCTGGAGTGGCTATCATCTAATACATCTTATGCTTTAAAATCATGTAGGCCATTTTTATGTAAATACAAGATAGTGAGGTTGTTATTCAATTAGGAAGGAAGCTAGGATCCTAAACTCACACCCTAAGAGACTAGATCATGGTTGGTATGCAAACATGACTTAAACTAATGTTAAATTTATAAATTTTCAAACCCTTTTGACATGTTAATTTAGACCAAGGTTTGGGATAATTATGCCTAAATGCATCATGAAATTGAGTTGAGGGCTAAATCAATGGGAAGAGGTGTCTTCCACTACATGGGACTGCTCTCACTAGTCAAGCCTACCCCCTATCATGCAAAAGTGGAGATTCTTTATTTTCAAGAGTGAAATAACATTGATATGTATGGTGTGATAATATACAACATTTAGCTAAGGGGTTGTTAAATACTTTATTTATCTTGATTATGAACCTAGGCTTTAAGATGAGGTTATGAGTTATTAGTGGGGAGAAAAATTCATTTTATTCTAGAGAGCCTACTGCATCCAGGCTACACAACAAACATACACACTTTAAGAAACATATGAAAATATGTCATTTCTTTTGCACAATCTAAACATATCAAAAATATTTGAATTTTGTAAGATAATAAAAGACCAGGTGTGGTGCATGACACCCTAGAAAAAAAGAGTTGGGAAGCTCACCCTATATAACCCGACAATTAAATCTTATAAATGAAATAAGTGTTATGGGGATCTTTAATTCTTATTCTTCTTTTCATCCTTGGATTAGCTTGCTCTAGGCTTCACAGAGCCTTCCAAGTCTTTGCCTTCTAGCCACTATTCATACTAAACCCCATAGCACTAACCCTAATCCTATTATAAAAGTTGCATTTTTATTGAAAATAAAATCTAACTACACCTACAAAATAGATATTAGTGAAACAAACATGCAAACAAAGTAACTATATTTCACATATTTTGATTTAGCACCTATACTTGGGTAACCAAGTCCATCTTTCCTAATTGAATTATGCTTAGGGACTTAAGCAATACCTATAAGCGGTCTCTTAAGCATAATCCCTTGCATAAAATATTACTAGTCTAACAATGACCTAATATTTAGTCTACGCACAAACAATCCTAACATATAGTCTAAAACATTATATCACAAAATAAAGCATATCACCATAACATACACTAGCCCAACCCAATACTAGGATCGATGACTTAGTATTATCAGGTGTGTGCTAAGGCTTAGAGTGGTATGTCTTGATTGGGCTATAGAATTAGTATTTTCTAAAGTTTAGAATTATTTAAATCATCCACTAATAGTGGTTTCACTTTAAGTCTTTTAGTAGCTTGATTGAGTTTAACTTATGTATTTTTTTTTCGTTCACTTACTTAAGGTCAAGTCATTATGAAGAGAAGGAAGAGACTTAACTCTTTCATCCCTAACCTAATGTTGATTTCTAAAGATAGGCTATTATTGCTTTAGCTTTCTTAATAGAGCATTCATAAATTTTATTTGAGCCAAAGTTTAGATTAGCCTTAATGAATCTTATCCAAACATGAAAGGTATCTTAAGAATAATGAAATTGGTCACCATCACATGAATAATACTCCATTACTTCCTTTTATTATCAGTAACATTCACATTCTTTTCTTTTTAATTTCTTTAATATTTGGTTTAGTATATATATATATATATATATATATATATATATATATATATATATATATATATATATATATATATATATATATATATATATATATATATATATATATATATATATATATATATGCAATTCTATATTATTTTGCACACTTAATGAATGTTGATGCATGATCTTGATATAAAAAGGGATTTCACCTCTATTTGAGCATATGCAAACATGTATAAAGAATTTAAGCAAGTACGTGCCATTGTTAAATAAAGGAAGTGAGATTATCTAAGACCTCCTTCGCTACTTAAAGCCTCATATTCCTGGGATGTCTATACTATATACTACTCAATTCAAATACACATAAGCATACACTTAAACATAGAAATGAAATCATGAAATGATTGTATGTAAATATCTTGTACTTATGTAAAGCTTAAGGGTAAAAACAAAATGGTTTTACTTTATGTTCTAATGTATGCACACACATATATCAAATTAAGCAAGTATGTCATTGTTAAACCAAGGAAGTGAGATTATCTAAGACCTCCTTTGGTCTACTTAAAGCCTCATGTTCTCAAGAAGTCTAGACTATTGTTGACCTCACTTTAGAGTAAGGATACATCCTTCCTATCTTATACTTAGGAATCTTCTAGACACTTGGATTTCCCTAGTCATTACACTCTAGTGATTAAGAGAACACTAAACTAAAGCCTAGAGACTTAGGAAGTTATACTAGGCTTAGGACATACCTTGGACCAAGGGGACCTACCTATCCTATGGCCTAAACCAAGAACTATGCCTATCCACCCATGCAAATCCAGCCACAAATCAATACAATCAAACTCAATTGAATCCTATTTTAAATCCAAGCTCCAAGCCAAAATTAATTTAATCCTTACCAAATCAATCCTACCATCATCCTCTGGATCTAACCCAAAGCTCATTCAATTAAACCAAATATAGTTGCTTTTCACAAAAAGCACTCCAACTATTTAATAACTCATCTCAAACCTCTCCAAAGACTACATTCAAGCCAACCAACCAAATCAACTAAACTAGCCCGAGTTAGCCCATTTTCCCCAAAGCATCCAAATGAGCTAAAATCCAATAAAATCTAAATCAATTGCAATAAAATCCATCAATCAATCCTAAACATATCATCAAACTCAATCCAATTCAACTCAATTGACCCATTTGGTCCACTTGACCCAAAGTGACCTAAATGACCCATTTGATCTAGAATTTAATCCAACCCAAATTGGATTGAATCAACCCATTCAATCTCCTCTATAATGATTATTTATCATCTCTGATTGACCAATTGTAATCAATTGGGTCAAACCAAGCTAATTCAGCCACTTTATCCAAGTTGACCCAATTAGCCCATACTAACCAAATTGAACCAAACTTCATTCTAAACTCAATTGATTGAAACCAATACCTTATATCAATCATAAAATAACTATTGAACATGACTCAACCATCAATTAAACTAAGCTAATCCAACTTGGGCTCTTGACCCAAGTTGAACTAATTTGACCTAAAGGGCTAAATTGGCCAAATCAAATCCTAAACCCAATTGATTCAAATCAATGCATCCAATCAATCATAAATTGAATATTGAACATAATCCAAGCCTCAATTAAACCCAATTTGAAACAACCTAATTGACCATCCAACTCAATTTGACCTTTCTAAATTCAAATCAATTCAAATCAACAATCATTCTCAAATCATCAATTAACCTAAATCAACCCCTTACCCAAGCCAATTTGGCTAATTTGACCAAATTGGTCAACTTAGCTCATTTGACCCATATAAGGCCATATGAGACAAAACCAAATATACTTCAAATCAAACCAAATCAATTGAACCAAATATTCCAAATGATAATTTGAACATGTCAAACCCTTAGTTTGACCCAATTTGACCCATGGGTCAACCTAACTCAATTGAACCCAATGGGTCAAATTGAGCCCAACCCATTCAACTAAGCCCAAACCCAACCAAACTTGGCTTGACTCATTCATGGGTAATCATGGGTCAGCCCAAGTGAACCAACCTATGGTGAACCCGGTTTGGCCTAAATCACTTGAATCAACCCACCCAAATGAAAAAAAAACTCCTATTCACCAACCCATGACAGCCACCCTTAGCTCACTTTAGACACATAGACGACTAACTCACCTGGCCCAAAGCTGATTGGGTTCAGCCATGCGTCAAGAGAGCGTGAGGTAACCCATGTCTTCTGATTGGTTCACTTGGGAAAGGAGGTACACTCCATGCCAGCCCTTGCAGCTCCCTCAACCTCTCAAGACCCTCCACCTTAGCAGTCCATTGCCATCTCCAGCCACCTACCCCAGTCGGACAACTGCCAAAGACTGAGCCAATCTTAGCCCTTGGTTCAGTTGGGGAGGAGGGTATACTCCTCCCCATCCATTCAATCTTCATGCAGAGCTTGCCTATGTGATTCCGAGAAATCCTAGCCTTCCTCGATCCCCTAGTGCACCCCATCATCGGTGAAACCAAGCTCCATTCAAAACTAGCCCTCCATCCATCCAACCTCACTCAAACCCCATCAAACTTCAATTAACTTCTCCATCACCTTCCCTAAGCTCCAGTCAAAAAGAATTGATTCGAGCATCGGAGACCACTCCAAGACCAACTTTGATGAGCTTAGCGGTGACGTTTGGTCCAAAGAGCAATCGACGGGGAGGCAACTTGCGAGCTTCTTAATAGAACATCATATCTTTAAGACAAAGCTACCTTAGTCATTGGACCGTCGGTCTTGAGCTCCGGCAAGGTAAATTTTGGCAAATCATAGAAAATATATTAGGAGTGGGTATTTTGTAAAAGATTTTGTGATTTCATGTGATTTCTACCATAGGATCTCTTTAGATCTCTTCCTTAAACATGTTGGAGTCGATCTAGATGCCTCACAAGCTTCTGTGAGCTTGGATCAAGTGAAGAGGGTGGACAGTGTCCATCTTGCTTAGGGGATGAAGGATCATCCATCATCTATTCCACATGATTATAATGGATGGACATGATTTAATCCATTAGAAATCTTGATTTAATCCATTAAGACCATGGGATTAATCTTTACCATCCGATCTGAGATTGCACGGTGAGGACAAAAGTGCATTTACCACCACTAATTCAGCACACAGCGTCGGACAATTTAAGTGCCTATCACATGGTGCCACATGGAAATCATCACGTCAGCTCTCGTGGCACTGATGGGGTTAACTAAGCTTAAAATTTTCATTAATTGCTCAAAACTTTGAAAATTTATAACTAATTGTAGAAAAATCCTAAAAATATGAGAACCCATTTTAGAAAGGGTAAACTGAGGAGAATTTAATAAAAATAAAATCTCCAAGGTTTGAATAGCGAATAGTACCTAATTAAGGTTTGAAATTTTTTCTAATTACTTTAAATAAGCCTTAATTACTTTGTTAATTAATCTTAAATTGAATGTGTTGATTCCTTGGGATGTCCTCTGCCTCTTATAAGTTTCTTGAGATTTATTGGCAGCTAATTGGGGAGAATTTGAAATTCGAATCTTAAATAACCTCATTAAATGATTTAATAATTATTTTAAAATGTTAAATAGTAAAAAAGTTAATTAATTAAACTTGATTAATCATTGTTAACAGCAAAATGATGAAATTGAATGATTAGGTTTTCTTTCTAATCATTTTCTTAAATTCATTTCATTTAAGAAGGGTTAATTAATGCATGGATTAACTAAGACTTAATTAAATAATTAATGATGGAATGAAATAAAATTGAAATGATAATTACTTCAGATAATCTAAATTGAATTCATGGGTCCCTCTTTATGTGTTTAATAACATAAAGAACTTTAGGGAACATATGGTTAACCTACGGGTATGGGAAAATCATATAAGTACTTAATTAGATCTTTCTTTAATTTAATTAATATTTAATTATGAGCTTCATTGCATTAGGTCCCCAAGTGCAATGCAAATTTTAATTTCTCATTTGCATATCATTGGAGGCTCGAGATTAAATAATTAATTAATTAAAGAGACTTAGAAAAGTAAAATTAAATGAATTGCTTAATGGCTTGAACTTAATTAATCTATAAAATTCACTTAATTATTTTTCCTTAAACACATTAAATCACTCACATGGGATGGGGTTAAAAAGAAATGTTCTTTCTCCACTTTAAGTTTAATAATTCAAATCCAAAATTAAATTCCATAATAACTTTGGTTAACCTTTAATAATTTTATTCAACTTGATTGTCCTTAGGAATTAATGTGATTGAATGTATCATTTGGAAATATTTAATTATTCCTTTTCAATCATTCTAAATTTGTATGTCATTTGATATCATACATTCATGCTTTCAAATAAAATAATTAATTCAATTTCATTATGTGTAAGTTGCATGTGTTTATTAATCCTATCATATGTGTGGCTATTAGCATTAATAAATTTCAAAATTATTTTCAAAGTTATAAATTGATAATAAAGATTTAAATTGATGTTGGCTGTGAATATTCTATATGAATTACATGTGCTTATAACCTAAACATGCTAAAGTATTGTTTTATCTTTATAATTCATATATGTGTTTACATATGTTTGAATATTAATAAGTATATAGTCTAGACATCCCAAAAATATGAGGCTTTAAGTAGCCCCAAGGAGGTCTTAAATTATCTCACTTCCCTAGTTTAAACAACGACATGTACTTGCTTAAATATTTAATATATGTGTGTGTACTTAACTAAGGAATAAAATTTCTCTTTTCTACCAAAATATATATGCATTCATAATCATTTAAGTGTGCCAAAAAAATACATTGCATGCATAGGTATGTTAAGTCCTTAATCATATGCATGATATTAATGATGAAAAGGAATGATGTAAAATTATCCATGTGATAGTAATTCAATTTCATTAATCTTAAGATACCTTTCATGTTTGAATAGAATTCATTAAGATTAACCCAAATTTAGGACTAATAAAACATTTACTAAAAGAAACTAAAATCATAATAATGTATCTTTATAAAATAACTTAGGATAAGGATGAAGAGGGTCAAACCTCTTTCTTCTCTTTACAACAACTCAATGCTAAGTAAATATCAAATGAAATGAAATAAAATACAAACTAAAATTCACTAATTATTTTAATAACTTAAAGTGAAACCTCCCCAAATGTCTAACTTAAATAATTCCAAACTTTAGGCAATCATAATTCAAAAGTTTAGCTAAGCCATACCACACCGAGTCTGAGCACACACATTAGAATGCTAAGTCACCACTTTAGCATTAAGTTAGCACCATATATATTATGATGTAATATTTTAGATTGGATGTTAGGATTGTGGTACGTAGACTTGATGTTAGGCTGTAAATAGCCTTATGTTATTTTCTATAGGAGATTATGCTAAAGGGGCTGCTATGATAATAAATATAAATGCTTCTACTTGCAGGTTGCTTATGCCCCCTTTGCATAATTTACATTAGGACAGGTGGGCTTGGTTACCCATGTGCAGGATGCTAAGTCCAAATTATAAAATGTAATTGCTTGGTATTATATTTATGTTTATCTAACATCTATTTTGAAGGAGTAGTTAGATTTTACTTTTCATAAATATGTAATTTTGTAATAGAATTAGAATTAGTGCTATGGTGTTTAGAATGAGCAGTGGCTAGAAGGCAAAGTCCTGGGAGGAACTTTGAAGCCTTGGAGCAAAATCAAGTGAAAGAGGAGGAGGAATAAGATGAAGAATGAAAACCCCCATAGCATTTACTCAATTGTAATTATAAATTTTATTACAATACGGGTTGTATAAGGGTAGTGCTCGACTACCCAACTTCTTTTATTTTTTGGGTTGCATGAACCCGCACTAACCTTTTATTCTTTCACTATAATCTATAAATATTTGATTGTTCTTTTTAGATTGTGCAATACAAATTGCATCTTCTTCATAGGTTTCTTAAGCATGATGTTTGAATGTGTGTCTTGGATGCGATAGGCTCTTTAGAATAAAATTAATTTTTCTATCTCCACTAATAACTCATAATTAAATTTTAAAATAACTCATAACCTAACTTTAAAGCTAGGCTATAATCAAGACAATTAAATTATTTAGTAACCCCTTAGTTGAATGATGTATGTTCTAATATCATGCATAACATATTATTTTTCTCTTGAATAGGGAGGGTCTCCACTCTTGCATGATAGGAGAATGCTTGACTTATGAGGGCATCCCTTGTAGTAAAGAGCACCTCCTCTCATTGATTTATCTAATCTTATTTCACCATGTATTTAGGCATAATTAACCCAAACCTTTGTCCAAAATATTGTGTTAAAATGATATAAAATTTAAAAAATTTTGCATTTAGTCCTAATCATGATCTCATACCAGTCATGATCTAGTCTCTTAAGGAGTGAGTATAAGAATCTAGTTTCTTTCCTAATTAAATAATAGCCTAGCTATCTTGTAATTACATATGACTGACCTACATGATTTTAAAGTGTATGAGGTGTTAATTGGTAGCCACACCAGGCGGTTGTAAGTCTAGAAGAATCAGGATGGGTTTGTCCTTTCTTGTGGAGGAAACCACTATGTCTCATCCTTCCATTTTAGATTTAGGTCAATCTCTTAGATTGTGCTAAAGCACCCTAGATTTAGGTTTCGAGGTTACTTTTTTTTCTTTAGTTTGGCCCAATCTTGTGTTGATGGATTATAAGCCCTAGCATTCTAACAAAAATTCAACCCAAACAAAATAAAACCTCTCTTTCAAATATATAATGCCTCACTATATGATAGATTGGAGTGCTCACTAGGCTTCCTAGTATCATGAATGCTCCCTACTTATCTTCCTTTGGAATTTAAAATAAGTCATTCCAAATTGAACATTCCCACTTGAGTTTTTCAAAAATACCCAATCCTTTGATAGTCTAACCTTGAAATCCTTGGAGATATGATTGACTACTTTAATTGAGAGTTTTCTTAGGAAATTCCCATTACCTAGAATGTAATTAACTATGGAAGCTTGCTTCCATAGGGAACTAAAAAACCTAACATAAAATAAACTCTGCTTTACTATTCTATGTAAAGTAGGAGAAAGATCTTTGGTATATACGAAGTACCTTGAGTTCTTATTAGGTGATTAGGTCCATTATAAGGTGATGTTTCATCTTTTGAGATGGTACATACCTTAATGTCATACCTGATCACTTCATTAAGTACCCCCGAAGATCTGTGTGGTGTCCACACGACTCCAAATTAAAACACCACCACTATATACTTGTCAATTCAAATGCATTAAAATAAAGATATGAACATAGAAATAAAACCATCATTTTCCATCTTTGGATTACAAGTAAATGAACATTTAATTTTTTTACATAATTAATTATTTGTAATAAACATTGATTTAAGCTTAAAATCATTTAATTCATAACTTACATATAGTTTCAGAATAGTTTGAGGTTTACTAATGATAATTGCCACACCATCTGATAACATTTTTCTAATTCATGCAATTTAAATGCAATCATATTCTTTTAATTTTAAAGCATGGATACATTAAGCACATGAAAACCACATTTATGATAATTTGAAAGGATGTAATTGAACATCACCACATAACATACTTAATTTCATTAGAACTTAAGGACAATCAAGTTAGATAAACATCCCTTAAATCTAATCAAAGTTTCTTTAAGGCTTAATTTTAATATTCAAATTGTTAAGAACCTAAAGAGGAGAAACAATACTTAGAATTCACTTCATCCCATGTTGGTTATTTGAGAAGTTAAAGGAATGAAATTAGACCTATTTTATGGATTAAGTGAGTTTAATATTAATTATATCCATTTCATCACCCTTCCCAAGCCTCATTAATTTAATTAACTACCCAAACATAAGCCTTCAATGATATGCTTTGAGAAAGTAAAATTTTCAATGCACCTAAGGATCTAATGCAATTAGGCTCATGTTAAGAATTCATTAAATTAAAGAATAAAAGATTTAAGATAAATATTCTTGTGATTTTCCCACACCAATAGAAAAATCATAATTTCTTTAACAACTTTATGTTATTAAACACATAAAGAGATTAATGGGATGCACTTGAGTTAATTAAATTGATTTCATTATATTTCATTATTAATTCTTCTTAATTTACCCTTTATCATTAAACAAATTAATTAAACCCTTTAAGAGAATACATTTGGAAAATAATTAGGAAAAGGGGCCCTAATTAATTCCTATGTTACCCCATTATTTACATTAATTAATTAACATTAATTACCCAATTTTATTGTTCATTAATTTTAATAATTATTAAATCATTTAAATAGGGTAATTAGGATTAAAATTTTGGAATTTCCCAAACCATATGGCAAATAATCTCAAGAAAAATATGGGAGGAAGAGGACATCGCATGGAATCAACATGCCAAATTTAAAATTAATTAGCCAAGTAATTTGGCCTTAATTAAGTAACTAGCCTAAGCCTCAAACTTTAATTAAGAATAATTGATGAAATATTAATTAGAGAATTTATTTTTATTAAATTCTCCTTTATCTAAGATTTCCAAAATTGGTTTATTTACATTTTTTGGATTTTTTTCTATAATTAGTTATGATTTTTTGAAGTTCTAGCTATTTAATTAAATTTTTAAACCTAATTAAGTCATTTTAAACCATTAGCATCATGTGGACGCTGACATAGCAGTGCTTTCCATGTAGCCCAGCGGTATTGGTTATTTAAAATGTCTCATGTGGCTCCTGACTCATTAGTGGCAGACGTTATTTCATCTCGACCATCTGATCTCAGATCGAACATCAAGATTAATCTTGTGATTATGAAGGGATTAAATCAAGATTCCTAGCGTGATTGATCATGGTTGTCCATTCTAATCACATAGAATGGATGATCATTGATCCATCTTCCTGTAAGTGCTGAAAGGCAACACCATCACCATCCGTCACTCAATCTGAGCTCGTTAGAGCTCCTTTAACTACAAAATAAATCAAAAATGATTAGGGAAGAGATCAAAAGAGATCCTACAGAGAAAATCACTTGAAATCACATTTAATTTTGGAAAGACCAATACCTAATAGCCAAATCTATGGTTATCAGAATTTTACCTCGTCAAAGATAGAGACCGGTGGTCTAACAAAAGAGGTAGCTTCTTCTTGAAGAGAAAAAGCCCTATTAAGAAGATCTCGAGATGCCTCCCTATCGATCGTATATCAAACATAGCCATAGAAGTCACCGACTTAGTTTAGGGATACCTTCTAGTTGTCAAATCTATCAGGAAATGATTCATTTTTGTTCATTAGAGTGTGGTGAAGGTGTGGGGAAAAAATTAGTTTTGTGGAGATTTGGTGAAGTTGGGTAGATGGAGCTCTCAGGTGTAGGTGGAGCTTGGTCTCACTGGCGATGGGATGCATGAGGAGCTCAGGGAAATCTTGGGGACTGCGTAAAATGCTATGGAGAATGTGTATGGTGCGCTTGAATGGATGGGTAGGAGTATACTCTCTTTCCTAACTAAACCAATGGCTAAGATTGGCTTAGCCTTTGGTAGTGGTCCGATCGGAGGAGGTGGCCAGAGGTGGTAGGGGACTGCGGAGGTGGATGTATGTAAGAGGCTAAATGAGTGTAGTGGGCTGCCATGGAGTGCACTATTCCTTAGGTGGACCTATGGTTGCACATGGGTGAGCTCACCCTCTCTTAGCCAAAGGCTAAACCCAATAACCTTGGGTTAGGTTGGGCCAGTTGTCCTATCCAAGAAAGGCCAAAAATGGTGGCTAAGGCATGGAGAGGTGGATAACTCTTCCGAATTGAGATTTTATCTCATTTGGAGGGATTGGTTCAATGGTTTTGACCCAACCTAGGTTTATCATGGGTTGGGCCCACTTGGGTAGGTCCATGGTGACCCATGGATGAGACATGTCATGTTTGGTTGGGTTTGGACTTAGTTTGGTTGGGTTTGGCTCAATTTGAATCATGTGGATCAAATGGGCTCAATTGACTAAGTTGACCATTTTGACCAAATTGGGTAAAAGTGGAAGCTTGATTAAGTGTAATTGGTCATTTGGAATGAGTTAGCGCAATTGTTTTGATTCAATTTAGATTAGATGTGGATTTGGTTCATATGATTTAATTTGGGTCAAATGGGTCATGTTGACCAATTTGACCAAATTGGTCAAATTAGCTGAGCATGGGTTAGATCCATGTTCAATTGATCATTAGTGATTGAGTGGAAGAGTTGATTTGAATTGATTTGGATTAGAGAGTGATTTGATTCGATTTGACCCTTTAGGTCAAATTAGGCTAAGTAGGTCAATTGGGTAGGGTTGATCGAATTGGGTCCAATTGAAGGTTGGATATTGTCCAACATCTAATTGGTGATTGATTAGAAGTATTGGTTTTAACCAATTTGGTTTAGGATTTGATTTGGCCCAATTTGGCCCTTTATGTCAAATTGGGTCAACTTGAGTCAAGAGCCCAAATTAATTTGGTTAGGTTCAATTGGCTTCAATTGGTGATTGAGTCATGTTCAATATTCAATTTATGATTGATGAGAGTCATTAGTTGCAATAATTTGGTTTAGGACATAATTTAGCCTAATTTGTCCCTTTAGGTCACTTTGGGTCAACATTGGTTAAGGAGCCAAATTGGCTTGGTTAAGTCCAATTGATTATAGTGGAGTGTTCAATAGTGACCTACAATCATCAATGAAAAGATTAGATAGCTTGGTTTGATTCAATGGGAGTTTGATAAGGTTTGGTCAAATTAGGCCTTTTAGGTCACTTTGGGTTAAGTAGTTTGGTCAAGTCAATTTGGGCCAATTGAGGCTTTGGATGGTCATGATATATTTAAAGATGAATTTAAAGTTGATTGGTGGCTTTAACTGCAATTGATTTTGGTTCGAATGGGTTTTGGCTCATTTGAACCTTTTAGGTCAAATGGGCCAACTTGGGTTACTTAAGTCTAATTGATTTAATTGGCTTGATTGCGAGTGGTGAAATATTTTGAAATGATCTATTGAATATTTAGGATGATTGAGAGAATTAAATTGAGTTGGGTTGGCTTGGATTGGTTTGAATGGAGTTATAGGATTAAAGTGGGTTAACTAGGGTTAAGATTCAAAGTAATTTTGCTTGGAGCTTGGATTGAAAATCGAATTCAATCAAGGTCAATTGATTGGCTTGGGGTTGAGGTTTTAATAATTTAGTTTAGGTTCAAATGAATTGATGGGTATAAGTGTCGGTTTAGGCCTTAGGGTATGGGAAGCCTACTTTCCCTAAGGTAAGCTCTAGACCTAAGGTCATGCCCTACAAGTCTCTAGGCTTGATTTTAGTGCCCCTTTAACTACTAAAAGTGTCCTAGCTTTCTAAGAAAATCTAAGTATCTAAAAGAATTCTAGACCTAGAATGGGAGTGATCAATCATCACTCCAAAAGTGAGGTCAACACTTTCAATAGCATGTAGACACTTATCATCCCATTAAAATTTGATAGCTTTCATTGTAAGTGTAGCTAAAGGTTGACACCTCCTAGAGAGATTTGATATAAAGTTTCTTAGATACACCAACTTTCTTTAGAATGATCTAAACTAGGTTGTACTTTTGGGGTTGGCATTTCTATTAATGCTTAAATCATTTTAATTCAATTTAGATGTTATGGTGTTATTACAAACCCTAGAAACTTCTCTAAGGTTACTTAAAATTGCATTTTAGAGGTTTCATCTTTAGTTGTAGGTCATAATCACTCAAACACAACTCTCAAGTCAAATTAATTTTCTTACTTTTCCTTACTCCTACCCACTAAATCATCGACATAGCATTCAACTTGATGATGGTGACTTATTTGAAGATTTGGGTCATGGCTAATTAATATGCATCTCTAGCAATTTTAAGACCAAAAGGCATGACCTCATAGCAAAAGAATCAATTAGAGTTTGAAATACAATATGCTTCTTATCCTCAAGAATGAACTTAATTTGGTTAAAGCTAGATGACCAATCCATGAATGATAAAATCATAAGTGAGGAAGCTATGTCTACCATCAACTCTAGTATAGGTAACAAAAACTCATCTTTGGGATACATCTTATTTAGATACCTAAAATCAATGTAAATGCAAATTTTATCATTCTTCTTTTTTAACTAAAACATCACTAAATAATGAAGTAAAATATTTTTCTTCTTAAATAAAATAGATATTGATCTATTTCTTAACTTCATCGATGATTTATTATTTAATGTCTAATCACATGTGTCAAGAAGCTTATTTCACTGGGATTACATCAGGTTGAATTTTGAGTTTATGGACTACTCTTGGTATCTATTTATAGCTCTAGGCAAAGCAATCTTTAAACTTTGAAAGCAAACTAACCAAGTCATTTACTTCAATCTCATTTAATAGTGAATTTATGAATATGGGATGTAAAAAGTATTTAGTTGCCAAGTTAATTTCTCTTAGCTCATTCTGGTTTACTTAATTTATTCCTCCATTTCAAGGGGTGCATCCCTTACTTGAATGTCATTCGAGTCATTTGAAGTTTACAAACACATTCTTGTAAATGTACCAATGTACTCTAAGAAGAGTTTATTAGACTCCAGGAAGTTGGTGATGATTAAGCAATACTCATCTTTGTCCACTGACCCAACTATGCCAATCCCAATCCTAGTTTTAATCAAGCTTTCTTGCACTTATTGTTTCAATGTTTCTCAAAATAAATAGACTTGTGTTTTGACCATTTGTATGGTATCAATCCTTTCTTTGCTAATATTTGATTAGATGGAGAGTTCTAATCAAAAAGTAATTTTATTATTTCTTTAAATGATTTATCTTCTAGTTATACATCAACACCTAAATCTAAAAATGATAAACCTAGGTAAAACTTCTAAAGCTTACAATCTTCATTTGAAATGGAGTAGCTTTGACTACTAAACCCTTAACAACATCCGAAGATAATAGGGTAAGAGTTAAATTGCCCATATATTGGTTAATCTTCTCAAATAAAGATAACTCAAACATAATATCTTTTTTTGGAGACCATCCTTTAACACTATCTACTTATAATGTCACCTCAGTTTTGGTGTTCAAATTGGCCATGTTGATCAATATATGAAATACATATTACTCATTCTCTAAGTTTGATTCCCAAGTCAATATGTATCACAAAATGGCCTTTTGCTACTTAAAGCAATGCTAATCTCCTCCCCTCATATTTGCTTGGTTTCTTACTTGTCCTCACCCTCTAACTAGTTGGGTAATCCACCTACTCATTAGAATGGAGAGATGTGGTTGAATGATGATGATGTTTAGGCTTACTTTCTTCCCTAATTTTCTTATTTTCTTTTTTCTTATTCATTTCTTCTTTCTTTTCTATTTCTTTTTCTTTTTCTTTTTCTTTTTCTTTTTCTTTTTTTTTTCTTTTATCTTTAGGGATTCTTTCTTTTGATTGGTATTGTTTTGAACATCCTTAGAGAAGACAATTTGTTTCTTTGTGAGGTAGCTAGATGCATCTTCATATATCTCGACCTCATGCATAGAGAATGGTTTTTGGCCTCCCTTGATGTAGTATATCACTCCATCATGTAAGAATTTGATGCACTAGTGGACCATCTTATTTTCATGAATATTGGTCTTCCCATGAAGGTAGTTTTTTTACTTTACAAATAATACACCAAAAGGTTCTAGATAATTAAATATCCCAATCTTCTTTAATCTTCAAAGGTTCAAAAGATTCATAGGAGATTACCTTAATAGATCTCACTCAAACTTTTACTATGTATTATTTAGCAATCACTATTATTATAGATATATAATTTCTCTCATTGAAAAATGTAAATCAAAATATATTGGATCATTACTTTTCTTACTTCCTCGAACCTTTTAGGCTCAAGTAATTCAAAATTTGTCTTCTTCATTAAATTTTTAAAAATCTTCTTCGACACTTCTTTTTGAAAAAATATGGCTTATTTAGCCTAATAGTATGAAGATATTTACATACTGATTAAAAAATTGATATGGTTGCTACCATTATAGAGGTGGAGGTGGAAATGGAGGCTGCTGAAGTCTAAGTCTCTCTAGCTACACTCTCATAGGTTGTTTCACATAATCCACGGTAGACACCACCCAAGCTTTTTCTTAAACACTATCTTAGAGTTTGGCTTACATGACTGGTTTAAGGATGATAGTTACTTACCCTCTCCTTGTAGACTAATTTCTTTACTTATAAGCTTTTCAGATATATATATATATATATATATATATATATGTGTGTGTGTGTGTGTGTGTGTGTGTGTGTGTGTGTGTGTGTGTGTGTGTGTGTGTGTGTGTGGAACGGATATTCTTAAGTAGGATCTCAGTGGTGTGCTGCTCTTAAAGTTGGGGATTTCACACCATACTAAGATTTCTCCACTTGAAGATGTAGTTTACTAAAGACACATTTGTCCTTTACTTCTCTACAATTAGATCTCATATCATTCAAAATACCAATAAATATAATAGAATAAAGTGCAAGCATAATTACTTATGAATCGAGCATTATAAGTTAGGATGAAGCACCTATGATAAAATGAACAACAATAGAGTCTTTGGATAGAATAATAAGAGATTTTATAAATAACTCCAATTATTTTGGTGGCAAAGTGATTGTATTTAGAGGTGACTTTCAGCAAGTTGTACCGGTAGAACGATGTGCATAAAAAAATGAAATTATTAAGAGGTTGTTTGGTTGGGTGAAAATGGAATGCATTACATTCTTTTACAGTGAAAAATGATATATTTGTGTTTGGATGGTTCAAAAGAAATGCAATGTAAAGTTTCAATGCATTCCTTTTTCACTATTTAGTTCAAATTCAATCAAAAAGAATTTCATCTGATTTGGATGATTTTACTTTACACAAATCAGTATAAAGTGAGAGTGGCAGCTACCGCCCACTGCAACCACCAGCTACATTCACCTGTCGCCCCCGTTGCCAATTTTAAATTAATTTTACTTTACTCAATCGAAACACTAAAAAATAAATTCTTGAATTTGGTTTACATCCATCCAAACAACCATGAAGTATTTTGAATATACTACATTCCTTTTACATTGATTTTCTTTTACATTATATTCTTTTTTTAGCCAACCAAATAGACCCTAAGTACAGCTTAATTAAGTCATATTTATGATGAGATATGGAAGTTTTTTAATTAAAAGAAAATATGAGAGAAAAACTAATTTATTATTTTATGAATTCATACTTAGAATTGGAAATAGAGATGAACCAAAAACTGAAGATAGATTAGTAAAGATTCTATACGAGATGGTAAAATTTATGTAAGTGATAAAACTTCAGAAGATTTATTAATAAATGATATATTTCTTTGTTTGCATAAAAAAGCTATATCAACTGATTACATTATGAAAAGAGCCATCTTAGCAACAAAAAATGAGTGTGTTCATAAAATAAATCAAAAGTATTAAATATTTTTCAGGGAATGAAGTAATTTACTTTAGTTTTCATAGTGTTATTGATGACAAATATAATCTCTATCAAGTAGAATTTCTAAATTAATTGACATCGAATGGACTTCCTCCACATCAACTTGTTCTTAAGAAAAAATTGTCCAATAATATTATTAAGAAATTTAGATCATTGAAATGGATTATGCAATGGACGAATTATGTGTAAATCATTTAAAGAAAATCTTAATCTTGTAGAAATATCAACTAGTCAATTCCCAGGCAAATTATTTTTGATCCCAAAATCCCATTATGTTCAAGTGAAGATCAAACTCTACTATTCAAATTTAAACAAAAATAATTTCTAATACATCTATGTTCTGCAATGACAATCAATAAGTCACAAGGTCAAACAATACCTAATGTTAGAATATATCATTCTCAACATGTATTTTCACATGGACAATTGTATATTACATTATTCAAAGAAATTTCAATGAGCAATACAAAATTGCTTGTCATACCAAATAAATATGCATCAAAATAAAGTCATTATACAAGAAATATCGTATACAAAGATATATTGATATCATCTCAATAATTTTCAAGTATATAAATAAGTAGTAATCTTTCTTGAGATAAAATTTTTTTATTTATTTTTTTATTTAAATATCATTATTTTTTTTTCATTTCTCAAGCATTTGCTTACATCTCTAACTTCTTCTTTCTTTTTATGATAGGTCAATATTTTTGAATTCATCAATTATGATCAATAACTTATCATTGCATCAGCATTACTTGACTATAAAGGTTTTAGTGATTGAAAAAGAAAATATTAAAAAATTTAAATCAAGTCAAGAAAAAAATCTAGAAAGTTATTTTGATGGTTGTGTAAGTAATTATTTTTTTTATTAAATATTTTTTAATTTTACAATATCATTATATACAATTTAGTTAGTAATGAATGATATTATATTCTTTAAAACTAATGTTTTTTAGTATTTAACTTTAATTTCATTTACATCTCTTGTCTTATGAATAGGGTGCAAAGATATATACAATAATGTTTGATGATATTATGATAGGTTTGCTAATGTACTAGATACTGGCAAAGTATATGTGATTTCAAATGGACAAGTTAAAATCATAAACATAAATTTTTACAATGTAACTGCCAAATTTGAGATTATATTAAATAATCTTATAGAAATACATGAAGAAATTGATGATAATAATTTCTCATCATCTACTAAATTATCAACAATATCAAACATCAAGTCAAATCTAAATTCGCCTTCAGATAAATATTTTAATTAATTTATTATATTTTCTTTCTTATCCTATGAAATTCATAATATTAATATATATATTTTAGTAATCTTTAAAATAGATATTTTTCTATTGGTTATGAAAGTTAAGAAAGTTATAAAGGTCTATCGACAAAGACATAAAAAAAATTTATGAAGAGATACTTATAAATATTTGGATTATGGTATGACATTTAAATTACAATTTTAAGAAATAATCAATCTATAACATTTTTATGCTTTATGTTTGATTTATTTACATTCACATTATGGGAAGTATTGGCTATAGTATAAGGCTGAAAATTGGAAGAAATAAAAGATGAGTTTCTAGAAATCTTAGCAAAATCAATTGTTAGGAAATATTTTAATGGTATATTATTCTTAAAATTATTTTAATATTTTATAATAAAATATTTTAATGATTCCAACAATTCATTCATGTATTAAATTTTTGTTATAAATTTTTTATAATAATTATATTTTTAAAACTATAGGTTTTATACTGTCAACAACATCATCAACAATTTAAAAAATTAATCCATATTTGCCATAATCAAAAGAAATCAAAGATTAGTATCCTGCTTTTTTTTAAATATGAATGATTTGTTTATTATAATGATTACTTTCAATTAAGATGAAATCTAATTTACAGGTTCAATGAAAATAAATACTCTCTGGGTCCATCATATGAAGGATATGTACTAACTGATCTTTTTAAGATTAATATGAACATTTATTAGAAGATGTACTCATATATGTTTGTACTTTTTTTAATAATACTAATTTATAGTTTTTACTAGATCAAGTACTATGATACAAATGTGTCTATAAAAGGAATAAAAGAAGAGGGAAACCTTTGGTATAATGCATGTAATACATGTAAATCAAAGGTAATTATAAAGGAAGATTTAGTGGAATGTACTAAGTGTTCTCCAATAACAATGTAGAATATACTTTGAGGTAATTAATTTATAAAATTAAAATACTTTATTATTATTATTTAGTATGTATGTTATACTAATTTTTTTCAAATAGGTACCTTACTAAATTAGATGTTGAAGATACAACCTCAAATTCGACATTTACACTATTTGATGATAAGGCTAAAGATATTATTAGTATGCTAGTCATAGAACTACAAAAATTAAAGTTAATCAATTAACTTAAGTTTTAATTTCTTGTTGACCTCATTTTTAGAATGAGCTCTCAACCCCTCCATCTTAGATATAGGACTTCTCTTAGACTTTAAGAGTTCCTTAGTCTTAAGACCCATCTAGTGATTAGGTGGACACTCCCTTAGCCTAGAAGACTTAGAAGGGTTTAACCATAGGATTAGGTCATGCCTTAGGGGTGTTAGGAATTTCCTACCTTTAGCTTAAATCATTCCTCACTTTCCTTCCTTCAAGTCAAACTCCAAATCAATCTTATTTGATTTTCTCCAAACTCAAATCAAATCCATGATTGAAACTTATGATTGAAAACCCATGATAAAATCCATCAAAAATTCCTAAGTCCAAATTTTGTCTAAGTCCTTAATCTTCCCTTAACGACTTAACCAAAATCATGATTCAAACCTATTCAAATCTTTGAGATTTTCTCATGATCCATTTACATTCTCATTTATATTCACATTTATAAATGAAATATAAATTAAAACCCATCAAATCAAATTTAAAATTCCAAATCAATTCTTGAAAATTTTCTCAAGTCCCTTTAATTTTCCATTAAAGGACTTAGCCAAAATCAACTCTAAACTTTGATCAAACCTATCCTTGGGATTTCTCAAAACTTATTTATATTCTTATTTATAATCTCATATATAAATTAAATATAAATATAAATCAGTCCAATCAAAGGCAAAAAAATTAAATTATGAATTTAAAATCCTTGAAATTCCCATAAATCCCTTAATATTCCATTAATGGATTTATCCTAAACTTTGATCAAACCATTTCAAACTCATGAGATTTTCTCAAAACTTATTTTTATTCTCATTTATATTTTTATATATAAATGAAATATAAAAATAAATCAATCAAATCCAATTCAAAAATTAAATTTCAATTTAAAAATTCCCTTAAATCCTTTAAATTCCAATTAATGGATTTAACCTAAATCATGATTAAACTACTTCAAATCATTATAATTTTCTAATGATCCATTTATATTTTCATTTATATTCACATATATAACTGAAATATAAATTCAAACAATCAAAACCAATTCCAAAAATCAAACTCAAATCCATTCAAAATCAAATCTAAGCCTTTCAAGACAAAATCTTGAACTTAGCCAAAACACTTTCAAATCAAGCCAAACCCTTCATTTTCTCTCATGATTCAATCAATCCTGCAATCATGAACTCATACATAAATCCAAATTTCAATCAAACAATCAAAACTCAAGTCAAAAATCAAAACCAAAACCCCTTCATATTATTCCTTTGAATATGAAATTTTCAAATGGATCTAAACCCATTTGACATCAAACCACTTGTAGATGGATTTATATTTCAATCATGAGTCCATATACAAGATCAATCAACTTCAAATCAAGCTTTGACCAAGCCATTTGACCCACTTAGGCTCACTTGAAAGTGACTACCCTTATGAGCCAACTTTTGATCCTAACCAAATTGGATTGAACCAAACTCATATATCCCTCTCATCATGATCAACAATCATCATGGGATGATCAATCAATCAAATTGGGTCAAACCAAGTCAAACTTAATGGTTGTCCAAGTCAACACTTAACCCAAAATGAAACTCTACATAGCCAAATTTCACCATAGGCCAAATTGATTGAAACCATTGATCTAAGTTCACTCATGACCTATGATTGAACTTGACCAAGCCAACATTTGAGCCTAACTAGCCCAATTGGCCCACTTACTTGACCCATTTTGACCTAAAGGGTCAAAATGTGTCTAAACTTGATCTAAGCCAAATTGATCCAAACCAATGGGTCAAGTTCATTCCAAATCACTTGTGAACTTGACCAAAGTCAGACCAAACCTAGCCCAATTGACCTTAGACCCAACATGACCTAAAGGGGTCATGTTTAGCCAAAATTGAATTTAACCCAAATTAATTGGAAATAAAGATACCAATCCACTCCATATGACTAGCCTAACCCAAACCTACCCTTGACCTACCTCAAATAGTTCAAATGGGTCAAATGGGGCAACTTGACCCATTTGACCTACATGAAGTCATATGAGCCAAATTGAACCAAACCGAAGCACCAAAATATTCCAAATGTTTATATGAATATGACCCAACCCTTGGTTTGACCCAAGTTGACCCATTTTGACCTAAATGGGTCAACATGAGCCAAACCCTATCAAATGGATTCCAAATCCAATGAAATTTGGCCAAACCTATTTTCTCAACATACCAAACATATCAAGTAAAAATATAAAATGACCATTTTAGGCCATAGACATAGAACAAATTTTGGCTCCATGGGTATTTTGGTCATACCCTCTTCACAATCACTTGAGGCTTTCCTAAAAGCTCAAGGGGACTTAGTGATGAGTGGTGCACCCAACTCAATGGGTTTGGGTCAGCTCATTTGGCCCCTAGATCAAACCCGACCACTTAGCCTAAAATTGAGTTTTCAAATTCCCTCCTAAGCTCAATTTCAGCACATGGGAAGTTGGCAATCCACTCAAGGGATCAAATCGACCATGTGCACACTCAAAACCATCAAAACAACCTCTTTAATCTCAGCAATTAGATCAAAATGGAAAGAAATGGTTCTCATCTGATTGCCATAGGGGGAGATATACTCCCCTAATTCAATAAAATGTCATCACACTCATTATCGATTGGAGCCTAGAAACTCAGAGCAACCACAGATAGGATTTGAATTTCCTAATTCTCGATTTTGCACAGTACAAAATAGGGGAGCTCAATCCATTAGCCAACTTCCTCTATACTTGATCTTAATCCAATTACTCTTGCACACTCCATCAAAGGGTCAAGTCAAACTTTCCCAAGCTCTGATTGAAGTTCCCATAGCAAGGAAGAGCTCAATTGGATCAAAGCTAAGCCCAAGCAAGGAGGAGTTGGTATTCCCATTGATCCACTCAATCTCAAGGCCAAGAAATTTCAACAATGCTTCGTCTCCACTAGACAAAGCTACCTCATCGATCTCGAGCACTGGTGAGGTATGGAATTTTTCGATCACTAAGCTTAATGTGGTGTGGAGCTTTGTGAAGGAAATCTTCACCTCATCGAATTTTGACCGTTGGATTTGCCACTCTTGGTCTTTAGATGGTGTGGGTGATTTTTGTATGACTCCATGCTAGATCAGGCTCGGATCTTCCCTTAGATCATGGACAATCTCCATTGATCCTCAGAGAAGAACTCGGCTCATCTCAGTTGCCCATCCACATTTTAGATGGATCTGAGATTATTTAGCATGTTTAGTAAATCAATTATCCTTTTAAAGTTGTGGGTGAATACTTAGCCATCCAATCTTTGATCGGATGGCCGAGAATATTAGTGTGTACACCGCCACCGCCATTTGGGATGTGACATTTAACTCACACCAGCATAACTTGTGTAAAGCACGCTGACCAATGCCACCACACATCGTGCCGTGAGCTGAGTATTAATTAGGGATTAGTTAATTACCTAATTAATCCATAGAACTTCTAAAATTCATAACTCTTCATAAAAAAATCAAAAAAATAAAAGGAAAACTGCTATGGAAAGATGATCTCATCTAAAAGATTTTAAAAATGTTTTCAATGGATTTTTGAATTAACCTTTTCTCTGAATTTGGGTTTCTTTGGGAATCTTATTTAGCTAATTATCCTCTAATTAGGTCATCAATTGATCTCAAGTTTCTAAGGTTCATTTTAGGGGATGATCTCTGCCTCCCCTAATTTTCTTGAGATTTATTGTGGGCTCAATTGGGGAAATTGCTATCTCATTCTCTAATTACCCCTTTCATGTAATTAAGAGTAATTAAGTTGTGATTAGTGGATTTACCCTATGATTAGGATTGATTAAGGTCAGATCCAGTGAGTAGGGTGTTTATGGAATAATTTTGGGGCATTTCCTCTAAGCTATTCTCTAAACCCTCCTTTTCTCTCCTTAATCCCCTCTTAATTAAAGGTTAACTCATTCATCACCCCTTTAATCAATTTTCAAAAATTCTAAAATGTTTTAGAACTTAATTAATCTACCTTGGGTAGATGCTTAGGTGTTTAATAGCCTAAGTTTAATTAAGGAAATTAAAACCCAATTCACATATGTGAAAGGGTGTTTTAAAAGTACTTAAGCTAAACCCTTAGCTTAATTAACTTTTAATTGTGAGCCAAATTGCATTAGGTCTTTTCATTATTAGGTGCATTGCAAATTTAAATTTCTTATGGGTTTTATGTCATCTCATTGGCTCATAATTACTTAGTTAATTTTTCTAAGGTGGTGTAGGTAAGGGTTAATTAAGCCGCTTAATTCATACCCTAACCTAATCAATGCTTAAAATGGATCTAATTACATAAAAATTAAACAAAAATACAAAACACATGTGAGAATTGGTTAGGAACAACAAACTCATCTCACTTTTCAAAATTAAATCAAACCTCAAACTAAACAAAAATCATTTTTGAAATTCACTTTTATTTATTCTAAATTCTCTTATTCCTTAAGAATGTCTTTAGGATTTAAGTAAAGTGAGTTTGTTCATATGCTTTCATTGCTTTGAATCTTTCCCAACATGTTAAGTTGTATGTCATGTGATTCATGCATTCATAATTTCATATTTCAAATTTTAAAAATGAAATTGTTTACTTTATGTCAAATGTCCATGTGATGGCTAAAGTAAAATATGAGTGGCTATTATCATTACTAAATCCAAAATAATTTCAAAACTTATAAATGAAATATCAAATCTTAAAGTGTGCTATTCATATCTTAATTATAAGCTTGCATGTGATGATTTATAAAAGCATGTTTAGCATAGGTTTCCTTTCTTTCTTATGTTAGCATAGCTTTGAATAGGAGTTGGTAAGATGAAGGGTTCATTTGAAAAGAACCCAACACTTAATTAATTTCATACCCTATTCATCCCTAGCATAAATTGCATAAACAAAAATGAATCCATTAAACAATTTTTGCATTCTTCTTTTCCATTTCATTTTTTTTATACATATGTTTGTATTTAAGGAAAGTGGTATATTAGTCTGGACAACCCCGAGGTTGTGAGGCTTTAAGTAGCCCTAAGTAAGTTTTATACCTTACACCTCTCGTTAATAATGGCGTTGTACTCACTTATGCCTTTTCTACTTTCATATGTGTATGTGAAGTTTTGGATAAAGAAAACCTTTTCTACTTAAGAAAAATCATGCATATTCAACTTAAAAATTTTCTTAAATGGGATACTTAGCATGCATCATAAAGTGTGTTAACTACTCTAATTTGCATGTATATATATGCTTAGGGTCCATCCATATGCATGTTATATATGTTGGAGAAGAAATGAAGTAATGTGTATTATGTGAATTTTGATTCATTTTATTTAATCTTAAAATGCCTTTCTTTTTGAATAGGTTTGGTTTAGAGTTTATCTAACTTTAGGATTAATTAAAAGATGTGATCAAAACATTCACCTAAATGAAAGTAAAACATGAACCTACTTTAGAGAATTACTTAGGTTAGGGAAGGAAAGAGAAGTTCTCTTCTCTTTCCCTCTCTTCATAACTTAGTAATTAATTGTAAGTTTCACTTAAACCAAATCAAAACATGAAATAAAATCAACCCAAAACACTTAAACAACTTAAATGAAACCCTCCTCTAAGTTGAACATGTCTTCACACTTAGAAAATTTGAACCTAAAGCCATAGCTAAGCATACCACACAAACCTTCAAAGCACACACATTAGCCTAAGTCACCACTTCTAGCTTTAGGTTAGGTCAGTGCATGATTTGATGCATTATTTTATTTTGTGATGTGTATTTTAGACTGGATGTTAGGGTGTATTCTTGTAGAATGAATGGTAGGGCGTTCTTAGTCTAACTATTCTTTTCTACAGGGGATTGTGCTTAAGGGGCACTATCATAAATAAAAATATAAAATACTTTTACTTGCAGGTGCTTATACCCCTTTGCATAATCCATAGGCCAGGTGGACTTAGTCACCCATGTGTGGGGTGATAAGTCCAATATACATGCTTGGGATTTATGTGATTTGTTTTAGATAATCTATATTTTATAGGTTTTAGCTAGATTTACCTTTTCCTTTACATGTAAAAATTTGTATAATTAGGATTTTGGAATGATTGTTATGGGGATTAGGATGAACATTGGTCATAAGATCCTATCTTATATACCATGTGAAGCCTTGGAGCATCCACCTTCTAACCATCCAAAAGGAAGAACCAAAAGAAGAAAGAAGAAAAGAAAAGAAGAAAGAAGAAAAGAAGAAAGAAGAAAGAAAGCTTGAAGACCCCCATAACAATGAATTCCTTTGCTTAATTGTAATTTAATTCATTTGTAATTCAAGTTGTATAAGGGTAGAGCTCGGCTACCCAATTTGATATTTTTTGGGTTTGTGTGGTGGTGCCCGACCATAACTGCCTTTTATTCTTTTTGTGCTTAGCTTTATAAATTGATTGATGATTTGTTTAGCTTGTGCATTAAGTGACATGATTTTTCTAGTTTATTCCTTGCTTTATGTATGGCCTGGATGAGGATTAGGCTCTTTAGAGAAAAATAAATCTTTTACCCAACTTAACAACTCAAAATAAAAATAAACAACTCATAACCTCACCTAAAGCCTAGGTTTAAAATCAAGATAAAAGAATTAGCAACCCCTTAGGATGAGCATTTCTTTTTATAATATCATGCACAAATGCATATTATTTCACTCTTGATTAGGGCTACCACCTTGCCGAGAACTTGATATTTGAGAGTGGGTGGAAACTCACCTCCTCCTTCACGATTTTGGCTATAATCTTATTTCATGCATTAGCATAAAAAATCTATTAGCCTAAGTCAAAATGATTGTCCAAAATAATAAAAATAAAATGAAATTTGAAATGCATTAAATTTAGGTCATTTGAAGCATGTCCCTTTACATGATCTAGTCTCTTTAGGGAGTGAGTTTAAGGACTTAGTCTCTTTCTAAATAAAAATAGCTTAGCTATCTTGCATTAAGCATATGACTTGCCTACATGTGTTTAAAATCATAGGAGAACTTAGTTGGCGGCCACCCAGGTGGTTGTAAGTCCAAGCTGTCTGGTGATTTGTCCTCTCTTGTGGAGGCAAACCACCCCATTTTTCCTTAGATTTAGGTTGTGCTTCACTTGTCAAAGCTCCCTAGATTTAGGTTAGGTTGCCTCTTTTGGGGCCATAAGCATAATTCCTCACCTCTTAGGTATTTTCTCAATCTTGTGTTAAGTAATCTTAAGTCCTAAATTTCTAATGAAAAATATAACTCAAATAAACTAAATCAATTTCCAAAATGTAAAGCCCAATTTTTTGGATAGTTTGAGATGCTTGCTAGGTTTCCTAGCATCATGGGCATCTCCTACTTATTTCCCATTTTGGCTTCGATAATAACTCCCTCTTTTGATCAATCCCATTTGATCTTCAAACATAAACCAATCGATTGATAGTCCTTCCTATTGAAATCTTCAAAGACAATGATAATTTACCTTAATCGAGAGTTTTCCTAAGGGATCCGGTCCCTTAGGATGTAATTAACTATGGGGGCTTGCCCCTATAGGAAACTTAACGAACCCAATTTAAAATAAACCCTACTTTACTTTTCCATGTAAAGTAGGGGAAGAATCTAAAATATGCACACATCATCTTAGGAGTCCTTATTGGGTGATTGGTTCCATTAAAGGGTAGTGATTTCTATCTCTCGAGATAGTACACTATTTCCTTGATGACGCATATGATCACCTAAATAAGTACATATGTGGATCTGTGTGGCATCTTACCAAGATGAAGTTCTACATATATAGTTTTGCCTCTCCTTTCACCATGATTTGAAGGCAATTTATATGTGTGGAAATTTTTCACCACATTTTTCTAAGTTTGGGATGGTTCCTCTCTTCATCTTTGGTAATGAGTATCAATAGTGGATTTGTACTTTTGTATGAATCCAAGACTATATTTCTTTATGTTGGCACTTAGCTCATTTTATTCTTGAGTTGAGTTAGCCAACATCTTTAGGTTTTAGGACCGCATTCCTTGTTGGTCTTAAAACCCCTGTTGGGTTCTCCAATGGGTAAAAATGAAAAGATCTAAAATAAAAATGAAAACCATTTTAAAGACTTCCTCCTTATCATTTTCATGATAAAGAAAGGTTCATTCTAAAATAATAAAAGAAAAAAATAAATCTTCCATAAGAACTTTGCTTTTCAAAAAGCATTCTTTGAAAAATGCATAAAATAAAATAATTTTTTCACAAAAATTTTCTTAAATCACCCTCATCTAACAATTATTGTAATTGTTACATGTAGGAATCTTCAAAATAAAAATAACAAAAAATTTTAAAAAAGCACAAATGAACATCTTTCCATCAATTCACTTTGATGAAGATTTCATTTTCAAAATAAAATGAACAATCATCTTTCTAAAATAAAAAATCAAATCAAAAGATTTTCCAAAAGCACAAATGAACATCTTTCCATCAATTCACTTTGATGAAGATTTCATTTCCAAAAATAAAATGAACAATTATCTTTCTAAAATAAAAAATCAAATCAAAAATTTTTCCAAAATCACAAGTGAACATCTTTCCATCAATTCACTTTGATGAAGATTTCATTTTCAAAATAAAATGAACAATCATCTTTGTAAAATCAAAAATCAAATCAAAAGATTTTCCAGAAGTACAAATGAACATCTTTCCATCAATTCACTTTGATGAAGATTTCATTTTCAAAAATAAAATGAACAATTCTCTTCTAAATTCAAAAATCAAATCAAAAATTTTCCAAAAGCACAAATGAACATCTTTCCATCAATTCACTTTGATGAAGGTTTCATTTTCAAAAATAAAATGAACAATCATCTTTCTAAAATCAAAAATCAAATCAAAACATTTTTCAAAAGCACAAATGAACATCTTTCCATCAATATACTTTGATGAAGATCTCATTTTTAAAATAAAATGAACTATCATCTTTTAAAATCAAAAATCAAATCAAAAATTTTCCAAAAGCACAAATGAAAATGTTTCCATCAATTTACTTTGATGAAGATTTCATTTTTAAAATAAAATGAACAATCATCTTTCTAAAATTAAAATAAAAAAAAAACTTTCAAAACACTTTTTGGAATTTCATTTAACATACCCAAATTTTTTAAGTTTCCAAATCAAAATCAAAAAAAAAAATTTCAAACAAATTTGGTAACATACCCAAATTTGTTAAGTGGAGTCTCCAAATCCCAAAATCAAAATTTTTCAAACAAACATTTTTGGAACTTCATTTAGCATAATCAAATTTGCTAAGTGAAGTTTCCAAATCTAAAATCAACAATCACATTTCAAAAAAAAAATTTCTAAACACATTTGGAACTTCATTTAACATACCCAAATTTGTTAAGTGAAGTCTCCAAATTCAAAATCAAAATTTTCAAAACACTTTTTGGAATTTCATTTAACATACCCAAATTTGTTAAGTGAAGTTTCCAAATCAAAATTTTCAAAAAAAATTTCAAACACATTTGGAACTTCATTTAACATACCTAAATTTTCTAAGTGAAGTTTCCAAATCCAAAATCAAAATCAACAATCATATTTCAAAAATTTTCAAAACACATTTTGGAACTTCATCCTTAGCATACCAAATTTGTTAAGTGAAGTCTCCAAATCCAAATTTAAAATCAAAATATTCAAACACCTTTAGAACTTCCTCCCTTAGCATACCAAATTTGCTAAGGAGAAGTTTCATTTTTCAAAACCAAAAATGAAATAAAAATTTTCAAAAATACATTTGGAATTTCATTTAGCATACTCAAATTTGCTAAGTGAAATTTCCATTTCACAAAACCAAGTGGGATTTCATCTTTAGCATACCAAATTTGCTAAAGTTAAATCTCCACTTTCAATCACCTCAAAAATAAAATAAAACACTTAGGATTCCCTTAGCATACCAAATTTGCTAAGGATCATACCCTTTTCAAAAATCAAAACATTCCAAACACAAATGAAACACTTAGGATTTTCTTAGCATACCTAAATTTGCTAAGGATCCTATTTTCAAAAATAAAACACACTTGGATTCTTCACTAAGCATACCTAAATTTGCTAAGTAAGAATTCCAATTTTTTCCAAAAAAAAAAAAAAGAAACAATCACTTTTACTTTACTTAGCATACCTAAATTTGCTAAGTGAAAATTCCAAAACAATCAAACATAAAATCATTTGACCCTCACTTTAACATACCCAAATTTGTTAAAGGAAAGGGTCCTTAAAATCACAAATTCAAATTCAAAATATCAATGAACCTATAGAAGCATCCTATCAAAATTTTGAATCCATATTTCAACATACCTAAATTTGTTGAAGTTTGGATTCATATTCAAATTCCTCTTTCAATTATTTCTCTTCAAATCTATTTAAACCCCACTTAACACTTCCAAGTTGTTGGATGTGGGTTCAAATTTTCAAAATTCAAAATTCAAAATCTATGGAAATAGAAAACTGATACAAGTTCATTTCTCATTATAGATCCTTTTCAATCAGTGCAAGTACAGTTTTAGTTTCAATTTACTTCAGTCAGTTCAATGGCAGGTTCTCAAATTCATCTTTACCTTCCCTAATGGCATGGATCTAGCCTTAGATCAGGCTAACTTCCTCTTTGGACCATACCCACTTGATCTATTTTGGTCAGGGATTTGAGGGGGCCAGGATCACTTATGAGGGCATTCCCTCACCACGTAGAGGAAGGTGGTGGTAGAAGCCATCATCGTGGTAGATTTACCTGATTCGATATCTCCTCACGAAGAGGAAAGCTGCGCACTACTGACTTCATTTTAGTAGCATAGCAGTTCTAGTTCTAGTTACAGTTCCTCCTAAAGTTGCACATGTTGCCCCAGGTACTAGCCCCTAGTTATCTCCTCCCGACATTTGAGTATGGGTCTAGCTTACACTCCTCTCCCCTACTCACACCCAGAGAACAAGAACGTATGGTCAAACGTTCCATACCAGGATAGCCAGAGAGTTAGAGGCGAGTCACCATGGATGAGTCTCCCATGATCACTTCACCACTTATGGAAAAAACTAGTTTCATCCTCTCTCGTGATCGACAGAGAGGATGCTGAGGATCCGCTCATCCTCCTCTGGGTGCACTTAGCCAGCTAGAGAGGATGTACGCCGCCGCTCTTTCTACATGTAGGCGGAGCATATGGATGCTCGTGGTTCACTTTGATCTATTATCCCTCGCAGCATGGGGAGGCAGATCCGTCAGGAGAGGGCCCGTGAGGCCCATACATCACACATTACTAGCAGAGAGCGATGGAGGTTCAACCATCAGTCAACCACTTCTGCTTTGGTTGACTTTCTAGCTCGACGCGCTACCCGGCCCATAGTATTCTCCTTACGGGACCCACCACAGGAGGCGTATATACAGAGATGGAGTCTCCACCCCACCGCTACCCTCGCCCACCATCGGTGTGTTAGATCACCCATTCTATCTAAGGCCATGAAAGCTGCATCCGGGAAAAAATGTACCCCGTTGGTGATCCGGCTATGGCTAAGGGATCCTACCCCTTCTACACCACCCATTATGGTAGGGTCAAGCTCTTCTACTCGACCTTCTACCCTAGTGGTGGTGCAAAAGGAGTGGCGACCCCAAAGTGTCGTGGTCATTCCTTCACCAACTCCACCCATACAGTTGGATATGGAGATGGTAATGTTATCATGGATACAGATGACAGTGCCGAAGTGGTATCATCTAGATTGTTACCTTACATGCATAGTCGTGTATCATTCTTCTAGTGAGTACAGCCTGCACAAGATTGACTCCCCAACTACAGGTGAGGTCTGGTGCCTCTCAGTCAATAATATGATCACACCAGTCAGCCTAGATCATTCATACTTGTTCAGATGGATCATACCATAGATGAGATAGTGGCCCATTATTTCATGTAAAAGAAGGAGATCCTAAGATATGAGTTATCAGATGAAGAGAGAGTTATCTTGATCCCAATGAAGATGACTTGATGGGGATTCAGCTAGAGTTTGCATGGTTGACACTAGGGGATCTCTTCTTAGGGAGAAATAAGCTATGGAAGGTGATGAGGGATCAAAGACACAATAAATCACCTCCAACTTCTTGAGGTAAAAAAGATGAGTAGATTGATAGGATGGCACAGGGACTTGTTAGCAGTGTTATGCTGAAACAAGCCCCTCAGTTCATCCTATTATACGATGTCAATCCTTAGTGCATGTCTTACACCTAGTTAGGACTCTACCTCCCATCGAGCAAGGTAGCACTAGTCTGTATAGGAAGGTAGTGGAAAGTACCTCCATGCATGAAAAAGATCTAAAATCCATGGTTGGGCAGCAGGTGAAGGAAGCTTTGGCTCAAGCCCGGGGAGGATCGTCGGTTCCAAAGGGTAGACCCTACCTAGAGGAATTCGATTCCATCTAATATCCCAAGGGTCTCATGCCTCCTTCCTTCAAAAGCTTTGATGATAGTGGGAATCCGAGGAAGCATATAGCTCACTTC
Organism: Cymbidium sinense; assembly: GCA_021442155.1. Lineage (NCBI taxonomy): Eukaryota > Viridiplantae > Streptophyta > Magnoliopsida > Asparagales > Orchidaceae > Cymbidium > Cymbidium sinense. The sequence continues at coordinate 70,192,715 of CM038228.1, read as the reverse complement.
AGGGCCAGTTATTGCAACACAGATGGTAGCGACGCTTTACTCTTTAGACTCTTTGTCAGTATCCTGGTGGGTATCACTTTTGATTGGTATGTTGAACTACACAATAGTTCAAAAATAACATTTGCTGAGTTAGAGCAACTCTTCATCAAGAGATTTAATGGAGCTCAGCAAAGGGTTACTATAGGTGATCTCATTATAGCACAACAGCACCCCGGTGAGTCACTTGTTGATTATATTCTCCGATGACATAACATAAGTATGAAGTGTGAACCGCAACTATCTGAGCAGCATGCCATTGAGATTCTCTTGAAGAATATCCATGGCCCCGTCGCCTTCATGCTTAAGGGCTTCACCATAAAGACATTTTAGAGGCTAATCAATAAGACGGCTAGTCTATATGGAGAGGCCAAACAGTTGCCTTTTCAAGATCAGTTGTCAAAGCAGAAGTCCCACAAGGTCTATGAAAAGAAACTGAGCTAGTAGTGAGAAAGGGAAGCCTCTAGAGATCAGAGAGACCACAACCTCAACAAACTCCACCTCCTTTTCCACCACCAAGGAAGCCATACCGCCTACCAGACTCCACGACGACCACACGCCTCACCAACCACAGAGCATGCATGCATACCCGTCGTCAGGTAGCTATGGTCCACCTACTCTTTTAGATAAGTTAAACTAACCTTTCTTTTAAGAGGGTGGTAATTAAGAAAATCTTTAAGAATATCTTAAAGAAACTGATTTCAGCTACCCCTAAAAGGGAGGAAGTAGCAAAAGTCATGATCCAAACTTTTGCCCTTACCACCAATGCTAGCCACATTTTGAGGATTGCTTCACATTCAAGGACCGGCTTGAACACAACTTCAAGATCTGTTGTAGTTATCCCAAAGGAATACCTTGTGGAACAACCTTCCATTTTCCATTAGGGTAATCCTTGGGGATACATGTGATCCTACCAAAACCAAAGAAGGTTGGGATATCTCTTTATCTACCTATAAAAGATAGTCAAAAGATCAAGAAGCTTTCCTGTGCTGAGTGCTCAAACCTCCAACACCAAGAAGGTTTGCAAGTTGCCGTGCCAACTCTAAGTGGGGAGCTCAAAGAAGAGCAAAGATGTGTCACCCGATAGCCCCTTAGCATAGCCACCAACCGTGTCCATCCTCCAGCCTTTAGTTGTAACTTTCATACTGACGACTTCTTCCATTTCAGTAAGCTCTTCTATTTCTTATACTAGTAGAACTCTTGTATCAGCAGATAAGGGCACCAAATCCCTTACTCCACTCACTCTACTTGATTTATACTTTGTACCTCAAAATAATTCCAAGAAATTAAAGAATAAAGCTTATTTGAATTACATATGTGTCTCTTCTAATGAGTTATCTTCTTCTATTCCTAACGATAACTCTTCAAGTCTAATTAACTAATAATGATCTTCCTCTTTTTAATTGAGTTGGACTTTCCAACTCTACTGGGGTTCACCTCTTGAGAATAGACTTGGAATCATCCGATTATGAGGGTCCCATAGGAGAAGATGTAGGTGAGCCCGAAGTGCAAGTAGAATCTTCCACCACCTTGCCTCAAGAGATCATTGAAGTTAACCTCTGTAGTGGCAAGGTTCTACCTCCTAGGGCAGCACCTCAAGATAGAGGAAAACAAGTCATTGGTGCTGAAGATCGAGAAGCCCTTCCATAGGATGCTCCACCCTTGGATATGCTTGTGGAAGACCAACCGAAGGTGGACTACAATGTCCTTTCTCATCTAAGAAAGTTTCCATCTAAGCTAAGCATATATGATTTCTTTATCTTATCCAAAGAGATAAGGGAATCACTAATCAAGGATCTCCTTGATCCGATATGCTTAGCTCCTGATCGCTATAGTGAGGAAGCATACAAAAGAAGCCCAAGGGATCACCTTCACGTGATGAAGACCTTCTGGGGACTTGGAGCATAACCCCTCTACATCACAAATGACATGGAGTTCAGCTATGGTTCTCATGGACGGTGCATGAACATTATGAGTCTAAAGACCCTTGCCTATTTGAGGATCGACATCTCTACACTCTGAGGAGATAGGATGATGTTGAGAGGATTCAATCAAGGTGAGCTTTAGGTTCTATAGTGTTACCTTGGAGATCGTGATTAAGATCAAGCCAATTTATACATCATTTATTCAAATACTTCATTCATTGCTTTGCTAAGATGGCCTTGGATACATTAGAACAAGATCATTCCATCCTCCCTTCATCAGTGCATCAAGTTCATAAAAGATGGAATTGAATATCAAGTCAATTGTGATGAAAAGCCATTTTCAGTTAGAGAGGTTCAGATTTATGAGGATGTGACCTACTATCTTTCTCAACACAGCCTTTCTTGTGAACTTGGTCAAAATTCAAATGCAAATACAAAAGAAAAAGAAAATCAAGAAAATGAAAAGATAAAAGAAAATGAACAGAAAAATGGAAATCCAAGTCCACAAGAAACGGGAAATGAGAAAGAAATAGCCGCATACATATTCCACCCACAATCCATTCCATCATATGGACATGTACGTAGAATGGCTCAACCTCCACCAGGCATAGGCAGAGGTAGAAACAGAGGTAGTTCCAGAGGTGGGAGACCCCCTAGTTGGCCTTCAGCCAACAGAGGTCATGTTCTAGTTCATAGGAGTACCCCTACTATTCACATAGACTTGGAATCCAGGAGGATGAGTCTAATGTGATTAGTATACCAGACAACCTCTCGCCGGTCCATTGGAGGTGACTTTCATTCTAGATAGTGATGAAGACCGAGCCTCCAAGCAAAGGAAAGCATTTGAATCTGGTTTATGTAGACCTATTAGGCCAGCTTGGGAAGCAATACGCTTACCTCACTTACATCTCAAAAAAAGTTGAAGGTTTATAGTTAAGAAGTCCCTAAGTCTTCTAGTGACATGAAGTAAGAGGTTCTTTTGGTTTATCATCCTCAAGTCCAAAGCTTGATGTAGACTTGAGGAAGATACTTTTAAAGAATTAATGGAATTACTTTTTACTCACCTTGTGTTCAAAATCTTATATAAAGGTTTAGTTCCTCACACATGGTCCAAGTAGTCGAGTACTTTGAAAAATTATGGAACAACAGTGGGAAGCACAATCAAAAGAGGACTAGATTGATAGTGGTCAAATGATGATGAAGATTACTATTTATGTTACCAATCATTTGGAGTGATAGGTTCTTCTCACACACCCCCAACTCTTATGAGAATGTGTGTTTAGAAACCTCAGATGATCCAAATGATCTCCAAGTCAAAGAGCACCCTAGAATTTGAAGAGGAGATTCATTCAACAATGACAAGCTTAAAGAAATCAACCGGATAGAAAATCCATGCCCACATACATCGTTCATTATTGAATGAAGAAGAAACCAATGACTTAGTTAGCTATTGAGAGTTTAAAGACTACTTCACATGGAGTTATGAAGAAATGCTCGATTATCTCCTAACATAGTAGTCCACAAGCTAAATAGACCCCTAGCAAGCTATTCCTAGATGCATGCGAAATTAACAACAACAGTCATTTCAAGTCAAGAAATTGATCGATGCGGTTTCATCGGGAAGAAAAATATCCTACCGTTAGCTAGTCATCCATTAAGAAGAAGAATGGCCAAATTATGCATCAATTTTAGGGACTTAAACATAAGGCATGTCCTAAGGATGAGTTTCCTCTTCCTATACCGAATTAATGGTGGACAACCTCATCTCATTTTTTCTTTCATGGATGGGTATCCGCTATAACCAAATCAAGATGTCTCCTAAGATGAAAGAAACACTTTTTAACCCCGATCAAAATCTTCTATATAGGGTCATGCCTTTCAGCCTTAAAAATGTCGGTGCTACATACCAATGGCCATGACTCGATCTTCAACAAACTCATCCATCATCGTTGAGTGCTATGTTGATGATCTAGTATAAAAGCAAAGAAAAGGAAGACCACCTCTTTGACTTGAGAGTAGTTTTGAATGGTTAAGATAATATAACCTCAAAATGAATCAAGTGTGCATTCGAGTACTTCAGAAATTCCTTGGGTTTATTTTGTTGACACCGGAATAGAAATAGATCCTAAAAGATTAAAGCTATCTTAGAAATGCCACCTCCTAAGAGTTTAACTCAACTCGATCCTTTCAAGGATGGCGCATCTAAGATGCTTTATCTCAAACCTATCGGAGATGCAAGCCATTCTCAAGACTTGTCAAAAGGATGCCAAGTTCAAGTGGGATGATAAGTTTCAAAGACACATTCAAGATATCAAGATTTGGTGAAGCCGTCGCACCCTATCCCGGTGCCACTCATCCTTTACACCGCCGCATTGGATGACTCTCGGACTTTGGCCCAAGCCAATGATGAAGGAAGAAAGTGCTCTACTACCTCATCGTCGATCCTCGCAAGCAAACTATCCACCTATTGAGAAACATTGCCAAGCTTTGATCTTTGCTTCCCAAAAGCTATGGAATTACATGCTTTCTCACATGGTGAACTTGATCTCCAGATGAATCCACTACAGTATCTCATGATGCAGCCAATGCTTTCTGAACATTTGGCTCACTGGTCCATGATACTCATAGCTTGATATCACTTTGTACCTCCGTGAAAAGGACACTAGAAAGATTTCTTAGAAGACACCCACTTCCTCGACTTAGTGATGATCTCCCCGATGAACAAATCATGAACTTGGGGAGGCCAACCACCGATGGGAGATGTATTTTGATGGTGCTTTTTTCTTAAAGGTGAAGCACCACATCTATTCGTGAAAGGCATGGGTAGGAATAGTTCTACTAACTCTAAATCACGATGTGATGAGATTCTCATACTATCTATCCAACCCCTGCACCAAAAATGAAGTATGAGGCTTTGATTTGGTTAGTTAGCCATCACTATCGTGTCAAGAGCATCAACATCTGGGGATTCTTTGGTCATCAACCGAGTGGTCCTCAAGGTTGTCAAACCTAAGCTTCATCACCACCATGAGTATACCATGAAGCTATTGGCCCAGATTTCAGAAGTTACTATCTACAAGGTTCCCCGAGAAGAGAACGTAGTAGCAAATGCTTTCGCCAAACTTTCCAGCATGTCTGGAAGATGAGTCCATTCCAATAAGAGTCCAAAATAGACAAGTCTTATCCCTTATTGATGCTGAACTCATCAAGAGACTTACTCTTGAAGGGGAGGTTGTCATTGCCAAAAAGGATGAGGAGCTAGATTAGAGGAAATTGTTCATAGATTATTTGAACACTAGCAAACTACCTCAAGAGAAATCACAAGCCCATCTGGTGAAATAGAGAGCTCTCTCTTATGCTCTTGTTGATGGCACCCTGTACCATCGGTCCTTTGACCAACATGGTTACGTTGTTTAGAAAAACACAAATCTCATGCCATTATAATCGCGATACATGTAAGTCTATGTGGAGCTCATCAATCTAGTTCGAAGATGAAGATGAAGATCAGAAAGGATACTAGCCTTCAATGATCATTGTATGAATATAGCTAGAAAATGCCATCATTGTACTGCGGTGTGGTCTCTCCAACCACCCAACATTCTACACCCACATTTAGCCTCATGGCCATTTGAGTGTTGGGGTACCGATATTATAGTCGATCCTCCTTCTTCCAGGGCATCGATCCATCTTAGCGCCACTACTTTTCCAAGTGGCGGAAGTCATCCACAGAGGTCATAGCTCAGCATGTGCTTTAATTTTTCAGGAACCATATCGTATATAGGTTCGGGGTGCCTCAATGAATTATATCCAATAATGGTATTGCATTCAAAAGCATGAAGATCAACAGCTTCGCCAAAGGACATGGTATAGGTGAGATACACCATCTACCCCCCAGCAAATGGCTTAGTAGAAGCATTCAAATAAAACTCTCATCCAGATTTTGAAGAAGACTCTTGATAATAATAAATGATAGTGGCATGAGCAGTTGGCTAAAGCCTTGTGGGCCTACCGCACCACATATCGGACTCTAACTCAAACTACCCTATTTTCCTTAGTGTATGGGTCTGAAGCCATTCTAACTTTAAAATTTCAACTCCCTTCACTAAGGATAGCATTGGGTAACAAGATCACTATGGAACAAAATGCAAAGTTGCGGTTAGAAGAACTCGAAGGTTTGGAGGAGAGTCACCTACGAGGATGCCAAAATCTCAAGTTGTACAAAGCAAAAATAATTCAAGCTCACAACAATGGTCCACCTAGGTCTTTCAGTAGGAGAACTTGTGTTAGTCCCAGGAGACCAATTGTTGCCCATCAAAAGATGGGAGGTAAGTTTGAACCCACTTGGGAAGGCCCTATGTCATAGAGAGAAGGCCTACCAAGGAGGATCTTATCGACTTATTGATTGTAAAGGGAACTGATTCCAATTAATGGGCTCTACCTAAAGAAATATTACCCATGAAATAAAACTTGTTTGAAAATAATCATTAATAAAAGAACAAAATCTGATTCCATTAATCAAATCTTCTCTACCTTAGAAGTGTTATTTTGTTTATCTTGTGAATCCTCCATGGAATATTTAGGGTAGGTATAAGAGTCCTCTTGGCATCATATCCCTCTTTCACATCACAAACATAACCTCCCAGTGTTATTATAATAGGTGTGAGAGAACCCAAGAGGCATCCTATTTCGATTAGCACAACTAAGTTAGGTGTAAGAGTCCCCAAGTGGCATCCTTTCTTAGTGGGAATCCTTGTTGCTACCTGTGGCATCATTTCATAATTCCCCAGCATGTTTTAGGATAGGTGTAAGAGTCCCCCAGAACCATCCTACTCATTTTAACACATACACAACAACAAACACAAATCTTTTATCTCAGCTATTTTGATGTGAGCAAGCCCCTATGGCACTCACTCATTAGGCTCTAGGTCGTTTGCATGCTACCTCATAGTATGTCACCCAATCATTTGTTGGAAGATGTGAGTTCCCTGAGCTTTCTTCCTAATTTGATTATTAAACTAGCATGTTAGTATGGTACTTCCTTTCAGTAAGCCACCTCATGATTAACTTTTCTTAAGAAAATTTGAGTCCCCATGCTTTCTTCTTGAACTAGCCATCATGCTCTAACTAGGTTAAGTATATTTGAGGTTCAGGATAAGTCCCCCAGAGGCTCCTCTCCTCTTGACTACTTTTGAGTTGATAAGTCCCCTGGCATTCACTCGGTAGTCCAGGATGTGTCGAGCCAAGGCGAGACTATCCAGCTAATTTTGTTATAGGAGGATGTGTCCAGCTTTCTTCCTAGGCGATTGCTGTTGATGCGCTAGGTTGGTTGATGTTCACTATCTTGTGCGGTGAGTACACCACTCTTAGATGTGAGTCCCACACTTTCTCCTTGAGTTGGACATGAATACCTATTGAATATATGTAGCCATGTCATCTTCTCTAAGGTGTTGGATTAAGCCCTTGCCCCATCCCCACTCTATTTGGATCAAGTCCTTTGTGACCCATTTAGACACTACGGGTTACTTTTGATTGGGAGTCCCCTTTCTAGTAACCACCCCTGTGGTTGAAAATTTTTTAACATTCATAGATTCTCCGGATTAATCGAGATAGGTCTAAATTGAAGCTCCTTCTTAGTTTGATCCCTCACCAGGTCCGCTAAAATAAACAAAATTAATTTGCTTGTGGATTAGAATTCAAGCCCCAAAGGTCCCTCAAGGCATCTATAGGCAATGACTCCTATAGAAATTGCGATTACTTGAGTTGAGATAAATCACGGGTATTACTCACTCCATGCCTTAGTCAGTTCAATCTATTTTTCCACAAGCTTACCCTAGTCATTACGCTTTGAAAGATGTAAGGTTATGATGCATTCTTTCTAACATGATTGTCATGGCGTAGCTAGGTCGGTTTGATTTGTTGCTGTTGGTAACCCTCGATGATCTTTTATAGTGGAAGATGTGAGTCCCGAGCTTTCTTCCCTTCAATTGATCATTTACAAAAAAGGCACTTTGGTCGGATAGCTCTCCCATCGGCTGAGAAGCTACTCCCTTTGGTTCAATAAATCTGAGATAGGCCTAGGCTTCTATAAGCTCCTTCTCAGTTTAATCCATTGCAAACCAATGGAATCTATCAAAACAAACCAAAATTAAAGAAATGAAAATTAATATTGACTATCTTTGAGTTGATTTAAGTCCCCCACCGGCATTCACTCAATAGTCAGCCCTATGTCGGGTTTGATTTGTTTCCCAAAGCAACCGATCACCCTAGTGGTTCTTGTCTCTAGAAGATGTGAGTCCCCATGCTTTCTTCTTAATACTTGACCATTGCAAATTGAAAGGCATCTTCTTTTTGGTCGGATAGTTCTACCTCGTGGTTGGTAAACTACTCCCTTTAAATTGGTAAATCTGAGTTAGGCCTCCACGGCCGCTACTCAGTGCAGCTCATCGCAAACCAATAGGATCCATTCTAATCAAAATAAACTTAAAAAAAAATTGAAATCTACTTGACTATCTTTGAGTTGATTTAAGTCCCCCAACTGCATTCACTCAATAGTCGATAGGTGGGTTGATTTGTTTCCCAAAGCAACGCAATGGTTCCTTATCATTTTAGAAGATGTGAGTCCATACTTTCTTCTTAAAATATCATTCTAAAGGCACTCCTTTGGTTAGATAGTTCTACCGTGGTTGGTAGACTACCCCTTTGGATTGAAATGAGTTAGATCCTCTCATGGTCTTGGTCAATCCATCAAACCAATAGGATTCATAAACAAACTAACTAAAAATGAAAACTATCCTTGAGATTTAAGTCCCCTAGGTGTTGTAAGTCCAAGCTATCGGTGATTTGTCGTGTCTTGTGGAGGCAAACCAATTACCCATTTTTTCCTTAGATTTAGGTTGTGCTTTTATCCCTCACCAAAGCTCTATAGATTTAGGTTCTGAGGTTATTTTTCCCTTTGTGGGCCTTAAGTATAAATCCTCACCTCTTAAGTATTTCCATAATCTTATGTTATGGAATTATAAGCCCTAGCATTCTGACAAAAAATCCAACTCAAACAAACTAAATCAATTTTAAAATTTTAAAACCCAACTATAGGATAGTTTGAGATGCTCGCTAGGTTTCCTAGCATCATGAGAATCTCCTACTTATTCCCATTTGGCTTCAATAATAAATCTCTCTTTGATCAACCCCATTTGATATTCAAAAATAAACCAATCGATTGATAGTCCTTTCCTATTGAAATATTTAGAGACAACGATCATTTGCCTTAATTGAGAGTTTTCTTAAGGAATCTCCATTTCCTAGGATATAATTAACTAGGCTTCCCTGTAGAACAACGAACTTTAAAAATAAATGCTTTACTTTTCCATGTAAAGTGGGAAGAATCTCGTACACTCAGAAGACAATCCTTAGTCCTTATTAAGGTAATTAGTCCATTAAAGGGTAGTATCTTTTATCTTTCGAGATAGTATACTATTCCTGATGACATAAATCACATGAATAAGTACATCTGGATCTCATTGGCATCTAAAAGATGAATTTCTATAGGTCTTATCTTTCCCTTTCTACCCATAAATTTTGAAAGGCAACTCCTATATCAAAATTTTTCACCACATTTCTAAATAATATATTATATTTTTTAATTAATTTATTTTATTTTTATCTTGCAGGAATCAGATACTCACGAATATAAAGAAATTCTAGCAAATTTCATTGGTTCCACTTACAGTTTCACAATTAAGTCACAAGATAAGATTTATGAAAATTGATCTCTATGTACACTCACATTTCAATCAATAAAGAACTTTTATAAAAGATCTAAAAAATCAAATTGGAAAAAAATTAAAATTATTTATTGAAAAAGTGTATTTATTCTAGAAGACAATTCATCAAGTCAAAATACTTAATTTTCATTACCATTTTCTTATTTACATAATCTTTTACTTTACTTATTTTATAATTAACCATTTAATCTTTTACTTATTTTCTTAAATTATGATTAGTTGTGTTGGCATGTTGGCATGTATCATAAGTAAATAACATTCTTATCAATTATAAAATCTATCATTTATACATCTTCATTATTTATTAATTTTTTGTATATTTTGATAAGTATTTACATCTTTAACATAAATTATAATAAATAAATGTAAGTTGTTCATGTTCAATGATATAATAATTTAAAATATCTTAAACTTCACTTGATTATATTTTAAATTAACATTCATATTGATTAATTATAAATTTTATTATTTTTATTTTGTCATATATGCTCACTTATTACATTTTTTTGTCCTTAAAACAAATGCTAATTAAAATTTGTTAAAACTTTCACTTATAATTCAATTATATTATTATTGCTTATAATTATAAGTTCTATTAATTTTTAAGGTCAAAAAAAATAATGCAAATTTGTTTACTTTATATTATTATTTTTAAAATTTATTCATGTGCACTTGATGTAGGTACAATATTACTAGTATATATATCTTGTATGTATGTATGTATGTATGTATGTATGTATGTATGTATGTATGTATGTATGCATGTATGTATGCATGTATGTATGTATGCATGTATATTGCATAATTTATGGAAAGTAAGAAAAATAAATGCTAGGAAAAGATGATGAAACCAACAACCTTAAATCTAGAGCTTATATTAGCTATCTCAGCAATATACACAAACGTGATGCATCGTCATAAAAATGTGATCAAACCTAAAACATAAACTACTATAAATACAAAGAGCTCATTGCCATCACTATATAAATTACTAGATTAACTAAAAAAAATTTAACCATAAAACTTTTATAAAGAATATATCTTAAATAGAAATATTAAATCATTTAAACAATAGAAATAATGCATTAACCACCATTTATTTAAAACTCAAAAAGGAAAAGAAAAGTAATTGAAATACTAGAAAATAGCATTCATGTTAATAATAGGTTCAATTTCTTCAGTCCACATACAACCTTCATCTAGATTACATTTATACTTTAACATTACAACTACTTGACACAAAACTTACAACCATTGCCACAATCACAATTAGAATCACCACCAAAAATTTAATTTGGAAAAGCTCAAAGTAGGTGGACTTAATACTTCTTAAGTTATTTTTTTTAATTGTCATCCTTCTTATATTATACTTATCAAATGTCACTTGATCTACTTCATCAACTCATTTAAAGTAAACACAATAATCTTCTAATATGCTCCAGAGACATTTAGAATTTTTTTCACTATTTTCATCTCTATAATAAGTGAATACTCTACAAAGTAACTTGTAGCAATAGTAAATATAAATGTATAAAGTGGTCATCGATGTTTTCAATCAATTCAAACTCATTTTATAAAATATCAATATGCAAATGAACCTTTTATAGCAATTACAGGAAAATGCACTTGTAGGTTACTATGCTAGTACTTGCCCTAAAGTGTTAACACTATTGACATTATCTCTTCAACTCTCTTTTCTATACAACCAATCTAGTCATCTTTTTGTCTCAAATAATGCTATAATTAATGAATTAAGTCTGATGCCCCACCTTCCTTACCTACAACATCTTGTACATTAGAGCATTGGTTCTACTACCTATGCAATAAGGTTCAAGTCTCACTCACATGAACCTTATAGCTTATCCAACAAGTCATCTTCATCATAATCAAAATCTATAATTCCAATATCTTATTCTCTACTATAATCCCTTACCATCTACTTAACTATCAATAGTGATCTAATATCTTAAGTATGGCTTTGTAAAGAGATCCTGAGTATATGGTGTTCACTATCTTTCCCTAGTCATCTATGTCCATTCTCTCTTATTTTCCTACTTTATGCTCCCAATTGACTCTAGCCCTACATGTGTAGGTTGTTCCTCTTATTTTTCATCTTTCTACTTGGTGATGCTAGTTGTAGTACTATCACATTCTTAGGTCGCTTCATAAGAAGAAGAAGGATGGCCCCTAGTGTGTAATCTACTCACAATTAGAGGGGCTTTCTTCTCCTCTAATTGCTTTTTTGGGACTACCGATGTTGACTGCTGATCTAGAAAAGGTGATTTATGAGATGAGAAGGTGATTTATGCTAATGGTTGAACTAATTGTAATAGTGCAAACACTTACCTTGAGTGGTCGGTCCTAGTGAGGGCAAACCCATCAATACCTCTAGTATGCTCTATCTTTGGTGATTTATCATAGTTATCCATCTAGGAAGAGACTATTGACTATGAAGAGAACCTACTTCTAACTCTTTAGCAACCTATGCTATTATTCTAGCATCAGCCACCTCTTCATGTAAAATCTTATTTATAATCTTTTAAGAATGACTCTAATAACATCTACCTAAGTATGCCCATCTCTTTTTTTTTAATCTCATGAAATCAAACCTCATACCAACATAGGGGGCTCCTCTCCTCTCCCTTGCCAATGTCTCATGCTCAAAGGAGAATTGTAGTGATAAAGTGATGTAGCAAACATTATTCGCTTCTAAGTAGTAGGGAGGGGCTGAAATACTACCCACTAAGAGAGGAGATATCTTAAGTAAGGTGTTCTCTCCATTCACATCAGATGCTTACTCTATCTCTCTAACCAATCTCTTATATTGCTTCTTAAGCTTCTTATTATTATTCCCCTTTAGGTCTTAGTGAGATGGGCTAGCCTAGATGATGAACTAATTTCAAGTAGTAATATGGGCAATGAAAGACTCAACCTATTCCTTCCCTTAAATACTACAACTATAGTGTGCACTATATTAGTTTTTCTGACTCTAGGGATAGTAATGGTGGAAAGAATAAGCACAGACATAAGAACTTCTATGGATTTTATTATCAGTGGTGGAAAATCTGTTACTTACATCATACTGAACTCAATGATAACCTTCTTTTAGATACATCCTTATGGTCCACAATAGTGAAAGTTGGGCCATTGTAGGTTATCTTCAAATTCTCAAAGAAGATCTCAAACTTGATGACAAGATTATTGGCTAGGTAGGCTTGATTCACTTCCAAATCTAGCCTAATGTTAAATGAGAAATTGAGGTTTTTACATGACATTTTCTTGTAATTGAATTACAAGTACAATGTCAAAATTTTGATTTGTTCTTCTTATAAAATTTAGAAAATTTAGACCTACTCTTATCAAACTTAGTTATGGAAAGTATGGTTTAAGTAATTAAGTTTGAAGAGATTTTTAGAAATTTTTGTAAGGGAATTTTAGGACCTGATTAGTCATATTTTATCATGATAGTAGATTCAAGATTTTGATTGCATTGCAAAAAAATTTTAACCTGACTTGCCAAATTTGGATATGACTAAGTTCAAAAATTCTAAATTTAAAAATTAAAAAATTTGATTAAAATATTACATTTTTAGAGAATGAATGTAACATTCAAATTGAGGTTGATTATAAAATAATTTTATTAATTTTGAGCTGATTAGTAAGGATTGGAACCTTTCCTAAACTAAAGGGAATGGGACCAATTGAGGAGTCTAATGGGAGATTTTAGATCTTACTTATGTGATTATGGTAAATAAGAGGTTATAAAACCAAATATAAAGATGTGAATTGAATGTTAGTTTATACCTATGAGTGGCATAAATTTACTATCGATGTATAAAGAAAGATGACTATTAAAGATGGAAAAGGAACCTCCTTAGTGAAGTCACCAAAATTCTATGATGATGAAAAGTATAAGGATGCCATGTTGGTTTTTATTTAGGTGATTAAACAGCTTCAAGAAATAATATACCACCTAAAAGTAAAAATATCACCTTATGATGGATTCAATCACTTAATATGAACTTCTAAGCCTAATGAGTCTATGTGGACAAGATATTTTCTTCTGCCTCACATGAGTGAAGTATGATGGGGTTTGTTTTACTTAAGTTATAACTTCTCAATAAATGCAAGCCCTTATAGTCAATTATATTTTATAAGTTATGTTCTCTTAAGAAAACTCATGATTAAAATAGTACCAATATCTCTAAAATTTCAAAGTTTTTTTGTCAAGACTATTAAATATAGAATTCAAATAAGATAGATCAAGTGGAATCATTTTTTTTATTCTAAATAAGAAAAAGTAAGAAGTTCTTAAATACTAGAAAGCCTAGTAAGTACTTCAATCTATTTTATAGTTTGGCTTTATATTTTAAAAATTGAGATTTATATTTATTTTGAGTTAATCATTTATTAGAATATTATGACTTATATCTTAATAGTACAATATTGTAAGAATGCCTAATAGGTGAAGACTTAATCTTATACCAAAATAGATATAAGATGCCTTAGACCTTAAAACTAGGGGTACTGCTAACACAAGCTAGAGGCTTAACCTAATATAACAAAGAAAATTTTAAGATTTATTTTTTTGTTTTCTCTCTCCAATGAGATATAGTTAGATAATAATCACAGACAAAGTCAAAAGAGAAAGTAAACTCCTCTAAAGAATGATGATCAGCTTCAAAGAAGAAATGTCCCCTTTCATACAATAGAGAAGAGACCAATTCACAAACTTTATGATGGAATATGCTCTCATAGTTTCCAATGGCTATACTTCTTATTGCTTGTAGTATCCATGATTAGGGTTAGTTTTATTTTTGGTTTGAGTAGATTAATTTTAATTGGGTAGAAAAATTAAATTTCTAAGAGCCAAAACATTATCATAAAATGAAAGGTTAGAAAAGCATGTAGTTCTAGTGCACAATACAAAGTAAACAAACACCAAATATCTAAAATAATAATAATACAACCACCCTTTTAATATTGTCAATGGTAGTGAAGCATCTACCCTTATACACCTTCATATATAAATAAAACAACAAATGGGGGGGTCGTCATGTACTCATCTTCATGGTTCTCCTTCTTGTGGTAAAAGCATACCACCAAGCATCACAAGGCCTCTCAGGATCACAAAATTAGCTAATTACATATTATACTTTAAAAAATTTTAAAAAAAAAATCCTAAGTACTATAAAATAAAGATTAGTAAAGACAATAAACATACAATCAGACAATTATATTTCATAAATTTAGGCTTTGCACAAATGGATACTAACCCCACCTTTTATAATAGGTTATACTTAGAGGCTTAAGAAAATAACACCTATAAGTAAATAATTTTAATTTTAACTTTATTATAGCATTTTTATTAAGCATAGCCCCTCACTAACATCTAGCCTATGAGAAAATAAATCCTAACATTTAGTCTAAAATAGTACACCATAAAATAAATAAATTATTATATCATCTTAACCTAAGCTTAAGATGAGGGGCCAAACAATACAATCTGTGTGTAAGGCTTGTGTAATGAGTCAGCTCTATGCATTGATGTTTGAGTTTTACTTTGAAAATAATATTTAATTTATTACCATTGGGTAATTTCATTTTGAGTAATTAATGATTTAAAATGATAGATTTAATTTAAGTTTGAATTGAGTTTAGTGTTTTAAAAAGAGAGAGGAATAGTGAGACTCATTCATGGTAAGGCCCACTCTTCTTTACATCTCGGTACTAATAAACACCCCACTAAAAGGTGAGGGATCACCCTAAGGATCTAAACCAAATTATTTTATCAGTTTTAGTTAGTTTGGTTAGTGATTCTTTGTTTTAATTATTACCTAAGTAATAGGGTTTAGTTAATTTTAGTTTCAATTTAGATTTGAATGACACTATAAATTTCATAGATTTATCTTAAGGTTAAGAGGATACTTTAAGAAATTCTTCAAAATATTTTAATTGATGTTTGAATTATTAGTAATTTAAAATTATTTATTAATTAAAAAAGAATGAAAATTTTAAAATAATGTTAATGTACTTCCCAAAAAAAAATAAAGATATTCTCAAGAGTTGGGGAGCTTAGAAAAATATTTCAAAAAAATTTGGAATTATTTAAAATTAATTAGATTTTATATAATTATTATTTTATTTTATAATCTAAAAGTATTTAAATTGAATATATCTTATAAAATTATAAACCTTTATAGGATGTTAAAATGAGCTCTCAAAACTCCCATAAAAATTTCATATCATTTCGAGTTCAATATGATTTTCATTGATTTATTTGAAATATTTAAGTATTTAAATTATAAAAAATATTTTATTATTTAAAATAGGATGATTGTACATTTCCTAAGTCTTTTATGTTAATGTGGGTTTATAATAAAATAATTGGTAATTTTTATAGTTTTATTTTAGTTACTATAAATTTTCTAAATAAAATTACTATTAATATAATTTTATATCAAAGTAAATAAGTGTTCATTTGAAATTAGATTTAACTAACCTAATCAACCCTAAATCCCATGATAATATTTTCAAGAACAAGGGGAGCCTCTAGAACATTTCATATAAACTTGATAAACCTTTAAAATTATTTATTATTTAATAAATTTTATTTAATTATTTTTAAGAAAAATATGAATAATTTTAAAATAATTTGATAAATATTCAAAAACATTTTCACTACTTAGAACAGTATGAGAGACACTTTGAATGATTTATAAGTCTAATTTCATAATTTATATAATTTTAAAAATTCAGAATGTTATTTAAGCGATTATTTGTAATTATAATTTTAAATATATTATATTAACTCAAACATTTATATTATATTTGTCCAAGAAATTTTCAAGTCACTTAGGCCTAATTTGAGTTATTCATGAAATTTCTAAGTTGTAGGTGGATTAATTAATTAATTAATATTTATAATCAAGCCTAATTAGAGTGATTAATACATTTAATGATTATCAAGTGTGTTTAACACTTTTCTTATTATCCTCTATGTTTATTAAGTGGCATATATAATTAAGATATATTTTTTATAATTTTTATAATTGTAGATTAATTACTAAAATTAATATTCACATCAACCCTAATAATCTAATAACTCATAAAACACAAGTCTAAAAACTTTGACAAAAAATCAGGGAGCTAAATGATAGCATGTAAAACATATCCTAAAAGTTTCAAAGCATTTTGCTTTGTATTTTATGATAAATTCTAATATGAAGATTTCAATAATATATCATTTGCTCTCAAAATACTAAACACCAATTAGGGATTTTAATGGTGTTGAATTTCCCGATATTAACTAAACTTAAAGAGAAGTTATTTATAATTTTGAAGTTTGTGTAATTTGATAGAAATTTTATAAGTTTTAGGTAATTTAAGGGATTAACTAAGGTTTAATTAACCCTAAATTGTGGATTTTATGATTTAACTAGCATCAAAGGGCTTATTGAGTTTTTTTCTAAGTTTGTCTTTGTAAATGGAGTGTGTTTATTATTAAAAATAAATTTTTAGGGATTTTTATAATTTTAAAATGTTCATTAAGTGATTTTTATTTTTTTTAGTTTCAAAAATTAATAACTCATTATTTATTCATTTAAATGTCATGAAATTTTATTGAAGGTAGACAATGAAATCATGATCATTTCTTAAAAATTTCAAGTTATTTAGACTTTTATTTTAAGATTACTTTTAAAATATGATTTTTAATAAAACTCAACTTACTTCCAAAATACATAATAAAAATTAGAGCTTTTAAGTTTATTAGATTCTTCAGTGAAAGATCTTTCTAGAGATGAGTCATTTATATTTTTTTTGCCATATATTTTATTTTAAAATAATTTATTTTCTTTTTAGCTATTTTAAGAAATTATTAAATACCCTATTTATCTACTTAAATATGTGGTAGCCTTGTCAATCGTGCTTTACACATGGTTGAAATCTATTGGTCCACCTAAGTAAAGGTATGGTAGGGACATGGTGCAAGATTATCTCTAACTATTTGATCAATGATCAGATGGCCTGAAATAAACCTATGATTAAATAGATTGATTTAATGCTATTTGTCCATCTAAATCGAGTTGAACGAATAGTTTGTATATCATCTCCTTCCTTTATCTTGAGAACGAGCGTCATTCATCCAACCTTTCTTGACTCAAGCCTCTCTCGAGCTTATAACATTAGTAAGGATCGAAAGAGGAAATGCATTCGGGATCTACGGTTTGAACCTACCTTATCTCTCATTCATGTCACAACACATGCAAACCAAGGGGTTTCACTAATGTTATGTATGTATACTCTTTTTTTTTTTTTTGGAATGGGTATCCACCCAACACCCCACCCATCTTGTGGGTGGGGATGTCGTTGTAACTAACCCTTGGGGGCCTAGCGCCACATTCATCACCCACACGTGTCGGGTCCCCACTTACTTTTCCCACCATTACAGGCCTCGCCTGGGAGGAATCAACTCGGTCCAGGGTCCCCTGCTCACCAACTGAGCTAAGAGACGGTGGGTATGTATGTATACTTCATTGTAGCTCTTGTTCGAAGGATTTGACACATCGAGGGATTCTTTTAGTTGAACAAGTCTCCCAAAATAGCTTCCCTTTTGCCTCCTTGTAAATGCTAAGAACACCAAGATTCGATGCTCATTCTCCAGACTTTGATGATCCTAAGCTTCTTATGCTCAAATTGGGGAGGAGCAGTTCAATTAAGCTTCTTGGGGCTTGGTGATGCTTTTATGTGAACATTTTTTATCTCGTTAAAAGTTGGTGCTCAAATGTAGTGAGGTGGTCGACCAAGGAGGTGGTGATGAAGTTTGGGGTGCCTAGATTTGCTTAGGCTACAAGGAGCTTAGTGCTAAGGTTTATTTTTCTTAATTTTCATAAATCATGCAATATACATATATACATATACATATGCTTGTACATTCATACATACATACATACATATACATATGTATGTATGTATGAATGTACAAGCATATGTATATGTATACATGTATATATGTATATTGCATGATTTATGGAAAGTAAGAAAATAAATGCTAGTAAAAGACGATGATGAAACCAACAACCTTACATCTTGAGCTTATATTAGCTATCTCAGCAATAGACACAAATGTGATGCATTGGCATAAAAATGTGATCAAACTTAAAACATAAAACACAATAAATACAAAGAGCTCATTGCCATCACTATATGAATTAGCATATTAACTTAAACAAAATTTAACTATTAAATTTCTATATATAATCTATATTTAAAAGATAAATTAACTCATTTAAACAATAGAAATAATGCATTAACCACCATCTATGTAAAGCTCAAATAGGAAAAGAAAAGTAATTGAAATACATGAACATAACATTCATGTTAATAACAGGTTCAAATTCTTCAGTCCACATACAATCTTTGTCTAGATTGCATTTATACTTTTATATTACAACACCTTAACACTAAGCTTACAGCCATCGCCACAATCACAATTAGAATTGCCAACAATATTTTAATTTGAAGAAGCTCAAAGTGGCCTTCTTGTATTATACTTATCAAATGTCACTTGATCTACTTCATCAACTCATTTAAAGTAAACTCAATAATCTTTTAATTTGCTTCAAGGACATCTATAGAATTTTCTTCCACTATTTTCATCTCAATAACAGGTGAATACTCTACATAGTGACTTGTAGCAATTGCAAATATGAATGTATACAGTGCTCATTGATGTCATCAAGCATTTCAAACTCATTTTACAAGATATCAATATGCAAAGGAGGCTTTTACAGCAATTACAAGCAAATATGCAAATAAAGAGTTCAATGAAATTTGAAAAAAAAATAAAACATGAAGGAGCAATTTAAATATCTCAGTTGAGGTACTAATAAAACTAATATAAAAGTGGATAAAATTCTTTTTTAGTGCTAAGAAACATTTCAGTTTCGCCATTTTCAGGAGAATAATTTCTATCATTTTTATAGCACAAAAAATTTTCTATTTTTTGACAAAAAAAGTACATGTAACAACTCAAAAGCTATAAGTGTTTGAAACATGTTGACCAAAATGAATGAATGATACATCATAATGATCAATTAAATCATGCTTACTTTTTTCTTTAACCATTCTATTGTCAAATATTAATTTTTCCTTACATAGAAGAATATCACCACTCCTATTTTTCTTCTATTTCTTGCGATAGTTTCACTTGAGCTGAAGGTGAAGGAGATTTCAATAAGAGGAGGTTGAATAATGGTTTTCAGCAAAATGATCAGCTTTTATGTTAGATGCAATTAGCGGGTGGTCTTGCTTTAATTCCCTTCATATTATTATTTCTAAATTAATTTTCATCCTAATAAACTTTGACAGAATGTTGAACAAATCTATTTAATCATGTTTTGATCCTAATATCATTGGTATTATTTAATCAGCTGAAAATCTAGCATCCTGAGATGGGAGGAAAAATTAAATAATGTTTAATGTAAATTCAGTTTGAGTGGGAGATGCCCGGTAGAGCGCAAACTTCATCCTAAAAAATCCCATGAGCTATAAGGGTTTGTAGAGAAAATTAGGGTTTCGATTGCTCAAAAAATACAAAAAATAACTTGAGAGGGAGCCTACCCCAAATGGATTTCGGAGAGTGAGATGCCTAGTAGTGTGGAAGCACGACACAAGTGGAGAAAGCTCGACGAAGAAGTGTTTCAACAAGTAGAGAACAACTATGCCCAAGATTTTGTAGAGGAGAGAGAAGTGTGAGAAGGGAGGTGGATAGATTTTAACATAATGGTAATTTTGAAAAGTAAACAAAATTTTGGGTGGTAGAAAAATAAATATTGTGATTTATAGGTGATAGCTATATAATTTAATAGTTTATGTGGCATGTATGTAATTCCCTCTTTAATATAATATGATAAAGTTATCTATCATGACATGTAAATCAGTCAAAATAATAATAATTGGGGCAAAAAATATGCAAAAACAAATTAAATAATATAAATAATTGTTGTTAAACTTTAAAATGAATAAAATATTTTTATTTAAGCTTATAATTATGAGCTTGTTTATCAAATATGCAAATTACAACTTAAAGACTTTTAAGATACAAATGCCAAAAATGTTGATGTGTACTTATGGATGTGTCTAATTAAGTAATTATGTAATAAGCTTACCTTAAACACTAAATAAGCACATTAGAAGACACCACATAAGATTTGATATTATCAAATCAAATAGTAAGATATACATAAGTGTATACTCTATATTAAGTAGATCTATACTTTTATATCAAAAAGGATTGATTTATAAAATCCTGATGAGTTATATCTACTTTTATCTAGAATTTCTTGCCAATAACTGTTAAACCCTTTGAGCCAAACTATTGTTGAGGCATTAATTTTGCTCAAAGTTGACTTATTCAAATATGCATTATTAAAATCCAACCCATTTAAACCCTGACCAACAAACTATTTATTTTATGAATCATACAATTCTTTAAATCAACTTGATCAAACTAATCTTATATATCTCGTTTAACCTAAGTAACTTAATCAATACCCACCTAGCTTAGACTTAAATAGTAAATGGGTAGATTTTTGTGTTAATTTTGAAAATTTTGAGTCAGCATAAATCTGACTTAAATAATAATTAGATATACGGTTTAGAACTATAACCAACCCCAATAACAATTAGATCAACATAAACACAAATTTTTTTGAGTTGAATTTAAATTTAGTTAGGTATGATCATTTATTTACACCCCTAGGTCATTCCAGTTGAATTTTGTTAGGGGTCAATTCTTTTAGTACACTCATTCTTAATTTGATGATAACAATGATTTCTTCATTAAGAGTATGCTTGGAGGGTTTGAAGATATAATTAACTTTAGAAACTTTTTTTCATTTAAAAGACTTTGAACTCAAAAAAAACACAAAATCAAACTTTCAAAATGTTGAAGTCTATTTTAAAAAAATTAAAATTTTGAATATAAAAATTTTGTGCAAGCATTTTACATGACTTTTAATGAAACTAGATGATAATACCTTGTTATAGTTTTTCTCTTATCACTTCTTGGGTAATTTCATTTTGAGTAATTAATGATTTAAAATGATAGATTTAATTTATAATTTAATTTAAGTTTGAATTGAGTTTATTGTTTTAAAAAGAGAGAGGAATAGTGAGACTCATTCAGGGTAAGGCCCACACTTCTTTACATCCCGGTACTAATAAACACCCCACTAAAATGTGAAGGATCACCCTAAGGATCTAAACCAAATTATTTTTATCGATTTTAGTTAGTTTGGTTAGTGATTCTTTATTTTAATTAATACCTAAGTAATGGGTTTTAGGCATTTTAGTTTCAATTTAGATTTGAATGACATTATAAATTTTATAGATTTATCTTAAGGTTAAGAGGATACTTTAAGAAATTCTTCAAAATATTTTAATTGATGTTTGAATTATTAGTAATTTAAAATTATTTATTAATTAAAAAAGAATAAAAATTTTAAAATAATGTTAATGTACTTCCCAAAAAAAATAAAGATATTCTCAAGAGTTGGGGAGCTTGGGAAAAATATTTCAAAAAAAATGGAATTATAAACTTTTATAGGATTGTTAAAAATGAGGTCTTTAAACTCCCATAAAAATTTCATATCATTTAGAGTTCAATATGATTTTCATTGATTTATTTGAAATATTTAAGTATTTAAATTATAGAAAATATTTTTATTATTAAAATAGGATGATTATATATTTCCTAAGTCTTTTATGTTAATGTGGGTTTATAATAAAATAATTGGTGATTTTTCTAGTTTTATTTTAGTTATTATAAATTTTCTAAATAAAATTACTATTAATATAATTTTTATATCAAAGTAAATAAGTGTTCATTTGAAATTAGATTTAACTAACCTAATCAACCCTAAATCCCATGATAATATTTTTCAAGAACAAGGGGTGCCTTTAGAACATTTCATATAAACTTGATAAACTTTTAAAATTATTTATTATTTAGTATATTTTTATTTGATTATTTTTAAGAAAAATATGAATAAAATTAAAATAATTTGATAAATATTCAAAAACATTTTCACTACTTAGAAAAGTATGAGAGACACTTTGAATGATTTATAAGTCTAATTTCATAATTTATATAATTTTAAAAATTCAGAATGTTATTTAAGCGATTATTTGTAATTATAATTTTAAATATATTATATTAACTCAAAATTTTATATTATATTTGTCCAAGAAATTTTCAAGTCACTTAGGCCTAATTTGAGTTGTTCATGAAATTTCTAAGTTGTAGATGGATTAATTAATTAATTAATATAGATAATCAAGCCTAATTAGAGTGATTAATACATTTAATGATTATCAAGTGTGTTTAACACTTTTCTTATTATCCTCTATGTTTATTAAGTGGCATATATAATTAAGATATATTTTTTATAATTTTTCTAATTGTAAATTAATTACTTAAATTAATATTCACATCAACCCTAATAATCTAATAACTCATAAAACACAAGTCTAAAAACTTTGACAAAAAATCAAGGAGCTAAATGATAGCATGTAAAACATATCCTAAATGTTTCAAAGCATTTTGCTTTGTATTTTATGATAAATTCTAATATGAAGATTTCAATAATATATCATTGCTCTCAAATACTAAACACCAATTAGGGATTTTAATGGTGTTGAATTTCCCGATATTAACTAAACTTAAAGTGAAGTTATTTATAATTTTGAAGTTTGTGTAATTTGATAGAAATTTTATAAGTTTTAGGTAATTTAAGTGATTAACTAAGGTTTAATTAACCCTAAATTGTGGATTTTATGATTTAACTAGCATCAAAGGGCTTATTGAGTTTTTTTCTAAGTTTGTCTTTGTAAATGGAGTGTGTTTATTATTAAAAATAAATTTTTAGGATTTTATAATTTTAAAATGTTCATTAAGTGATTTTATTTTTTTTTTTTAGTTTCAAAATTAATAACTCATTATTTATTCATTTAAATGTCATGAAATTTTATTGAAGGTAGAGAATGAAATCATGATCATTTCTTAAAAATTTCAAGTTATTTAGACTTTTATTTTAAGATTACTTTAAAATATGATTTTTAATAAAACTCAATTTACTCTCAAAATACGTAATAAAAATTAGAGCTTTTAAGTTTATTAGATTCTTCCGTGAAAGATCTTTCCAGGGATAAGTCATTTATATTTTTTGCCATATATTTTATTTTTAAATAATTTATTTTATTTTTAGCTATTTTAAGAAATTATTAAATACCCTATTTATCTACTTAAATATGTGGTAGCCTTGTCAATCGTGCTTTACACATGGTTGAAATATATTGGTCCACCTAAGTAAAGGTATTGAAGGGACATGGTGCAAGATTATCTCTAACTATTTGATCAATGATCAGATGACCTGGAATAAACCTGTGATTAAATAGATTGATTTAATGCTATCTGTCCATCTAAATCGAGTTGAACAAACAGTTTGTATATCATCTCCTTCCTTTATCTTGAGAATGAGCGCCATTCGTCCAACCTTTCTTGACTCGAGCCTCTCTTGAGCCTATAACATTAGTAAGGATCGAAAGAGGAAATGCATTCGGGATCTACGGTTTGAACCTACCTTATCTCTCATTCATGTCACAACACATGCAGACCAAGGGGTTTCACTAATGTTATGAATGTATACTTTTTTCTTTTTTTTTTTTGGAATGGGTATCCACCCAACACCCCACCCATTCAGGACGTCATGACTAATCCCATTAGCCACATTCATCACCCACACGTCGAGTCCCACTTACTTTCCCCACCATTACGATAGGCCCCGCCCCAGAGAGGAATCAACTCGGCCCGGAGGGTTCACGGCGCCCACCAACTGAAGCTAAGACGGTATGTATGTATACTTCATTGTAGCTCTTGTTCGAAAGATTTGACAAATCGAGGGATTCTTTGAGTTGAACAAATCTCCCAAAATAGCTTCCCTTTTGCCTCCTTGCAGATGCTAAGAACACCAAGAATCGATGCTCATTCTCCAGACTTTGATGATCCTAAGCTTCCTATGCTCAAATTGGGGAGGGGGCAGTTCAATTAAGCTTCTTGGGGCTTGGTGAAGCTTTTATGTGAACATTTTTTATCTCGTTAAAAGTTGGTGCTCAAATGTAGTGAGGTGGTCGACCAAGGAGGTGGTGATGAAGTTTGGGGTGCCTAGATTTGCTTAGGCTACAAGGAGCTTAGTGCTAAGGTTTACTTTTCTTAATTTCCATAAATCATGCAATATACATACATATACATATATTTGTATTTTATTATACATACATATATATGTATTTATGTATGTATGTATGTATGTATGTATGTACAAGCATATGTATATGTATACATGTATATATGTATATTGCATGATTTATGGAAAGTAAGAAAATAAATGCCAGTAAAAGACGATGATGAAACCAACAACCTTACATCTTGAACTTATATTAGCTATCTCAGCAATAGACACAAATGTGATGCATTGGCATAAAAATGTGATCAAACTTAAAGCATAAACCACAATAAATATAAAGAGCTCATTGCCATCACTATATGAATTAGCAGATTAACTTAAACAAAATTTAACTATTAAATTTCTATATAGAATCTATATTTAAAATATATATTAACTCATTTCAACAATAGAAATAATGCATTAACCACCATCTATGTAAAGCTCAAATAGGAAAAGAAAAGTAATTGAAATACTTGAACATAACATTCATGTTAATAACAGGTTCAAATTCTTCAGTCAAATACAATCTTTGTCTAGATTGCATTTATACTTTTATATCGTTGCCGGTCACCACCTTTTTTAGTGCTAAAGAACACTTCAATTTGGCCATTTTCAAGAGCATAATTTCTATAATTTTTATAGCACAAAAAGTTTTCTTTTTTTGACAAAAAATACATGTAACAACTCAAAATCTATAAGTGTTTGAAACATGTTGACCAAAATGAATGAATGATACATTATAATGATCAATTAAATCATGCTTACTTTTTTCTTTAACCATTCTATAGTCAAATATTAATTTTTCCTTACATAGAAGAATATCACCACTCCTATTTTTCTTCTATATCTTGCGATAGTTTCACTAAAGCATGAACCTTTGAGCTGAAGGTGAAGGAGATTTCAATTAGAGGAGGTTGAATAATGGTTTTCAGCAAAATGATCAGCTTTTATGTTAGATGCAATTAGCGGGTGGTCTTGCTTTAATTCCCTTCATATTATTATTTCTAAATTAATTTTCAGCCCAATAAACTTTGACAGAATGTTGAACAAATCTATTTAATCATATTTTGATCCTAATATTATTGGTATTATTTAATCAGCTGAAAATCTAGCATCCTGAGATGGGAGAAAAAATTAAATAATGTTTAATGTAAATTCAGTTTGAGTGGGATATGCCCGGTAGAGCGCAAACTTCATCCTAAAAAATCCCATGAGCTATAAGGGTTTGTAGAGAAAATTAGGGTTTCGATAGCTCACAAAATACAAAAAATAACTTGAGAGGGAGCCTACCACAAATGGGTTTCGGAGAGTGAGATGCCTAGTAGTGTGGAAGCACGACACAAGAGGAGAAAGCTGGACAAATAAGTGTTTCGACAAGTAGAGAACAACTATACCCAAGATTTTGTAGAGGAGAGAGAAGTGTGAGAAGGGAGGTGGATGGATTTTAACATAATGGTAATTTTGAAAAGTAAACAAAATTTTGGGTGGTAGAAAAATAAATATTGTGATTTATAGGTGATAGCTATATAATTTAATAGTTGATGTGTCATGTATGTAATTCCCTCTTTAATATAATATGATAACGTTATCTGTCATGATATGTAAATGAGTCAGAATAATAATAATTGGGGCAAAAAATATGCAAAACCAAATTAAATAATATAAATAATTGTTGTTAAAGTTTAAAATGAATAAAAAATTTTTATTTAAGCTTATATGCAAATTACAACTTAAAGACTTTTAAGATACAAATGCCAAAAATGTTGACCTGTACTTAAGGATGTGTCTAATTATATAATTATGTAATAATCTTATCTTAAACATTGAATAAGCACATTAGAAGACACCACATAAGATTTGATATTATCAAATCAAATAGTAAGATATACATAAGTGTATACTCTATATTAAGTAGACCTATACTTTTATATTTAAAAGGATTGATTTATAAAATCTTGATGAGTTATATCTACTTTTATCTAGAATTTCTTACCAATAACTGTTAAACCCTTTGAGGCAAACTATTGTTGAGGCATTAATTTTGCTCAAAGTTGACTTATTCAAATATGCATTTTTAAAATCCAACCCATTTAAACCCTGACCAACTAACTATTTATTTTATGAATCATACAATTCTTTAAATCAACTTGATCAAACTAATCTTATATATCTCGTTTAACCTAAGTAACTTAATCAATACCCACCTAGCTTAAACTTAAATAGTAAATGGGTAGATTTTTGTGTTAATTTTGAAATTTTTGAGTCAGCCTAAATCTAACTTAAAAAATAATTAGATAAACTGTTTAGAACTATAACCAACCCCAATAACAATTAGATCAACATAAACACAAATTTTTTTGAGTTGAATTTAAATTTAGTTAGGTATGATCATTTATTTATACCCCTAGATCATTCCAGTTGAATTTTGTTAGGGGTCAATTCTTTTAGTACACTCATTCTTAATTTGATGATAACAATGATTTCTTCATTAAGAGTATGCTTGGAGGGTTCAAAGATATAATTAACTTTAGAAACTTTTTTTCATTTAGAAGACTTTGAACTCAAAAAAAAAAAAACACAAAATCAAACTTTCAAAATGTTGAAGTCTATTTTGAAAAAATTAAAATTTTGAATATAAAAATTTTGTGCAAGCATTTTACATGACTTTTAATGAAACTAGATGATAATACCTTGTTATAGTTTTTTCTTATCACTTCTTGGGAAATCTCCCATATAAAGTCCTTTGATATTCAATTCTTAGTTATCACTAATGGTAGCATGATAGATTTCTTCTTCAAGGACCAAAACAAGGAGTAATCACCTATTATGCTTTGGTATAAATGGCATCCCAACCATCATAGATTCTCATGTCACCATGAGACCATACTTTGGCACTCAACTTGACATTTTCAATACTTTTTACTATAATGGTGATCTCTTGGTCCTCGCAAAATTGATAATATTAACAAGCAACCTTCTAGAACCGCCTTCTTGGATTACACTCTTCATCTAAACTTGATGTTAATATTAAGAAAAGCTTGATCATATTCGTGAAAAGCACTGATGAACATTTTGCTCTTGTAGATTTTCTAAACTTGAATAATGTTTAATTCTTTTATAATGCAATTGAATTCTACCAAAGGATTTCTTAAATTCATAAGATTCACACTTAATTTGTAGGGCGAAAATCAAGGCTTTTGTCTATAAATAAAATATTTATTTAACTCATATAAAGAGGTCATGCACTAAATTATTAGCCCTTTATATATGTACTTAAGAAGATTAGTGCTCCAAATTTCTCTATGATAGTGGTATTAATAAGAAACTCTACTTAATATCTTAGGAAAAGCATGACTTATTAAATCAAAAGGTGGTGTAGCTTGGCAGTCCTTCCGTTGGCATCCTTAATACAACTAGCAAGACAAAAATAAATTAGCCACATTTGTGGACAAGCCTTTTGGTTTAGATTTATTGTTGAGAATGGACACTTGTTCAATTTTTTGATCGTTGGCTAATAAAAACAATCATGTTGAGTATTTGGCCCAAGAATTAACTCCACCATCATCCTTCATATTACTTCTTCTCTTGACAAAATCATTACCCTGAACCATCTTGCCATAGTTAATTCCTCTATAAGCCTAAACCGTATTCAAAGAATTCCTTTTTTAGTGGATAATGTGAAGGTTTTCACCAGTCAGTTCAACCGTCAACCAGTCATAGAGCCGATTCGGTTAACTATAAAAACCCTTTTTGCATCAAAACCGGTGATAAACAGCTTGAACACCGGTGTCAACCGATCTCGATTATATAAAACCCGTCGGTTCAATTTAATCTCATTTAATTTCTTTTAATTTTTTAATGAAATTACTAACATTTTTTAACTAATAATTAAACATAATATTTTAATTAAATATTTTTTAAATAAATTTAATACATCTTAAAAGCTTTATTATTAATAATATAAATTTAGCTAAATTAATTTATAATATAAATATTAAGCTATGATATCAAGATACTATTTAAGCGGGTTCAAAGCTTTTACTTGAAAAGCTATTTTCTTTTATATAAAAAATATAACATTAGCTTCTTTTATGATATTTGACAAAATATGTTAGAAACAAGTTGAAATTTGACTTGGACTATAGGAATAAAGAATTAAATTAAAGAATTGAGATTTTAAAATATTAAATGGGCTTTTAAATCTAAAATAAAAAAAATAACATTTTAATTTTATACTTTTATTATAAATTTTTTTATAATATAAATAAATTATTTTAGGAATATAAAATTTATAATAATATATTATAAATATTTTACATATTATATATTATATTATTATTTATATTTTATAAAATTTAAAATAATTTTTTTACATTAAAAACTTTATATTTTTATTATAAATTATATTAATATTTATAAATCTATATAAAACTTATTCATAATTTTAAAATATATTTAATCTACATATATATATATATATATATATATATATAATTATATCTTACTAAATTTTAATTTGATTTTTAAATTTATAATTATTAAAAATATTACTTATATATTATTTATTTTATTTTATATTTATCATATATTTATATTATTTCATCATTTAGTTTATTTTTAATAATTTAAATATTTATTACATCATCCGGTTCAATTCGGATCGAATTATAGAAATTTGAACTTCTCCTTCGGATTCTACCTTCAATCAGATTTTCACAGCCTTGATTTTTACTCTTCAGGTAACTCTTGCTCTTTGCAATTCTAAAATCGAAATTCATTATCATCTTTTCTTAAACTTTTACTTTTCTTATGCAGCATCGAGGTGCTATGCATAAAAAAAAATTATCTCAATGAGCTCATCGTAAGAGTTCAACCGACGAAATCGAGAACTCTGATTTGACAGTATATTTCTAAATGATCGACATGACTAGGCACCACATAATAACACCTCATTAACTAATAAAGACATGCCTGCACATGGAGCTTAATTCTAATTTTCTTCATCCCTTCTTCCAGCACGACATTGACTTCAGTAGCATTCACTTAATAAAAAATCTTTCCTGATCTCATCACTCTTAATGTCCTCCACAATCATTAAAATAATGGAACACTGATTCACGGGATTAAAGTGCCCAAACTAAACACTTCATTTTATATTCTCAAATCCAAGACTAAAGCTATAAATTTCCACTACATCGCTCTCATGCAGTTATTTCTATTTTAGATATATGGAGATATCTCCTTAGAACGAGTCTTAGAGATGATGCTTAGAACGAGTCAAAATGAGATAAGTAATACATTTCAAAGTAATACACTGATGGAGACTGTTCTATCTAACTCTCTGGTCTTGGGGGGATTAACTTCCCGGTCTGCTAATGTCTTGTTCTCCTATTAGCTCTTATTCCAGGCCAATGGTTTAGTTTTTGGCAACTGGGGAGATCACTTGGCTGCGGGCGAACCTATTTAGCTGCTTGCCTTTACACACTCTGAGTTCAGTTTTGTTTTTGGGATCCTTATTTGATCCTTTTGATCTATTTTCTGTTATCCTGTACTTAAATTTTTCTCCCTTTGGGTAATACAATTAGGCTCAGCCCTCATTTTTCTATAAAAATAAAACAAAAACCAAAAAACAAAAAATTTTATAGATGAATTTGATTGAGTCACGCCCAACTCGAGTAAGAAGTAGTTGAATCACGTGAAAAGGGCTAACCTCATTGCTCAAAGTTAGATAAGAGCAGAAATATCGACCTTTACATGCATTGCATGATTTAAAAATTACATAATGTTTACTTTTAAATTTATCTTTAAATTAATTTCACAATCATGAGCTGAAACATATAATTTGAAAATCATACTTTGAATCAACAAATATGACTCATTAGCACTTATACAAACACACGGTATTGTTAGATGCATTTTTTTTTTTTTTACTCTAATTTTAATAAATTTATAATCAATCTTAACATCTTTATAATGTAAATCTAATAATATAAAAATGGATCCAATTTGAACACAATTGAGCCTAAAATAGGCATTTAAATTATAAATAAAAAAATTTAATATATTAAATGTAAGGTCAAATCACTTCTAAATCTAAAATGACTATTGTTAAATCTAGTCAAAAGTCACTTAATTCTGACTATTAAAAAATTTAAATAAAAAATATCAATTTATAATTAAAAGAATCAACATAAACTCTCATAAAATATTTTAAAATTTTAACTAGATTTAATAAAACTCTATTCTTAATTATGTTCTCATTCTCCACATAAAAGAGGAGTGATATGAACATAAAATTAAAGAGCTTGTAAATCTGAACAACCCTCAAAACCTACTTAACAATCAAATACTGATCATCACTAATAATTATTATTGTCAATTATTGTCGTGCGATCACCTTCACCTAATTATTGTTTTTCTAAAATCATCATCTTATCACCATTGTTTAATATTATGATCTAATTATACCACATCTGACATCCATCCCTGATCGTGTTGTCTAATTATCATCACTATTGTTACGTGCTAGAAAACTAGTTGCGATAGAGTAAAAGTTTACGACTTAGCCTTGTTTGTGAAATCCAGCACACACACACGGGTATTTAAAGAGTAAACAAGAAAACTCCAGAATCTTTTATGTGGAAAACCTCAAAAAGAGGGAAAAACCACGGGGCCTAGTCCAGTAGAAATTTTCCACTATGTATTTGTTTTAGAGTACAAAATTTTCCCGATAACGGGATTACATAATTGTATATGAGAAGGGCTAACAATGGGAATCCCAAAATTAGACAACAACAACTATATACGTCAAATAAAGCAGTAAGAGATGATGGTGAACAATGGGGAACGACCACGATGAAGGTCGTCAAGAAGGAGACGAGATTGATGACGACGAGGATCAACGCGGGTCGCTGGGAGTGGTGGGTCGGCGGGGTCGGTCGCAGTTAGCGCGATGTCGGAGTCGCCACTCGCGGGCGTTAGCTGCCCGCTCAATGGCTACATACAGCGCGCGCACAGCCCACGGAGAAAATGACGGTGGCGGCCAACGGGGTGGTCGGCAGAAGAATCGGCGATAGTAATAGCCGATAGTCGGTGATGATGGTGGGGACCGGCGGAGATTACCGACGATGGTCGGCGGTGGTGACCGGCGACAATAGTCGGCTGACAATGATAATGGGCGGCGCAGGACCTAACGATGATTACGGCTCACTAATGGTAGACACGGTCCGCCATATGCCGACTTAGTTCATCGGTGGAAGCCAAATCTCTACCGATGAGGCTATTAATGCCCATCGCAAACAATTTGAATAATTTACAGGAAAATATAAGAGCTGGAATGCAGAATCGACCGTCCCATCAAAAGAAGCAAACCGTGATCTCCTACGGCCCCATATCAACGCCAACCACGACTAGAAAAAAGAATACACGCCGAACACATCTCGTGTCAACCTCCGATGGCTATTCGAGATGAAGAAAACATCAAGTGCCGATCATCCAAAAAAACCAAATTCGTGGAATCGAGCAATATTGTCACTTTCCATCAAGTCGGGACATACTACCGAGGCATGCAAATAACTCAAAGAAGAAATCGAGAGGCTCATTCAACAAGGATATCTACGTCGATTTGTGAAGAATCAATCGAATCAAACAAACATACCTCCAATTGGGGGCCAACCAGGACAGTCATCACAAAAATAACAAAATAATCATCAAACAATTGGAAAAATTGAAACAATCGTAGGAGGACCAATACTATCTAATCAAGTTCTCATTACCACCTCTGAAGAGCCAAAGTTAAAGAAGTCTCATATTAATCATTCCATCACTTTTAATGACTCAGACTTAGAAGGAGTACATGTTCCTCATCAAGATCCACTTGTCATCAGTGCAGGGATTGGTGACCCATGCTATAATGTTAAGAGAATTTTGATTGACAATGGGAGTTCTCTTAATGTCTTGTTTTACTCCATATTTCTTAGCATGTTCTGGAAAAGCTCCAACCCACCAGACCATTATATGGGTTTGATAATCGCCTGCAGTAGAGGGACAATCACCCTTCCTGTCCTTGTGAATTTCGACAAGTGACTCATTTAATCCAATTCATGGTGGTCAAGTCGATTCATATAACGCTATCTTTGACCCCTCCAATCAATTTTCTACTTCAAAGATCTCATCTCAAGATGAAATTTTCAACCCCCGTTGGAGTTGGGGTGGTCTATGGAAATCAACAGATAACGCAATCATGCTACCTCAGACAAGCTCAACCACGCTTTCTGTGACCTTCAGCATCAAAGATTTTAATTTTCGAGATGAAGGAGTACCCCAGAAAGCTTCGCCTGTAGAAGACTTGCTCTGCTTGTATTATCGCATGACCAACCAAAATGTGTGGATCTCTCCTGACGAACAAAGGAAAAAATAAAATACATAATTTCGCAAAATCAAGACATCTTTGCTTGAGTCCGACCTGACGGGTCGACCCCAATGTGATCATGCACTCCCTCAAGATTGATCCCATTCAAACCGATCATCCGTAAGCAAGTTTTGCACCGATCGCCTGTGCTATTGAGCAAGAAGTTAACAAGCTTCTAGAAGCGGATTCATAATGAGGTACATTACCCTACATGGCTAGCAAATGTTGTCATGGTTAAGAAAACAATAAACATGGAGAATGTGATTACATTGACCTCAACAAAGCTTGCCCAAAGATAGTTTTTCTCTTCCGAATTGATCAATTGGTTGATGCTACGCCCGACATCAAATGCTCGCTTTTGATTATTCCGTTACAATCAAATAAAATGGACATAACGGATGACAAAGCCACAACATTTCAAACATATAAAGGTTTATACTGTTACCAAGTTATGCTATTTGGGTTAAAAAATACTGGTGCTACCTCTCAACGCCTTATGAATAAGATTTTTAAAGACCTATTTGGCCGCATAATGGAGATATATGTGGATGACATGTTAGTAAAAAGCTTGGAAGAATCACAGCATATTTCTGACTTAAAAATATGCTTTAACCTTCTTCGATGTTATAACATATGACTTAATTCGACCAAGTGTTGGGGTTATGAAAATTTCTTGATTTATGGTAACCCACGCAGATAGAGGCCAACTGAAAAAATCAAAGCTCAAAGATATGACTCAAGAATATCAAAGAAGTTCAACATTTGAATGGATGAATTGCTGCGTTATCCCGCTTCCTAGCTGCTGGGATAAATACTTGTCATTCTTTAAAATATTAAAGGGAGCTAAAAATAATAATTTTCAATTGACCGATAAATGTCACCGCTTGAGTAAGAGGAGTATTTAGCATCTCCACCCCTACTATCCAAGCTTATTCAAGGAGAGATGTTATACTTATATCTCGCATTCTCTTCCCACACGATAAGCTCAGTTTTAGTACGGAAAGAAATACAACCACCAATTTACTATGTCAACAAAATTCTCCTTATAGAAAGTCATTATCCACTTGTGATAAGGTGGCTCGCTTTAGTTTTCTCAACAAAAAATTGCTATACTTCCAAGCTCATACTATCGGCGTTTACACTCATTTACCATTAAGGGCCATCCTACGTAAAACCGAAGCATCCGGGAGGTTAATCAAATGGTCAGAATCGGAGAGTTTTATATAAATTTTCTACTCCGCTATAAAGTCTCAAGTACCGCAGACTTTATAATGGAATGCACTGCCCTAACTCTAGAGGAGCTATCTGCTACATGCCTTTCGTCTCCTCAATGGACCCTCTATGTTGATGGAGCTAGTCTGCTGGAATCTTACTTATTTTCCCCCAGCAGAATACCTTAGAGTATGGACTTCGCCTAAAATTTCTTGCAACTAATAATATGGTTGAATATGAGGCTCTCATCGCAGGGTTGAGACTCGCCATTGACTGTGAAGCTCAAGACTTAGTGATCCACACTGACTCTCAGCTTGTCGCCTCCCAAGTTGAGGAAACTTTAATACTCATAATCCTCACCACAATACCTCCACTTGATAAAGTCTCTTCTTGCCCATTTCAAGACACATCAAATCATTCATATACTACGAGAGAAAAAAACTCAAGCTGACGCTCTCGCTAAGCTTGTTACATTTGCTATTAGAGATCTATTTAAGAGAAGGCATGTTGAAGAAATATATTTTCCTAGTATCCAAGGGTCATGGGTAATTCAAGCAATTAATGAGATAAAGGAACATTCATGGATGGACCTCATCATGTCTTTTCTACAAGAAGGAACTCTTCCTGAAGACCCAACTTCTGCAACTCGTCTTCGAAGACAAGCTTCAAACTTTACTATTATCGGAGGTGAACTATACAAACAAGCTTTCGATCACTCAAATGCCTCTCACCTTCGTGAGGCCGACAGCATTAAGAGAGGTTCACTCAGGATATGTGGAGAACACACTAGAGGAAGGGCGCTAGCCCTTAAAATTATAAGGCAAGGGTTCTATTGGCCTACGAATGAAACAAGACACCTTGAGTTCATAAAAAATATACAAGTTGTTGTTGCACTCTAACTTCCCTCACATGCCATATACAGCTCTCATCCATTCAAAGCCCGTGGCCTTTTGCTCTGGGGATTGATATCATGGGGCCTTTTCGAGCAAAGATCGTGGCAACGAAATCATTTTAGCCGACTACTTCACTAAATGGGTGGAAGCAACCACTCGCTAAAATCACGAGGTAAATGCTAAACATTTTGTTTGAAAAATATAGATGTCAATTCCTCTTCCCGCAAAGATCATCAAACGAACCTACCCATCAGTTCTTTACGCCATTTTGCAAAGATCTTCACATTCACCGCCGATACGCTATAGCACATCCTCAAACTAACCGCATACTAAAGCTACCAACAGACTATCCTTAAAGGACTAAAACACGCCTGAGAAGGTCGGTAGCTGGGTTGATCGCCTTTCTAATGTTCATTTTATCGACTACATCATGCACCTCGACCGGTGAGACACCATATAACTTGTGTTTTACGTATTATTATACCAGTAGATATCGGGGTTTCAAGTCCAAGAGTTCAATTATTCGATCATGAATATAAAAATTTTGTGCAAGCATTTTACATGACTTTTAATGAAACTAGATGATAATACCTTGTTAGAGTTTTTCTCTTATCACTTCTTGGGAAATCTCCCATATAAAAGTCCTTTTGATATTCAATTCTTAGTTATCACTAACGGTAGCATGATAGATTTCTTCTCTTCTTCCGAAGGACCAAAACAAGGAGCAATCACCTATTATGCTTTGGTATAAATGGCATCCCAACCATCATAGATTCTCATGTCACCATCAGATCATACTTTGGCACTCAACTTGACCTTTTCAATACTTCTTACTTTAATGGTGATCTCTTGGTCTTCTCAAAATTGATAATATTAACATGCAACCTTCTAGAACCGCCTTCTTGGATTACACTCTTCATCTAAACTTGATGTTAATATTAAGAAAAGCTTGATCATATTCTTGAAAAGCACTGATGAACATTTTGCTCTTGTAGATTTTCTAAACTTGAATAATGTTTAATTCTTTTATAATGCAATTGAATTATACCAAAGGATTTCTTAAATTCATAAGATTCACACTTAATTTGTATGGTGTATGGCGAAAATCAAGGCTTTTGTCTATAAATAAAATATTTATTTAACTCATATAAAGAGGTCATGCACTAAATTATTAGCCCTTAATATATGTACTTAAGAAGATTAGTGCTCCAAATTTCTCTATGATAGTGGTATTAATAAGAAACTCTACTTAATATCTTAGGAAAAGCATGACTTATTAAATCAAAAGGTGGTGTAGCTTGGCAGTCCTTCCGTTGGCATCCTTAATACAACTAGCAAGACAAAATAAATTAGCCACATTTGTGGACAAGCCTTTGGTTTAGATTTATTGTTGAGAATGGACACTTGTTCAATTTTTGATCGTTGGCTAAAAAACAATCATGTTGAGTATTTGGCCCAAGAATTAACTCCACCATCATCCTTCATATTACTTCTTCTCTTGACAAAATCATTACCCTGAACCATCTTGCCATAGTTAATTCCTCTATAAGCCTAAACCGTATTCAAAGAATTCCTTTTTTAGTGGATAATGTGAAGGTTTTCACCAGTCAACCAACCAGTCATAGACATTCTGTTAACTATAAAAACCCTTTTTGCATCGAAACCGGTGATAAACAGCTTGAACACCGATGTCAACCGATCTCGATTATATAAAACCCGTCGGTTCAATTTAATCTCATTTAATTTCTTTTAATTTTTTAATAAAATGACTAAAAATTTTTAACTAACAAGTAAACATAATATTTTAATTAAATATTTTTTAAATAAATTTAATACATCTTAAAAGCTTTATTATTAATAATATAAATTTAGCTAAATTAATTTATAATATAAATATTAAGCTATCATATCAAGATAATATTTAAGTGGGTTCAAAGGTTTTACTTGAAAAGCTATTTTCTTTTATATAAAAAATATAACACTAGCTTCTTTTATGATCTTTGATAAAATATGTTAGAAACAAGTTGAGATTTGACTTGGACTATAGGAATAAAGAATTAAATTAAAGAATTGAGATTTTAAAATATTAAATGGGCTTTTAAATCTAAAAATAAAAAATAACATTTTAATTTTTAACTTTATACTTTTATTATAAATTTTTTTTATAATATAAATAAATTATTTTAGGAATATAAAATTTATAATAATATATTATAAATATTTTACATATTATATATTATATTATTATTTATATTTTATAAAATTTAAAATAATTTTTTTACATTAAAAACTTAATATTTTTATTATAAATTATATTAATATTTATAAATCTATATAAAACTTATTCTTAATTTTTAAATATATTTAATCTACACGTATTTAGATATATATATATATAATTATATCTTACTAAATTTTAATTTGATGCTTAAATTTATAATTATTAAAAATATTACTTATATATTATTTATTTTATTTTATGTTTATCATATATTTATATTATTTCATCATTTAGTTTATTTTTAATAATTTAAATATTTATTACATCATCCGGTTCAATTCGGTTGAACAATAGAAATTTGAACTTCTCTTTCGATTCTATCTTCAATCAAATTTTCACAATGTTGATTTTTACTCTTCAGGTAACTTTTGCTCTTTACAATTCTAAAATCGAAATTCATTACCATCTTTTCTTAAACTTTTACTTTTCTTACGCAGCATCGAGGTGCTATGCATAAAAAAAAAAAATCTACTAAAATATTCTAAGTACATCATTTGACATTACATTATATTTTGAATACTTTAAAGTTTCAAATATTTGTATCCAAATGTCACCTAGATCTCTTAACCAAGAATTCTTTTGTACTTATTAAGAAAACCTAGTGTGCTTTTTTTTTTGGTGATTACATGTAGAACACTTAAAGCATTTAAATTTATTAACAACTATGTATTTTTCTAATTAAAGAACATGATCATTTATGATTTAATTGTTGGAAATTTGACAAATAAGAAAATCAGCTTCTTATTACAAATTTTGATAACTAGAAGAGAACTTGAAAATGTATGTGATAGGTATTGATGGAATTGGTCCTATCTTTAATTTCTTAAGGAGAAGGGAAAATATTTGAAGATAATTTTTTTTCAATCTAAGGTACCTTGTAGACTACATCATCATATATCATTTAATTTAAAGTTATAAGACTAATATTATATGAAATAATCTGTAAGGTCTAAACTATATCAATTAAGCATAAAAAGATCATGGGAAACAAAAAGATCATGGGAAACATAAAAAAATTATTTTCATCCAAATTTACAAATAATTTAATTTAACAAATTATAATTCAAAAATTAAATATTGTGAACTCAAAAATCAAGAAGCAAATATATATATTTCTATATTTACTGATGTCTAAAAATGCTAACAAAATAATTTCGATCGCATGAAATTAAAAGACTCAAACAAATTATATTCTATCAACAAAATGCTTATATATGCAATAACAATATTTTTTTATGATTAAATAATTTTTTTCTGCTTTCATCATTGCTCAAATTTTATGGGAATAAGTTTTACTTCAAGTATGCAATAATTGAATTATTTAATTAGGTTAAACCTCGTGATTTTTTTTTTCTTTCTGAGTTTTTCACATAAAAACTCATAGTGTCTCCTCACTCTTTATCTATATATATTTATTATATTCTTTAAATTCTTCTTAAAATTAATGCTAATGATAAAAAATGGAGATTTATAAACATACGATCAATGTTGTGTATTTATATATCTAATACTTAAGTTTTAATATTTACATTTTTAATTTTAATTCAAATATATAATTTCATTATAGGAAAGTGTTATATATGCAATATGAAATTTTAGATATTAAATTATATATATATATATATATATATATATATATATATATATATATATATATATATATATATATATATATATATATATATATATATATATATATATTTATTTAGCCCAATTGACTAATTCATTAGGTATCAATTTACTCATTGGCTTGTTTCTTATAACAAATTTTAAAACCATAACAATGATGATAGGCGACTCTAATGTTTGTTTGTATGTATACTTCATGATATCATCATCATCATCATATAGTCCATAATATCTTATATATTTATAACATTTTAGCTATGGTTTCTTTATTATAGTTGCATTTTCATTTTATTATATATATAGGTGGGTCATCATACCATCATGCACTTTGGATATTTTTATTATTATATTATTTTTGTATTTTGATCATTTAGCAAAAGAGTATAGTGAAGAGCATTTTGCTTTATCCCTTTAGTCATTTGGCAATCTATGAATAAATTTCATTATTAAATTATTGTAATGGAAGTAAAATATATATAGCATTGTGCTCTCTTCATCTAACCATAATGAAATCAATGTCGCTTTCTGTATTTTTGAGTTTGTTAAGTGTCTGAATATAAACTTGACGAGGCAGAATTTGATCATAAGATTTTAGCAATAATTTTAAAAATTTTACTAATTAAACTACTTGAGACTTGTAAAATAATTATTCTTTGCTTTGTTAAATAAAACTTGCTTAATTCTATATATATTATTGATTTATGAGAATAGAGGTGGGGGGACTGTACAGTTGAGAGCTTGAAGTCCCATACAAGAATGGATTGACATTTTAACCTTTGATAAATTGCACATCTTTTCTCACCTCTCCTTTCAGAAGCAAAAACACTTTAGAGTGATGTGAAAGGTGTCGTTAGCTACTGCTTAGCCTTAAAGGGGTCAATCCACTTATCAAGATTGATTACAATTTAAAATAATAGTTTATTAAATAATGCTTATCGTATTCAGTGAGGTGAAGATTGGTGAAGTTCGTATGAGCTTAGTACAATATCAATGTCCGTTTAATGACTTTTCTATACTACACCAATAAAGTCTTAGTTAGTCATTCTATAAAGGTTAAAAAAAACTGAATAATATAGCGTGCAGTTTGGAAGGATATTGGTGACAGAGGCCACAAAAACTCTTTAAAAAGCCCAAACTCAAACAATTAATCATCTGTGATTGTGACGCGAATAAAAGATGAATATTTAAAACTAAATGGCTTTGTATCATTTAACTTATAATTTTTGTGATGTTTTCTAACCAGATGTTTGGATATAAACAGCAACAGCTTCAGCAGCAGTATAACAATGCTACAGTTAGAGAATGCCGCAGAATAACACCTCTCGCATCTGAAATCACCCCATCTGATGAATCCAGTTTCAAGGTGGGTCGCCTCTCTGCCGAAGAAAGGAAAGAAAAAATCAACAGATACGTGAAGAAGAGGAGTGAAAGGAATTTCAGCAAGAAAATAAAGGTACTACTCACTCTTAGGCTCAATCTGTTTAGTTTGAATGAATTGAAAGGGCGGAAATGAAAATAAAAACTATAACTTAATTGAATAATTGAAATTATTTTAGACATATTTATTTTTTTATAATGATTGATATAACTTTTTTTACATATTTCTAATTAAAAGGGAATATGAGAGCAATTGCTGACTTTATTATAATATAGTTAATTCCTCTATAAGCCTAAACCGTATTCAAAGAATTCCTTTTTTACTGGATAATGTGAAGGTTTTCACCAATATTTTAAAAATCAGACCAGACCGGTCAGTTCAAAATGAAACCAATCGTAGGATGATTAACTATAAAACCCTTTTTTTGCGTGAAATGGTGATAACAACAGAACTGTCAATTCGACCGTTGTTTCAATTGAATCTCATTTAATTTCTTTTAATTTTTTAATGAAATGACTAAAATTTTTTAACTGATAATTAAACATAATATTTTAATTAAATTTTTTTAAATAAATTTAATACATCTAAAAAGCTTTATTATTAATAATATAAATTTAGCTAAATTAATTTATAATATAAATATTAAGCTATCATATCAAGATATTATTTAAGTGGGTTCAAAGCTTTTACTTGAAAAGCTATTTTCTTTTATATAAAAAATATAACATTAGCTTCTTTTATGATGTTTGACAAAATATATTAGAAACAAGTTGAAATTTGACTTGGACTATAGGAATAAAGAATTAAATTAAAGAATTGAGATTTTAAAATATTAAATGGGCTTTTAAATCTAAAAATAAAAAATAACATTTTAATTTTATACTTTTATTATAAATTTTTTTATAATATAAATAAATTATTTTAGGAATATAAAATTTATAATAATATATTATAAATATTTTACATATTATATATTATATTATTATTTATATTTTATAAAATTTAAAATAATTTTTTTTACATTAAAAACTTAATATTTTTATTATAAATTATATTAATATTTATAAATCTATATAAAACTTATTCATAATTTTAAAATATATTTAATCTACATATACATATATATATATATATATATATATATATATATATATATATATATATATATATATATATATATATAATTATATATTACTAAATTTTAATTTGATTTTTAAATTTATAATTATTAAAAATATTACTTATATATTATTTATTTTATTTTATATTTATCATATATTTATATTATTTCATCATTTAGTTTATTTTTAATAATTTAAATATTTATTACATCATCCGATTCAATTCGGATCGAATTATAAAATTTGACCTTCTCGGAGTTCTACCTTCAATCAGATTTTCACAGCCTTGATTTTACTCTTCAGGTAACTCTTGCTCTTTGCAATTCTAAAATCGAAATTCATTATCATCTTTTCTTAAACTTTTACTTTTCTTATGCAGCATCGAGGTGCTATGCATAAAAAAAAAATTATCTCAATGAGCTCATCGTAAGAGTTCAACCGACGAAACCGAGAACTCTGATTTGACAGTATATTTCTAAATGATCGACATGATTAGGCTCCACATAATAACACCTCATTAACTAATAAAGACATGCCTGCACATGGAGCTTAATTCTAATTTTCTTCATCCCTTCTTCCAGCACGACATTGACTTCAGTAGCATTCACTTAATAAAAAATCTTTCCTGATCTCATCACTCTTAATGTCCTCCACAATCATTAAAATAATGGAACACTGATTCACGGGATTAAAGTGCCCAAACTAAACACTTCATTTTATATTCTCAAATCCAAGTCTAAAGCTATAAATTTCCACTACATCGCTCTCATGCAGTTATTTCTATTTTAGATATATGGAGATAATCTCCTTAGAACGAGTCTTAGAGATGATGCTTAGAACGAGTCAAAATGAGATAAGTAATACATTTCAAAGTAATACACTGATGGAGACTGTTCTATCTAACTCTCTGGTCTTGGGGGGATTAACTTCCCGGTCTGCTAATGTCTTGTTCTCCTATTAGCTCTTATTCCAGGCCAATGGTTTAGTTTTTGGCAACCGGGGAGATCACTTGGCTGTGGTCGAACCTATTTAGCTGTTTGCCTTTACACACTCTGAGTTCACTTTTGTTTTTGGGATCCTTATTTGATCCTTTTGATCTATTTTTCTGTTATCCTGTACTTAAATTTTTCTCCCTTTGGGTAATACAATTAGGCTCAGCCCTCATTTTTCTATAAAAATAAAACAAAAAATTTTATAGATGAATTTGATTGAGTCACGCCCAACTCGAGTAAGAAGTAGTTGAATCACGTGAAAAGGGCTAACCTCATCGCTCAAAGTTAGATAAAAGCAGAAATATCGACCTTTACATGCATTGCATGATTTAAAAATTACATAATGTTTACTTTTAAATTTATCTTTAAATTAATTTCACAATCATGAGCTGAAACATATAATTTGAAAATCATACTATGAATCAACAAATATGACTCATTAGCACTTATACAAACAGACGGTATTGTTAGATGCATTTTTTTTTTTTACTCTAATTTTAATGAATTTATAATCAGTCTTAACATCTTTATAATGTAAATCTAATAATATAAAAATGGATTCAATTTGAACACAATTGAGCCTAAAATAGGCATTTAAATTATAAATAAAAAAATTCAATATATTAAATGTAAGGTCAAATCACTTCTAAATCTAAAATGCCTATTGTTAAATCTAGTCAAAAGTCACTTAATTCTGACTATTAAAATATTTAAATAAAAAATATCTATTTATAATTAAAAGAATCAACATAAACTCTCATAAAATATTTTAAAATTTTAACTAGATTTAATAAAACTCTATGCTTAATTTTGTTCTCATTCTCCACATAAAAGAGGAGTGTTATGAACATAAAACTAAAGAGCTTGTAAATCTGAACAACCCTCAAAACCTACTTAACAATCAAATATTGATCATCACTAATAATTATTATTGTCAATTATTGTCGTACGATCACCTTCACCTGATCATTGTTTTTCCAAAATCATCATCTTATCACCATTGTTTAATATTATGATCTAATTATACCACATCTGACATCCATCCCTAATCGTGTTGTCTAATTATCATCACTATTGTTGCGTGCTAGAAAACCGATTGTGGTAGGTGAAAGTTTACGCTTTATCCTTGTTTGTGAAATCTAGCACACACACGGCTATTTAAAGAGTGAACAAGAAAACTCCAGAATCTTTTACGTGGAAAACCTCAAAAAGAGGGAAAAATCACGGGGCCTAGCCCAGTAGAAATCTTCCACTATGTATTTGTTTTAGAGTACAAAATTTTCCCGATAACAGAATTACATAATTGTATATGAGAAGGGCTAACAATGGGAATCCCAAAATCAGACAACAACAGCCATATAATCACGTTGGTAGTGCTTGCTGGTAGCAGATGATGGTGACGTGGGAAAAGAAGCGGCATGAAGATCGTCAAGATGGAGAACATTGGCGAGGATCAGTGGCGGTACGGCGGCCGTGTGGTTGACTCGGTCAGTGGTGCCGCGATTGTGTTTGGAGGATTTTCTTTAGAGCTCTCTCTCCTCTCTTGCCTCCCTCATATGAAAATGAGGCTATTTATAGGTGGAGGAGTGGCGTCTCAGAATACATGCAAAATCGAACCACTCCTCTTCATGACGCCCAAAATGATTTTTGATCATATGATGCATTTTGTGTATTTGAATGCTCAAATGAAGTGAATTATGAAATCTTGGGCTTGTTAGATCCGTCAAAGGCACTCGATTTGACTATAAACACTCCATGTTTAATAGTCGATTGATAATAAGTGCTTGATCTCGATTAGTCTTGATTCAGAATCACATTGCTTTCGACATCAAGATTCATGTTTCGACTAGTGAAATTTTCAGGGTCATATCAGTTGCCTCCTATTTTTGGAAAATATTATCTCAATCATTCAAAAATA
Organism: Cymbidium sinense; assembly: GCA_021442155.1. Classification (NCBI taxonomy): domain Eukaryota; kingdom Viridiplantae; phylum Streptophyta; class Magnoliopsida; order Asparagales; family Orchidaceae; genus Cymbidium; species Cymbidium sinense. The sequence continues at coordinate 70,147,852 of CM038228.1, read as the reverse complement.
TATATGTCGAATACTTAAAAATAGCAGATTCTTCAATGAAATTTGCGGGTTCATTAACCATACATTTTGAGAGCAGTCTTCATGAGCACAGATTATGATCCGCGGAAGTGGAGTCGAGCAGCGGATGTGTCTTGGATCGACGCGCAAGATTTGAGGTTCTGACTCATCAGGAACTGTTACATGGCGTCATGGCCTATGCTGATGTGCGCCTGCTCGAGGAGCCGCCGGGAGTGGAGTCGTCGCGGCCGGTAAGTCGCAGGCAAGTCTGGGTCATCAGCCACGCTTGGCGGCGTTAGCGTCCTGGCAGCCACGTTAGGCGGGCGAGCGGCGCATCAGAAAAATTGGCGGGGGGGTGGTCGGCAGCGAAAGCGGGCGACGGCAATTATGGCGGAAGTCGGCGGTAACCAAGCGTCGGTTGGCGACGATGGTGGTACCGGCGGAGATTGCGACGATGGTGGCGTACCGGCGATAGTCGATGGCGGTGGCCGACGATAGTCGGCGGTGGCCCATGATTCTGATCACCCAATCGAGACTCGGTCCGCTCATATGCTGACTTAGTTCATCGTGTGGAAGCACAAATCTCTGCCAATGAGGCTATTAATGCCCATCGCAATTAATTTGAATAATCTACAGGAAAACATAAGAGCACCCCAGGGAATGCGGACCGACTGTCCCATCAAAGAAGCAACAAGGCAACCGTGATCTTCCTCTACGGCCCCCATATCAACGACGTGAACCATGACCAGAAAAGGAATACACGCCAATGAACACATCTCGTGTCAACCACCTGATGGCTATTCGAGATAAAGAAAATATCAAGTGGCCGCATCCACTAAAACCAAATTCAGGAAATCAGGAGCAATATTGTCATCATGGACATCTCGGAGCATGAAAACTCAAAGAAGAAATCGAGAGGCTCATTCAATAAGGATATCTACATCGATTTGTGAAGAATCAACAAGGATATACTACTGAGGCATGAAAATAACTCAAAGAAGAAATCGAGAGGCTCATTCAACAAGGATATCTACATCGATTTGTGAAGAATCAATCGAATCAAACAAGCATACCTCCAACCGGCCACAATCATCACAAAACAATAAAATAATCATCAAATAATTGGAGAAATTGAAACAATCGGGAGGACCAATACTAATCAAGTTCTCATTACCCTCTAAAAGAGAGTTAAAGAAGTCTCATATTAATCATTCCATCACTTTTAATGACTCGAACTTAGAAGGAGTCCATGTTCCTCATCAATATCCACTTGTCATCAGCACAGGGATCGATGACACATGTTATAATGTTAAGAGAATTTTGATTGATAATGGGAGTTCTGTTGATGTCTTGTTTTACTCCACATTTCTTAGCATGGGCCTGGTTAGGGAAAAGCTCCAACCCACTGGAGGACCATTATACGGGTTTGATAATTGCCCTGTGCGAGTAGAGGGGACAATCACCCTTTCTGTTGTCCTTGGTGAATTTCCTCGACAAGTGACTCATTTAATCTAATTCATGGTGGTCAAGTCAGATTCAACATATAATGCTATCTTTGGAAGGCCCCTTTCAATTTTGATGCGGTTGGTCTCATCTCAAGATAAAATTTTAACCCGTTGGAGTTGGGGTGGTGAAATCAATAGCGAATCATGATCTGCTACCATAAGCTCAATGCTCGTGACCTTGACGCCGAAGATTTTAATTTTGAGATGAAAGGAGAAAACTTCTCGTCAAGACTTGCTCTGTTGTTATCGGATGACCAGACCATTATAAACAATGCAAGTTGGATCTGCTCGGGGAACAAAGGGAAAATACATAGACTTCTTGCAATCAAGACATCTTTGCTTGGAGTCGGACATCGGGTGACCCGATGTGATCATGCACTCCTCAAGATTGATCCACATTCAAACCGATCATCCAGAAGCGAAGTTTTGCACGTCGCCTCAGGACTATTGAGCAAGAAGTTAACAAGCTTAGATGCGGGATTCATACGAGGTACATTACCCTACATGGCTAGCAAATGTTGTCATGGTTAAGAAAAAAATGGAACATGGAGAATGTGTATTGATTACTGACTCTAACAAAGCTTGCAAAGATAGTTTTCCTCTTCGAATTGATCAATTGGTTGATGTTGCATCAAATGCTCGATTTTGGATGCTTACTGGTTACAATAAAAATGGACCCAACGGATGAAGAAGCTACAACATTTCAAACATATAAAGGTTTATATTGTTACCAAGTTATGCTATTTGAGTTAAAAATCTTTGGTGCTAATCATCGCCTTATGAATAAGATTTTTAAAGACTAATAGGCGCCTGATGGAAGTATATGTGGATGACATGTTAGTAAAAGCTTGGAAGAATCACATATTTAAACTTATATGCTTTAACCTTCTTTGACGTTATAACATGCGACTTAACCCGACCAAGTGTGCTTTTGGGGTTACGTCGAAAATTTCTTTTGGATGGTAACTACCCAGGTGAGATAGAGGCCAATCCAGAAAATCAAAGCTCTCAAAGATATGACTCCTCCAAGAAAATCAAGGAAGTTCAAGCGTTTGAATGGGAATTCTTTGCATTATCTTCTAGCCGTTAGGGATATAAATACTTGTCATTCTTTAAAATATTAAAGAGAAGAAAAAATAGTAATTTTTTGGGTGATAATAAATGTCGGTATGCTTTTGAGCAACGAGGGAGTATTTAGCATCTCCATTACTATTCAAGGAGATGTTATACTTATATCTCGCAGTCTCTTCCCACATGATAAGCTCAGCTTTAGTGTGAGAAGAAAATGGGACACAACGACCAACTTACTATGTCAACAAAATTCTCTCTTATATAGAAAGTCGTTATCCACTTGCAGATAAGGTGGCTTTGGCTTTAGTTTTTTCAGCGCAAAAATTGTGTCATTACTTTCAAGTTCATACTATCAGAGTTTACACTCATTTACTATTAAGGGCCATCCTACAGAAACCAGCAGCATCTGGGAGGCTAATTAAATAGTCTGTAGAATTGGGAGAGTTTTATATAAATTTTCTACCGCAGCCTGTTATAAAGTCTCAAGTACTCACAGACTTTATAGTGGAATACACTGCCCTAACTCTAGAGGAGCTATCTGCTACATGCTTTTCGTCTCCTCAATGGACCCTCTATGTTGATGGAGCTTGAAATCGGTGGTGATGCAGAATCTTACTTATTTCCACATATACCTTAGAATATGGACTTCAAAAATTTCCTTGCTAATAATATGGTTGAATATGAGGCTCTCAGCGGGTTGAGACTCTCATTGATTTATGAAGCTCAAGACTTAGTGATCTCTCGTACTCTCAAGTTGAGGAAACTTTAATACTCATAATCCTCTGCACAATATCTCCACTTGGTAAAGTCTCTCTTCTTGCCCATTTCAAGATACATCAAATCATTCACATGAGAAGAATAATCAGTGACTCTCTTCTAAGCTTGCTACATCGCTACTGGGGATCTATTTAAGAAAAGGCATGTTGAAGAAATACATTTTCCTAGTATCCAAGGGTCATGGGTAATTCAAGCAATTAATGAGATAAAGGAACATTTGTGGATGGACCTCATCATGTCTTTTCTACAAGAAGCAACCCTTCCTGAAGACCCAACTTCTGCAACTCGTCTCCGAAGACAAGCTTCAAACTTTACAATTATTGGAGGTGAACTATACAAACGAGCTTTCTCTGGACCTTACATAAAATGCCTCTCACCTTCAGAGACCGATTACATATTAAGAGAGGTTCACTCAGGGATATATGGAGAACACTTAGGAGGAAGAGCGCTAGCCTTAAAATTATAAGACAAGGGTTCTATTGGCCTACGATGAAACAAGACACCTTGGAGTTCACAAAAAATGTACAAGTTGTTAGTTGCACTCTAACCTCCCTCACATGCCGCATACAGAGCTCTCATCCATACAAAGCCCGTGGCCTTTTGCTCAGTGGGGGATTGATATCATGGGCCTTTTAGATAGCATCGGGAAAAGTTTATCATTTTAGTCGACTACTTACTTTAAATGGGTGGAAGAACTCACTAAAATCACGGAGGCAAATGCTAAACAATTTGTTTGGAAAAATATAGTATGTTGATTCGGTCTTCCTGCAAAGATCATCACTGACAACGAAACTCAATTTATTGGAAAAGTCCTTACGTCCTTTTGCAAAGATCTTCACATTCAGTTGCTGCATATGACTGTAGAACATCCTCAAACTAACAAGCATACTGAAGCTACCAACAGGACTATACTCAAAGGACTAAAAACACATCTTGAGAAAGCTGGGGGGCAATGGGTTGATCAGCTTTCTAATGTTCTTTGGGACCATACACATGGTGGTGAGACACCATATAACTTGTGTTTTCTCATAGAAGCTATTATACCAGTAGATATCGGGGTTTCAAGTCCAAGAGTTCAATTATTCGATCATGACGGTAATGGAGAAAAACTTGACGACACGGACTACTCCACGAAACTTCGTGACATGGCCCGGTTGCTTCCCATCAAAGGGTATCGTCACTTCAAAGAGTAAAGCCTGTCCCGTATCATCGGTGACTTGGTCTAGTCTCAGCTCTGAGGCAAAGGCCCTCAAAGCAATAAACTCTCACCTCTTTAGGATGGCCCATATGTGGTTATAGTTATAGTAAAGCCAGGAACATTCAAGCTCAAGGATTCAGAAAGAAAAACTTTACCTCGAACTTGGAACACTGAGAATCTCTGAAAATATTATGAGTAATTCGAACTGCATAATTATTGCAATTTTTATTTTGTCTCGTTTGTCATTTCCTCTTCATGTAGTGACCCCACTTAGTGGGATAAAGACTTATTATTGTTGTCATCATTTCTTCTTGAAACTCATATCCGTGTTAAAATCGTCTTATGATTGTATCATCGAACTTATCAGAGTAATGAATTTATAGCTTTTTTCTTACAAGCTTGTTTCTTCTTCATTTAATCCTCCCACTTGAGAAATATACAACTCATGTTGTATCTCAGTCAGGGTATAATCAATCCCAAGGGGACTTGATCGGACCTCTTCTATACAGGTTAAAGTCATCAAGTAACACTTTGGATGATACCTAAGATAGGTCAAAAGGTCCTTGGTGGACATCCGCCATACAGTTAACGTCGTAGTAACATTTTGACAAACCTGATTGGTCAAAATCCTTGATTCAATTCAACCTCATCAAATTAGTTAGCGTCGAATAATATTCCGACCAATTACCCCGGATAGGTAAAAACAAAATAAGAGCGTATCATCTAAAAAAAATTCATTGACAACATTAACATGATGATATAAGAAAGAATCAAGATTCTGATACACACTAATAATAATACATAGATAAAAAAAATGAATCCTCAAGTGGCACTACATCATATCAGTTAGTGATATCAACGTCCTCCTCACCACTAGGAGATGTTCCCTTGAACTCACTCTCAACTCCTTCATCTCCTGAATCTGACGAAGAATCTTCAGATACTTGGTTGAGAGATAAATCCTCAATACTAGCTCCGGGTCTTGCGATGCACTAAGCGGATTCCTTTTAGGAACCCTCAGATGAAGCCCTCCTTTAAACATTGGTGATCCAAACCCTTCACTTCAACATCAAGAATATGATTACGAGCTTCCTGGACATGGTCTTGATTGATAAGAGAGTTCTTAAAATCTTCCACTACCTTCAAGGAGATTTCATTTGCTTCCACTTCTGAAATTATATGTTCCTTCTCAGAAAGACGAACTTGTAATGCTTTCTTCTCCAATTCGAGAGGTCTCTTCTCCGCTGCAAGTGCCTTGAGTCTTTTTTCTTTCTGGCGAGCCTCTGTCCTCACCTCAATCAGCTCATCACGAGTGCGCTCCACCTCCTGACACTAGAGAGAAAGAGAAGTCGACATGTTGCTTCGGTCTTGCAGGTTGATCCTCCAAAGTCGCCACTTCTTTGGCCTTAACACTATCTTTTCTCATACTGCCTTGGATATTTTCACAAATTTAGTATTCCACTCGTCTAGAGACACTCAAATGAGCCATCACTAATGTTTGAGTTACCTATAAAGAAAAAAAATCATCACAAATATTACACAAAGAAAAGAAGGGGAAAAGAAGAAAAGAAGAAAGAAGGGAAGAGCATAATTCATCCGCGTTAACGGTGTGCATATGTGATTTAACACCTCTTGATTGTGCGAGAAATGAACTCCCCATCATGAGTTGAAATAGCTAAAGTCTCGAGGGAGGCGGAACATCTTCTTCGGGATATCGTAGTCAGACATGTCTTCTTTTCTTTAGGGAAGAAACATTGCCACCACCCTGATTTCATGACGAGCTTCTTGAAAGAATCCTATGAATATGAGGAGACCTTTCATCACCTTTACTTGACCTATTTAGTGGAAAAGAATGAGATCTCCCTGCCTGGATGGAAAGGCCAACCTTGAATATTCTATCTTCAATTATATATTTGCTAATGTGACGGAACTCATGCTGTAAGCTTTCTACATCAGAAACATTAAGAGTTGCCAAGATCTCATTCTCTTCAATCAACAATGGATCTGGAAGGTCATTCAATCTTCCCCATCTCTCAGGAAGGTCCCACTCATTTTTCACAAAAAAGAATTCAGCAGACCAATTTTTAGAGGGATCCCGTGTTGAAAATTCTATCCAATTCTTTTATAGATGAAACGTCAGATCACATTTGAATCTACACACACATTACAAGAATTTAATGTTCAAAGTAACTCTCTAAAGAAGATAGTCAAACCATCGATGACCACTAAAGCTCGAAATAAAAATTGTGACAAAGCTGCACCACATATTTTGAAGATCTCAATCAACTCGGGGCAAAGAGAATCGCGTTCGCATGAAGAATCATCTCGAAAGAAAGTACCCGGTGGAGGTGAGCGATCGGACTTTTAGCAACAATGGCCATCAACTCATTAGGGAAGTGAAATTTTCTGGAACACCATTAAACTATCGATAATGGTGGATGATATATCGTCTGTGTCTTGTTATGGGTTTTCTTACGGCCATCACCTATGAAAATACATGATAAATAAAGAGGAAGAAATAACACAAATCTTTGTGAAGCGACTTACCCAAATACTTGGGCATATCCTTTTTTGGCTCACGGATAGCTTGGGATAAAATTTTTTAAGATCGTAAGATACACATACATATGAGAAAAAAAGAGAGAAAGAGAACATACTCCCTCAATGATGCTCGAAATTAAGCCAAACTTTCAATCATTCAGCGATGGTTCTAGCAGCTTCTCTCACCTTGGATTATCTGAATCATCCATTAAAGTTTCAAGAAATTCAATTTCCTACATGAAGAAGTATGAACTATGAGCCTTGATCGCCTCCAAACCAGGTCGATCCGACAAGGGTAGTCAACGCCTCTTTCGAGGGAAAATCGAGCTCCAGATGGTATGGGTCTTGATAGCCTCAATCGGTCGGTCCCATGGCTCAACGCCTCTTTCGAGGGAAAATCGGCCTTGAACTACGGGTCTTGATCGCCTCAGGCTTGACCGGACAAGGCGGTCAATGCCTCTTTCGAGGGAAAATCGAGCTCGGAGAACTATGATGGTGAGCCCCGGTCGTCCAAGACGGTGTTGCCTCTTTTCGAGGAAAAAGCCTCGTCAGTATGACTACGGGTGATCGCCTCCCAGGGTGTTGGTTCTTCGAGGAAAAAACCAAAGTATTAATACGACCCTCCTCCGAGCGAAGAAGAGAAATATTAGGTGGAAGTGTGCCTTCTACTTGGGGGTTTTATAGACCCTATAGACAAAATCGTAAAAAAATGTCAAAAAAACGCCAAAACCGTCATTTTTCTCCTGCGTCTGCCCAGCAACCAGAGCGTGGCCCGGCTAACCCGCATGGCCAGCCCTGCGCCGATTATGACCATGACCCACCGATGATGGGGCAGCGACAGATCATAGGCGCTACCTTTCGGCACCGTGCGTCCACAGCGCGCCCGTGGATGGTCAGATGTAACAAAATCTTGAACCCGCCGCGTGTCACATCCGCGCACTGCTTCTGATCATGCTTGTTTTCAGCGTGAAGATCATTCTCAAAATTTATGATTAATGGATCCAAATTTATTGAAGAATTTCTATTTTAAGTATATGATATATATTTTTGGATGATTGAGATAATATCATCCAAAAAATAGAGAACCATATGATTAAAATTCTATAAAAGCATGAATCTTAGTGTTAAAGTCGAAGTTGGCGGTGAGATCGGCTTAAAATGTCATTTGGAAACTTTGGGATATCTTAAATCCACTAAATAGCCTCGAAATATGGAGTGTTTATAATCGATCGTCTCGGCCGAAATCTAACAAGCCAAGATCACAATTCGACTTCATTTGAGCATCAAATACTTAAAATACATCAAATGATCAAAGATCATTTTGAGTCGTCGATAAAGTGGAGTGGTTCGGATTTTGCATGTATTTCTGAGGCGTCGTCCTCCGATATAAATAGCCTCTTATCATATGAGACCCAGCAAAGAGGAGAAACAAAGCAGCGTCTTCTCAACCTTCCGCGTGCCACTCGTCGCCACCGGTCCTCATCTCGTCAATCAATGTCTCTATCGTGGCACCTTTTCGGTCGATGTCACTCCCATTGTCATCACTACTTTGCTGTACCAGCGTACTACATTGTTATTCTCATTATCTGATTTTCTTCTCGGAAAAATTTTGCTCTAAAACATACATTGAAAGATTTTTTTTGTAGGCTGTAATTTTCCTCTTTGAGGTTTTTTACGTAAAATTTACGTAATTTTTCTTGTTCACTCTTTAAATGCGTATTAGATTTTATATAAGGCGTACTTTCACTCTATACTTTTCAGACAACTATCATCTATCTTTAATTTTACTATTTTCATCACAATCATAGAAGGAGCTAGAATCAAATGCATTATTTGAAAAGAAAAGTGAGCTTTTACAATCTAAATCAATATAGTGGATTATTTCTGTTAAGTTAGATTTTACTTTCAAAGTTTTTTATATAAAAATTATAATATTTCTTGAATTTTTTTTATCTATTTATGTATACAATTTTATACAAAATTAATATATAAAATTTTATTTTATTGCTTTAAACTTTTTAATATTGAACAAGTAATTAAAAATTGAAGATTAAAGAAGAAATAAAGCATCGCTAATAATATATAACACATTTAAGATCCTCAATAGTCAATTCTTCCCAAAACACCGCAATTAATCATCATTTTATAGAGGCATTCCATGAAAATAAAATGCTTTAATTTACCCCCCGCGCCTTTCCCACGTTCAACCACCTCTTCGCAAGAAGTAAAGGCGAAGGTCGTACGACCACGGTAGCGAAAGCGAGGAGAAGATGAGCATCAAGGCTGTCCTAAACCGGCCTGTGACAAGCTGTTCCGTGGCCGCCGCAGCCGCCGCTCTTCTCTTCTCTGGAGCTCTCCTTCTCTCCTCTTCCGTCCTCCGCGGCGACCGCCCTCTCTTTTGCTCCTTTCCCTCCATCCAACCTCCTACCCCAGCCGACGAGCTCCGCTCCGCCCTCCTCCACTACGCCACATCCTCAATCGTACCCCAACAATCCCGCTCCGAGATTTCCATTTCCTTCAACATCCTGCGCCGCCGTTCCCCCTGCAACTTCCTCGTCTTCGGTCTCGGTCACGATTCACCCATGTGGTCTGCCTTCAACACCGGCGGCAAGACCATCTTCCTCGAAGAAGACCCGAAATGGTTTCAACACGTGCTCCGCGACTTCTCGACCCTCCGTGCCCATAACATCCACTACCCGACCAAGCTCTCGGAGGCCAACGATCTAATACGCACGTACCGATTCGAGCCAGAGTGTCTCCCTCCACGCGCACATTTAAAAGGGAATCGACGATGCCGCCTGGCACTGGCCGATCTGCCCGACGAGATCTATGAAATAGAGTGGGATCTGATAATGATTGATGGGCCGAAGGGGTACTACGCGGAGGCACCGGGTAGAATGGGGGCGATCTATTCCGCCGCGTTGATGGCCAGGGCGAGGCGGGGAGGATCACCGATGTGTTCCTTCACGATGTTGAACGGAATGTGGAGAAGACCTACGCGATGGAGTTTCTATGCAAGAAGTACCTCGTCGAAGGTACTGGCCGTTTATGGCACTTTCAGATCCCGCCGGCGAGGGGTAACGAGACCTCAGGGGTGGGCGGGTTCTGCTGAAGCTTGCTGGTTTCTTCGATGCATATCTTGACGAGGATCAAGGGGGGCATTTTTGGCTTCTCGGAGGATCTTGATTAAAATTTTCCTTCCACTTATTCTATCTTATCTCTTCATTAAATTTACAAATGCAATAGCTATCACGTAGTACTTCGTATTTATTGTTTAGACGTGTAACTTTTAGCTTAAACCATTTGGATATTATATATATATATATATATATATATATATATATATATATATATATATATATATATATATATATATATATATATATTCAAAATACTTTTAAATATTTTGAATATTTTTAAAAATAATTATTATAATTAATCATAATTTATTTTAAAATAAAAGAAAAATAAGATACAATAAATAAAAGTGATCTCAAATAATCTCTTAGCAATTAATTTTTGTGATATATACTTAAGAATTTATTAGAATAAAATAGTATGTTGATAATTTTGAATAATTAAATATATTAAAATTTTAAATGTTTGTAATTACATATAAGAAAAAATCTCTCAAAATAATTACTTTTTATCTAATTTATTTCTTTTTATTTTAAATTGTTAATTTTGAATGAAATTTAAATTTCATTTATTAAATATTTTTAAGGCTTCTTATTAATCTCTAAGAAAAGAGAGCTAAATAGCCAAATGAAAAGTTGAGGGTATGACAAATGAAGTTTTCACTTAATTTCTAAGTTTACTTTTATTGGAAGGGATGAGAATTCTCCTTCATAATTTTTTAATGATTCCATTTCATAGTTGATATAGCATATCATGAAAAAAAACAAATTAAAAATTCAATTACAAGAGTTAAAGCTAAAATTAAGACAAGCATAAAGAATTGACTCAAATAAAAGAGCCCAAATAAAAGCATAAAAAGGGTAATAATCTTTTAATCTTTTACTATTAATTTGCTTAAGTCTATTTTCACATTCTTAAACCAAAAGCTTTCAATCAAACTAGGCAAGACTAAAAACTAGTATTGCTCTCTAGCCATCAACATCCTAATAAACTCTAACCAACCAAACCATTACTTTAGATCATTAATTCATATCTTAAGCTAACTATTCATAATTACTTTTAATCATTCATCTCTCTTAAACTTAATTTTCTAAAGAGATCTTCTAAATCAATCCAAATTAGTTCGATCTGAGCTAGTCTTAAAAGTTCTATCAAGACACCATGCTAAACCTCTCAATATTCTATTATAAATTCCATATCACATCTTTAAATATTGATCTAATGATTTATACTTTTTTTATTCTTTAATCTCACCAAAACGGCCACTTACCACTATTATATTTGGGATTCAAGCAAAATCTTCGAATAAGCAAATTTTGGTCAAAACTTTTTCAACAAAATGAATTTTTTTGTGGTGAACTTGACTTCAAGACTCGGGTGATCTCTCCAACAAATTTTTAGGTTATGGTGGTAACTATCACAATTAATACCGGATAGGTCATCGATAAAATCTATTGATACTTCGATGCTTGAAATACGAGGGTTAGTCAAAATTGGTCGATAAAGTACCAAGATCCAAGTTTTACTATTTCAGCCGTTAACATCATCAGTACAGCTCGGTAAAATAATAACTTTTCCGGATAGGTCATCCAGTTGCGTATCTCCCGTTACAGGTAAATGTCATAACATTTGGTAGCTGCCAGAATGTAAAGATTCTTCTGACCTCTTTCATGCAGTTAACGTCTTCCAGTAACATTGCGACAAACAACACCGGATAGGTCAGAATCTCAGCAGATTCAATTGTTTTCAAACGCCGTTTGACCATTAGATACCTTTCCAAAGATCTTCGGGAGATGAAAAATCACCGGTAGTTCAATTAAACTCTTACGCGGTTAATATGCATGCGGATTAACATTGTAGCAACCTGGTCGGTAAAATAGTGGATTGTTCTACCTCTCCAATTACAAGTGCGGCCAGCATAAATAATGCGATGATTATGCTCCCTAAATTCAATGGGCGATCTATTCACTTGCTTCCATGGCAGGTGGTAATTCATCCATGGTAATCAGGTGCAAATTAGCACCGATTGCGCCATTCGTATTCTAGCGGCTACTTGATCACCCCGGTGGTTGTCAGCTCTTGCGTGGCAATTTGGCCGATCATTCACCCACATCCGCCGTCGGCGGTGATCCGCAGAGTGTTGCTTGTCGCCGAATCGCCGAATTCGCGAGCCATATTTTCCTACCATAACATTCTTGCGAAGTGGGCATTGCCATCGACTTCATTGTGCGGTCGTCGATCGAGGACCAGTCGTCAAACGCAGGTATTGTCCTCGTTAACCATTATTGGTGATCGCAGCCGACAATTGACGCGGCCGACCCGCGGTTGCCGGTTGATCAACCTTGAGGTTATCGTATACTCACGGTGCGTGATTACGGGGACAATTGGTCTTTGAGGAAAGCCGAGGCACCGGTAAAGTCAAGGTAAGCCTCAGACGGTCGGTCCAGCGAGGAAAATTGATGTCTTTTAGGCAGGCCTCATTATGCTTCACGGGTTGTCGTGGGCGGTGGTCAAAGGCGGTTGACACTTTGTAGAAGAGATGAAGCTGGTATGTATGTGGGCTTGGTCGTTCAAACCGTCGTTAGGACTTTGAGGCCTAAGAGGGAAAGCAAATGATGTATGTCTTCCATATTATCTCAAAGGTCCAGAAGCGAAATCTAAGGCGACCTGATGCTGTCAGGGGCAGTGGCCTACGAGCGCAGATTAGGTCAAGCCTTGGTGAGCTTTAGGGAAAATCTAAATGATGTGGTTTGCTCAAACGGTTGGTTAAATAGGCATTTTTTACTGACAGAAAGGCAATTGAATCCATTTATGCTCGAGTTGGCTGATTCAGAATTACACCTCTAGAAGAGGAACACTATATATGAAAGTGTGATCCCTACAGGAGATTTTTTATAGACCCTTATAGGGTAAAAACATAAAATCTTTGAAAAATGGCTGAAACCAGGATAAAAGCAACTATCATAGTTGGTTTTACTTCTTCATGCTGCTACTTGCTCATAGCAACATCCTAGCTTGAATACAAGAACTTTGTAATCCGGATAGATTGATATGAAACATTTAATGGTGCATTACATATATGGATGCTTAGTGATCACAATCTTGTGCTCCGATGAAGATGTTCTCAAAATGTATGGTTAATGGACCATGAATTTAGTTGAAAGAATTTCTTATTTTCAAATTTGACATATATATATTTAGATGATTGAGATAATGTCGACTAAAATAAAGCGATGACACTTAAATACCATTGGTCAGTAATCTTGATGTCAGCAAGTTGATCTTAAGTTGCTGGCAGATATTGACAAAATATCGAAACTTTGAATATCGTTAAATCTCTAAATAGTACTTAAACATGGAGTGTTTATAGTTATCGGCGTCTCGGCAATTTGGATCTAAAACTTGAATCTCATAATTACGACATTTGAGCATTCAAATTCTTAAAATACATCAAATGATCAAAGGAGTCATTTTGAGCCGTCGATGGAGTGGAGTGGTTGGTTGTGCATGTTTACAGGGAATGCCATTTCTCATAAATAGCCTCTTGTTCTTGGAGGGGAAGAGAGAGAGAGAACTCAAAACGAAAATCTCCAACATAATTGTGTTGCCACTCGGCGATTAGCCGATTGGTTGCCAACCACGTGCGGCGGCCATACCGTGATCCTCATATGATCTCTGCCGGTCTTCCGCCGCCCTTTGTCGTCGATTAGCGTCGGCGTCATCGTTAATCGCCGTAAACCGTAGGTCATCATGGGTCTGGCATGCCCGCCATCGTATCCTTCCATGGGCCGGGCCATCCGCCGGGTCACCATTACGATCTTTAACGTCGGCGATCACGTTTCCGTCGTCCCTTCTGCTAGCAAATGTTCTGACTGAGCGTTCTTATATAATTTGTTTGCGATTGGGATTTTTAGCCTTCTCATATCTGATTTTGTAATCCATTATGGGAAAATTTTGTACTCAAATCAAATAGTAGAATATTTTACTTGAAATTTATAGGTCCGATGATTTTTTACTATTCGGGGTTTTTTAAGTACTGCGGTTTTGCTTTAAGTCTTGAATATCGTATATTTGATCATGATAACAAGGCGTAAACTTCTTATTTTCTGCATGATTGATTTTTGCATAACACATATATTTTTAAATCTATGTTTCTATTAATTCTACATATTTTTTTTAGTTTAAGTTTTGTTTGCTGTCAAAATGTTAAAGGAAAATTCTGAGAAAATGTCTGATGGTAGACAACTCGTTGAGGAATTCTCCATAAAAATTTAAGTTATAATTTTTATTTAATTTCATTAATATGATTTTTCTTTCTTTTTTAAGTTCTAACATATTTTTCCACTTATTATCAATTTGTTAAGCTATTAAAACCCTTTTAAGAGATGTTTCCACGCGGCACAATTGTATTGGGTCAACAAAGCGGGACCAAAGACAAGTAGATGCCGCATGTAAAGCGTACCCGATTGGATTTTGCAGGCCGTAGTTTTTTTTTTTTTCGTTTCGGATTCATGTCCAGTTCCGAATCCAAAAAAATCGATGGTCAAAAGGTCATCTTCCTCAGCTAGCACTAAACTCCAGCCATCCACCAAAATTGCCTTGATCCTGATAAGGGAAGAAGATTGGCACAATTTGCTTCACTATAAAGGATCATAAAGAGAAATGTAGTGTTTTCAACGAATGGATCATAATGGCGTAAACATTCACTTCACTAGGTCCAAACTAAAGTTCGCAGTGGTTACCTCAATCCGAGAATAGTCAACTTGGTTCAATCAGTTCACGAACTTCGACTGGGCTGGAGGAATGAGTTTGCTGAAGACTGCAACCTCGCTCAAGCATTGGACAGGTCAAACTACCAAGGCCATGACAGGATAATCGAGGGCTTGGTATTCGACAAGAGTTGGAGTTCGGGAGTGAGTGAAGATGGAAGCTGAAACTCAAGGGAATATTTTAAGTGCAAGAGAACGAACCTTCATTCACTGGAAATGAGGGTCCTTTTAGACCGAGGTGTCACAGAGTCATATTATAAGAGAGGTTAGCGTCCATGAAGGAACAGAGAATTGAAGAGGGAAAATAATTTTGAGGACTCCAGAAGATTTCAACAAAATTCAGAAGACTTTGGAAGAGGAATATTTGATAAGGCTCTGGATAGTATGAATCTCTAACCTATATATGAGGAGTGATAATAATCTGAACTATATATTCTCATATACAGAACCTTCTATCTATAATCTTCTTTAGGTCATGGGAGGACTATAAATATAAGTCCTCATTCCTCATTTGTGATAACAAGGAAGAAGCAACTAATGTTCCCAAATAATCTAATATTATAAAATTTTTTGCTTAGTAAAATATTTTTCATCTTTCTAACCTCTCCTCTTTAAAGAGTTTTGAATATTTTGATCCTGTGTTGCAAAGGTTAGGCTAACTTAACATCAAAAAAGAGTACTAAAGCCACACAGATGACTTGAAAAAAATCTCTCCGTGATAGAGGTCCCTGGATCATCCCAACACTCTAGGGCCTCTTATTGGAATTTTCGGCCAACAGCTGTTGGGGATGAGCCAATGGGTAATATATAGTTGCCCATGATCGCCTGAGAACTTGAAGACCACCGTACAATCAGTTATAGCTGAAACTTGGAGTGTCCACATTGGAAATTTATGGCTATTTATAACGTCAATGGACGACTGGGATGCATTCGGATATGTCCTTGATAACTCATGGGGCATGGAGAAGTGGGTGGCGACGAAGATCATCTGTAATTTGTTACAGCCCAAGAACTTTCAGCCATGGCTAAAATTGAATGTAGGAGAGATGGTCAAGAAAAACCTGGGATTTGGCTAGAGTTTTACATGTGGTCTGTTTCAGCCAAATATCAATCGTAATTGTTCGATTTGCCTGGTTTTATTATTACTATTTTTTTTTTTATGAAATTTATTATGCTTAGCACTTGGTTACAAGAACTAACTTCAGTTAATGTTCAATTAAATGAGATATTGGTTTGAAGATTTTGAACCATTAATAAGTGAGTTAAACTGGCTTTTATATTTGAATTTAGTTAGATCCATTTCTGCATCAAATAATTAAATCAGGATCATTATAATGTTTTAATTATAAGAGACATTAATTAAACTTGGTTTATTCCGATGGAGCTTCTATGAACCAATTTTAAATCATTGGCCTTTCAAAATTCGATAAAATTTTTTTATATAGTTTTTCCTTTGTTCTTTATACCTCCACTTTATTTATATTTTTCGTTTGCCACTTTTATCTCTACTTCTACTTATACCTCCATTTGTTCACATATATTCATACATATAAAATACACAAATAAATTATTTTATAGATGCACAGGGTTTTATAACTCCACTTGAATGCGCAGGCCTACACTTTCTCATTTTTTTTTCATTTTTGCACATATATTTTGATACTTAAGGATTGAATATTATCATTTTAAGTATATATAAATATTATTAAATATATTGCAGAAATTTATAAATATTAGTGGGTATAATTAACAGTAAAAATTACAGTAAATTTATATTCGTACATCAACAATCATAATTTATAAAATCATTTATATGTAATATCTAGAATAATATTTTAATTTTTTTTATTTTATAGCAAATTTTATCAAGCTCAATATACTCACTAAAATATACTAAATACTATACAATATAAAATACCTAATAAAAAATTTATTTTTAATATCAACATGTCTATAATAATTTATTTTACAATATCCATAGATTTGAGTCTATACGAAATTCAACTAAATAAAATATCAAAAATACACACATAAGTGATAAAGTTAAAATTGCATAAGGTAAATAATACCGTTCCTAGAGCCGAACAATTTTCCCAAATGATCCACGAATCAAAATAGACTTTACAACCACCAAACCTCACTTTCTCTCTCCTCTTCCTCTATTTTTCTCTCCCTCTCTCTTTCTAAAAGTCACGGTTTGGGAATGGGAGACAATGAAATTTTTGAGTGGGTGAATTGGCTTTGGATATTTTATAAGAAAAATATTTTTTTATTAATTAATATAAATAGGTATGATGATAATTATAATATTTGTTATATTTTTAATTATAACTTTATATAGATTTTCTTATATATTGAAATACATAAAAACTCTAAAAATTATGAAAAAAAATAGTAAATAAATTAAACAACATGTTTAGAACACACCAGTGAAAATAGTTTGCAAGACACCAGATGATTTTATAAAACTTGCTTTGACAAATATATATAACAAATTTATTAAGGAAGACAATTTTAATAAGAAATATTTTATTTTTTTACTTATGCTGATAATAAAAATAGATATAATAAATTTAAAATAAAGTCAAGAATATTCTACAATGTGATAGGTTTATAATTCAAGTATAAAATACATCTTAAAAAATTAATTAAATACAATAAGATAAATTTTGATATTTTAAACTTATGTCCAATCAAAATTACAAAAAATCTATGAATAAATTAAACCTAAAATTAACTCCAAAACTCAATGAAAATCAGATGGCACAAAATAAATATGCAAGTCTTACTTTATTATATAAATCATGTCATTATAGGTGGATCTAAGCACTATAAAAATAGTTGTCACGACCTCTTTGATTAGTATATGTTGGATAATTATTAGAGGGTTGCATTTACTATAATGAAATTGATTGGGCATACTAAAATTTATTGGATTAATATGTTGGCTAAAGAATGGAAGTTGGGATGAAGCATCATCAAATAAATTGAAATGAAAGAGATGTTAAGAGTAAAATATTGTCTTAGTGACATATGAGAAGACATTACATGGTCAATTATTAATTTTAAAGCATGATAATCTCATCATAATTGAATACATAAACACTTTTTAAGACTAAATTACTAGAATTGATTGTGCAAATAATGAGTAATAATTGGTCAATAAAGTATCATTATGCTTACAATGGACATTAGGAATAAACTGATTTTTTTTACTCTCAAGCCCTAAAATATGCATTTCATTATGCCATCTTGACAAAAAAAATCAAAAGAAAGTTATTATTCTTTCAAGATCCAAAGGACATGCCCCCTCCACTTCATCTCATAAATCAACTGCTCAATCTACTACACATACTAACTTAACTCATTTAATTAAAGCTCCTATCACTACAAGAAAACTACAGATTTCTGATGGAACTTTTCATTGAAAATCAACCAAAATTCATCTGTAATTTGAGATTCAGGCAAATTTCTGATGGATTGTATTTCAATGATAAAATCTTGGTAGGAAATGATTTTTGTCGAGTAAAAAATATGATGAAAAATAGTTCCCAATGGATTTCCAATGGATTTTCCATTGGATTGTTATTCACGAAGAACTGGTGGAAGGGACGTCTGAAAATGCAGTCAGAAAATTGAACTACCAGAAAATTTCTCATAGTGAGTTTTGTCGACATTTCACTGTATTCTTGGCAAAAAAAGTCTAAGTCTTGCCACTGTTGATAACCTATCGTATCAAAACTTATTGGAAAATCCACTGAAATGGCTGCTGAAAATTTGTACATAATTGAAAGAAAAATTAGAGCTTTGCATATGCTCTAATTTTTTGTCTATAGAAGAATTACAAAATAATTTTATAAATTTTCTTGTAGCTATTTCTAAGAAACTCTCAGCATCCATATATGACTGATAAATAGCTAATTTTACATATTTCTTTCATTCTAGTATTTTAAAAAAATATTGAAATTAAATAACAATTTCAAAACATTTAATTGAAACAATTTGAAATAATTGCATCTTAATAAATTATTTACAAATAAAAAAGTATAAATGAGACTTAATCACCATCAGCCTCCTTGTCGTCATCGTCGTCGTCCTCCACCTTCTCCTCCTCCACCACTGGCTTTCCTCTTCTAGCTATCTCTGCAAGTCTTCTCTATTTTAACTTCCATTCAATCCATCCGGGCTTCCATCTAAGTAGTCATCCTCGCTTCTATGTCCTTAGCCATCGCATAACACACCTTTGAACTATCTCATCGATCGACTAACTGCTCATTCTAGAGAATAAATGATGTGTATCATAGGCTAACCCCTATGAGCCTAGGACATAAATTTGTCTCTTCTTCTTTCCTCTAATAGCCTCTTTTCATATGTTGTACTTTGACTGCTCTGACTGATCACTAGAATTTCTTGTACCAGTAGAGCTTTGACTAGCAACTTTTTTAGCCTCACGTAGTCATCCTACAAGCAATTATAATGTGATTTAAATATAATAGATTTTTAATTAAATTATAATTCAAGAAATTAAGAGTTAACTTACGTATGCTCTCCATGACCAAACATTAACCACTGTTGGTCCACCGGATGTTGATGTGTTCTACTATGTAATTCAACAGTAATAGGCTCTCATCCAAGAACTTTAGCCTGTAAACATTCTAATAAAATTTTTTAATCGTGATTATAAGTTCAATTAATGAAAATAACAAATGACTTACTATCCTTTGTCTGTACTCATTGTATAGTACTGAGCCTCTAGTATGTAGGCCTATACCCCAAAACCGAGCTCAATTTTACATTGGTTGCTCTCTCTTACAAATAAAATTAGGGAGAGTCATACTCTACAAAGTTCAGCCCACACATCCTCTCCGATCCAAAGAGATCTTCACCCAGACTTGTGTATGTTTGTGCAGCATCATAGACCATTTTTTTCATAAGTTCGGGCAGAGTATGCGTGACTCGTTGAGGCACCCATGCCAACATCAACATGTGGCTCAAACTCACCATGTGAAGTCCATAACCAATAATTTGACTAGTAACCCTTAAGATACAGGTCTAATCTAACTTCATCAAATGACAAGAAAGCATGATTCTTGTGTCTCGCATATAGACATAAGAACTTTTCTTCAAAAATGTAAGAAAGAAGTTGAGATGTCATGTGCATAAAGTGCTCAACACCTAATCTTTTTTTGCTCGGATGTAATCTATTGTACATCCATGACCGCTCACTATAGATTTCCATGAGCTAGGTAAATTAAAAAGTGTGTGAATTCAATTAATAGTCCATCTCAATTAAATAAGTAGTAATGATTTCATAATCAATACCTAATTTAATGTAAAGCCCTAAGGGTCTAAGTCCTTCGCTATGAATTTTCTTACATCTTTTAGGTAGTTAGCCGTAGTAACCTCTAATCCCCAAATTCATTTATTTTATAAAATTAAATCAGACACACATTGAGAAATTTATATAGAACATTTTGATGTACTATAAAACATGGTTTCGTCACCCTATTATTAATGGTTTTAAGCGGATTTTTTGTTGGAAAATCTACTATAAAACATTTTGATGGATTATTCTGCCAAAAAATCAGTCAAATTTAAGTGATTTGAGCATGACATCCTCCACAATCGGTAATCATGTCAAAAATATTTTTGGTTGGAACATCCGTCGGTAAATCAGCCAATAATTTTCAATGGAAAGGTTTGTCGGAAATGCCGTCGGAAATCTGTAGTTTTCCTGTAGTGTATTGATAAGAGTTTTAAGAATACTAAATAAATAATTAATGTTTAATGCCAAAAAAGGGGCATATGTATGATTAAAGTAAATTATTTTTAAGAATACTTAATTATTTTTCTATAAGAAACTGAGAATTCTATAGGTGATGATATAAGGAAATTTATAATGATACACTCCTTTTTTATGAAGGTTAGAGCTCGAAGATGGTCATGAAATAACTATAATGTAATGTTTGATTGTGACAAAAAATAAAATAGAGAACTAGATAAAAAGGAATACTTTTAGTATGTATATTATATGTAAGGAGAAAAAGAGTAGGCTAATTATAGATGCTAGAAATGAAAGGATTCTCATTTCAACACATATCACCACTACAGCAGAGATTGAAGGATTGTCATTTCAACACATATCATCACTAGAGCCAATATTAAATGACACCCTGAGCCTTTTCATGTCACTTGGGTCAACCACACATCTCTACTCATCACAAAAAAGGGCCTCATCCCTATAAAGATTAGAAGTTATGAAGATCAAATTTGATTTGATATCTTTTGTATTGATATAGTCCATATTTTAATAAGAAAATCTGGGTTGTGTGACTTCAATGTGATTCACTATAATAGAGAAAATACTTTTATTTTTAAACATAATAATAAAGCCATTAAACATATTCTTATCAAACCAATAGAGAAAACACCCACCATAGCACCTTATAGAGCTAACTCTTAGTTACAACCCAAACTCGCTCAAACAAAGTGATAATCTTCACTTGATTATCATAGAAAAACATATTTTAATTATTATATTGTCATTTCAAATTATAATTCCAACAACTCTATTATGTTTATTTTTATGAATTTAATAATCAAATTTTGAACATTAAAAAGGGAATTCTCTAATTTGTCATCTCTACTCTTATTGTAAGTGAAAGAAGTAACACTTAAGTTAGACAAATCCCATGCACCTGATGTGATACCTCATTTTTTTTAGAACCTTTAACAAAGAGAATTTATGTATTAACCTAAAAATTGGTTTGTTTTTTTCTTACATATTCCAGTTATCTTCATATGATTCATTATATATAGTGAAAGAATCAAACAAAACTTTTCAATGTTCAAGTTATCTTAAATTGACCTCACCAAAGAGTTTATAGAAGTAAAAATTTTTATGTCTAACTACTTGTTGATCTCACTTTTGGGAGCTCTCTCAACTTCCTCATCATAGATCTAACACTCTTGTAGACACTAAGAGCTCCTTAGTCTTAAGACACTTCTAGCGATTAGGTGAACACTTAACCTAATTCTAGAGACTTAGAAGAGTTAGCCACATTTGGGAAGACTTGCCCACCCTATAGCCTTAAACTCAATCCTTGCTTTCTTCTTTCAAACCAAACCTCAAATCCCAATCCAAAATCATAAATCCCATCCCAAATCAGATGATTGAAACCAATGATTGAATTCAAATTCCAAATCCTTTCTAAGCCCTTTGATTTTATCCTATGGACTTACCTTAACCAAATTGATCAATCCCAAACTCAATTGATTTTCTCAAATAACAAATTCGATCTCAAATCAAATCCCAACCCAAATCATAAATCCAATCTCAAATCAAATGATTGAAACCCATGATTAAATTCAAACTCCAAAATCCCTTCTTAAGCCAAATGAACCACCTTCACATGCTTAGCCAAAACCTCCTTCAAACCAAATCAAATTTAGTTGATTTCTCTATAAATCAATCATTCCTTCATTTATATTCACAAATATAAATGAAATCTAAGTTCAAATCATTCAAATCAAATCAAACTAAATCAAACTAAATCATTTCTCAACTTAAGCCCTTTTAACCTACATCCCTCAATTTGGTCAAATTTACTTCCAAATCACTCCAAACCCAAGTGATTTTCTCATGAACGATTTATATTTTCATTTATATTCACAAATATAAATGAAATATAAATTCAAGTGGCCAAAACCAAACCCAAATCAAATCAAATTCTCAATTTCAGCTCTTTTAGCTAATTTCTTGAACTTGGCTAAATGATATCCAAATCAACTTAAAACCTATGGATTTCTTCATGATTCAATCACTCCTTTGATCATTGTTTCAAATATAAACACAAATCATAATTATCAATCCAAACCCAAGTCAACCCAAGTCAAGCCCATGTTGACCCCTAACATGAAATTGTCATATGAACCAAAATTCATTTGACTACAAACCACTTGCAATTGGATTTATATTTCCATCCTAAGTCCATATGTGAGTTCAATTAAAATTGAATCAAGCCATGATCAAGCTAATTGACTCATTTACGTCCACTTGACCAAAAGTGACTTAAAAGATATTTTTGAGCCAACTTCTAATTCAACCCAAATTGAATTGAACTAAGCCCATCCAAATCCCCTATCATGAGTACAATCATCTAGGTTAATCAATTATCTTGAATTGGGTCAAACCAAGTCAACCTAGCCCTTTGACCAAGTCAACACTTAACCCAAATGAAACCCAAACTAATCAATACCCACCATATACTAAATTGATTGAAACCATCACTCAAACCCACTCATAATCAATGATTGAACATACCCAAATCATCAATTGAGCTAAACCAAGTCTAATTGGCCATTTGACCTAAGTTGACCCAAATTGGCCTAAAAAGCCAAAATGAGTCAAATCAGGATTTGAACCAAATTGATTGCAACCAATGGCTCAAGTTCAATCCAAATCACTTATTGAACTTGACCAAAGCCATGATTGAGCCCACTTCAATTGGTCAACTTGACCTAGCCTAAATTGACCTAAAGGGTCACAAAAAATCCAAATTAAATCCAAATTAAACCGAACCAAAACCTACAATTACTTTCAATCAACCAATTGAACTTGACTCAACACCTAACCCAACCTAATTTGGTCAAATTGGTTAAATTGGTCAACTTGACCCATTTGACCCTTTTGAATCCAAATGAGTCAAATTCAAACCTAAGCCAAATTAATTGGGCACAGGTTTCGTCACCTTATTATTAATTGTTTTAAGTGGATTTTTTTTGTTGGAAAATCTACTATAAAACATTTTGATCGATTATTCTACCAAAAAATCAGTCAAATTTAAGTGATTTGAGCATAACATCCTCCACAATCGGTAATCATGTCAAAAATATTTTCGGCTGGAACATCCATCGGTAAATCAACCAATAATTTTCAATGGAACGGTTTGTCGGAAATGCCATCGAAAATCTGTAGTTTTCCTGTAGTGTATTGATAAGAGTTTTAAGAATACTAAAGAAATAATTAATGTTTAATGCCAAAAAGGGGCATATGTATGATTAAAGTAAATTATTTTTAAGAATACTTAACTATTTTTTATAAGAAACTGAGAATTCTATAGGTGATGATATAAGGAAATTTATAATGATACACTCCTTTTTTATGAAGGTTAGAGCTCGAAGATGGTCATGAAATAACTATAATGTAATGTTTGATTTTGACAGAAAATAAAATAGAGAACTAGATAAAAAGGAATATTTTTAGTATGTATATTGTATGTAAGGAGAAAAAGAGTAGGCTAATTATAGATGCTAGAAATGAAAGGATTCTCATTTCAACACATATCACCACTAGATCAGAGATGAAAGGATTGTCATTTCAACACATATCATCACTAGAGCCAATCTTAAATGAACCACACATCTCTACTCATCACAAAAAAGGGCCTCATCCCTATAAAGATTAGAAGTTATGAAGATCAAATTTGATTGATATCCTTTGTATTGATATGGTCCATATTTTAATAAAAAAATCTTGGTTGTGTGACTTTAATGTGATTCACTATAATAGAGAAAATACTTTTATTTTTAAACATAATAACAAAGCCATTAAACATATTCTTATCAAACTAATAGAGAAAACACCCACCATAGCACTTTATAGAGCTAACTCTTAGTTACAACCCAAACTCACTCAAAAAAAGTGATAATCTTTACTTGATTATCATAGAAAAACATATTGCTAATTATTATATTGTCATTTCAAATTATAATTCCAACAACTCTATTATGTTTATTTTTATAAATTTAATAATCAAATTTTGAACATTAAAAAGGGAATTCTCTAATTTGTCATCTCTGCTCTTATTGCAAGTGAAAGAAGTAACATTTAAGTTAGATAAATCACATGCACCTGATGTGATACCTCATTTTTTTAGAACCCTTAACAAAGAGCATTTATGTATTAACCTAAAAATTGGTTGGTTTTTTTCTTTTTTACATATTGAGGTTATCTTCATAGGATTCATTATATATAGTGAAAGAATCAAACAAAACTTTTCAATGTTCAAGTTATCTTAAATTGACCTCACCAAAGAGTTTATAGAAGTAAAGAATTTTTATGTCTAACTACTTGTTGATCTCACTTTTGGGAGTAAGCTCTCAACTTCCTCATCATAGATCTAGCACTCTTGTAGACACTAAGAGCTCCTTAGTCTTAAGACACTTCTAGCGATTAGGTGAACACTTAACCTAATTCTAGAGACTTAGAAGAGTTAGCCACATTTGGGAGGACTTGCCCACCCTATAGCCTTAAACCCAATCCTTGATTCCTTCTTTCAAACCAAACCTCAAATCCCAATCCAAAATCATAAATCACATCCCAAATCAGATGATTGAAACCAATGATTGAATTCAAATTCCAAATCCTTTCCTAAGCCCTTTGACTTTATCCTATGGACTTAGCCTTAACCAAATTCGAATCAATCCCAACTCAATTGATTTTCTCAAATAACAAATTCGATCTCAAATCAAATCCCAACCCAAATCATAAATCCAATCTCAAATCAAATGATTGAAACCCATGATTAAATTCAAACTCCAAAATCCCTTCTAAGCCAAATGAACCACCTTCACATGCTTAGCCAAAACCTCCTTCAAACCAAATCAAATTTAGTTGATTTCTATAAATCATTCCTTCATTTATATTCACAAATATAAATGAAATCTAAATTCAAATCATTCAAATCAAATCAAACTAAATCAAACTAAATCATTTCTCAACTTAAGCTCTTTAACCTACATCCCTCAATTTGGTCAAATTTACTTCCAAATCACTCCAAACCCAAGTGATTTTCTCATGAACGATTTATATTTTCATTTATATTCACAAATATAAATGAAATATAAATTCAAGTGGCCAAAACCAAACCCAAATCAAATCAAATTCTAATTTAGCTCTTAGCTAATTTCTGAACTTGGCTAAATGATATCCAAATCAACTTAAAACCTATGGATTTTTTCATACAATCACTCCTTTGATCATTGTTTCAAATATAAACACAAACCATAATTATCAATCCAAACCAAAGTCAACCCAAGTCAAGCCCATGTTGACCCCTTTTGACTTGAAATTGTCATATGAACCAAAATTCATTTGACTACAAATCACTTGCAATTGGATTTATATTTCCATCCTAAGTCCATTTGTGAGTTCAATTAAAATTGAATCAAGCCATGATCAAACTAATTGACTCATTTAGGTCCACTTAACCCAAAGTAACTTAAAAGATATTTTTGAGCCAACTTCTAATTCAACCCTAATTGAATTGAACTAAGCCCATCCAAACCCCATATCATGAGTAATAATCATCTTAGGTTAATCAATTATCTTGAATTGGGTCAAACCAAGTCAACCTAGCCCTTTGACCAAGTCAACACTTAACCCAAATGAAACCCAAACTAATCAATACCCACCATATACTAAATTGATTGAAACCATTGACTCAAACTCACTCATAATCAATGATTGAACATACCAAATCATCAATTGAGCCAAACCAAGTCCAATTGGCGATTTGACCTAAGTTGACCCAAATTGGCCTAAAAACTAAAATAAGTCAAATCATGATTTGATCCAAATTGATTGTAAACCAATGGCTCAAGTTCATTCCAAATCACTTATTGAACTTGACCAAAGCCATGATTGAGCCCAATTTAATCAATTGGTCAACTTGACCCAACCTAGCCTAAATTGACCTAAAGGGTCAAATTGGCCAAAATCCAAATTAAATCCAAATTAAACCAAACCAAAGCCTACAATTACTTTCAATCAACCAATTGAACTTGACTCAACACCTAACCCAACCCAATTTGGTCAAATTGGTTAAATTGGTCAACTTGACCCATTTGACCCTTTTGAATCCAAATGAGTCAAATTCAAACCTAAGCCAAATTAATTAAAACCAATTGAACCAAAATATCCCAAATCATCATATGAACCTAACCCAAGTCTTGGTTTGACCCAATTTGACCAATTGGTCAACCCAACCCAACCTAACCCAAATGATCCTATTTTGACCAAATTGAGCCAAATCACCCAAAACCACTTTTTGGAACCTTGGTGGCTGACCTAACCTGACCTAAATGAACCCTAGGTCAGGCCCAAGTCAGCCCAAATCCATGTGGGACCCAACCCAAGGGTATTAACCGATGGACACCCTCTCTTTGCATTTGGATTCTTACTTTAAATGGAAAAGTCCACTTTGCCTCCCCCATGGCAGCCATCAAAGTGCCAAATAAGGAACTCCTAGACCACCTTAGCCCACCCTAAGCCATCCTAGCACCTGCCATAGACCAAGGGAAACAAGTCAAGCCATTCCCCCTCATGGCTGAACCCAATGGATGCAAAGAAGACCAATCCCACACAATCTCCCCATATCAAGCCTTGAGACTCCTACCACCACTTCGTCCACTCATGGCGTGCCACATGGAGATGACGGCGACTCCTTCGATTATTCGACTACGGCCAATCGACAGATTTTGTGGGATCGATCTCATTCGTCCATCATGGGAAATTGAGGGGTATAACCCCTCAATTCGAGCAGGATTCGAGATGAATTATTTTTGTGAGACTTCCTAAGCCCATTTTGAAATCCCACAGAGCTTTCTAAAGCATCCCAAGCCTTCCCTTGTCAGCATCCCTCATCCCCGAGCAAAGAGAAAACAGGACACCACTCTTCCAAGCAATACTCCTCCTCCTCTAAATCAAACTTCAATTCCTTGCACCCACACCATTCTTGTACTCCATCGAAGCCAACCGAACCGTCTCCAAGCCTTCCTGAGCACCAGAGATTGGAGTTTGATTAGAGCTGAAGCCTTCACACACGTGGATTGGTCGACCAAGCACTCTACCCCAAATCAAGCTCAAAGCTTCTCAACTAGGCGAAGCTACCTCCGTCGATCCACCACAAGATATTAGCTATGGTGAGGTAATTTTACAAACCGAGCCTTGTATGAAAAAATCGCTTGGTATTTTATGAAGAAAATTCGAACGTCATGTATTTTTACCAGTTGGATGTGTGCACCTCCCCTCCCTAAAGGTGTGGGACAAATTTGGTGGCAATCTGTACTCGGGTGAGCTCGAATCAAATGGGGAAAGATGGACGACATCCTTCTTTTGCCGCTCGTGAACGGGATAGATCATGAGCCATCCATTCTACATGATTGGAACGAACGACTCTGATCAAATCCTGCGTTAGATCTCTTGATTCTCTTCCTAAACCGTGGATCTGATTGTGGTCATCCCGATCATGATCGACGGTCTACGAAAGTGTGCTGTCACCATCCGAGTCCTTGATGTGACAACTTAAATAGTGAATCCCATCGCACTACATGGAAAGCGTGCTGCATCAGCTGCCACATGGCACGATGGGATTAAGGCTTTAATTAGGCCTAATTAATCTATTTTTAAGCCTGAAACTTTCTAAATTCATAACTAATCCTAGAAAAATCCAAAAAAATACGAACTTAGGCTCATTTTAAAGATATTGCAGAGTAGAATCTAGAAAAATTATTATTATTAAATTTTGAACAGTAATTTTGGCTTAATTAAGGTTTAATTAGAAATTTAATTAACTTTATGGGTGTTTAGGGGGATGACCTTTGCCTTCTCTATGTTTCTAGGATTTTTATTGGTTGCTTAATTAAGAAAATTAATTGATTAAGTCTTAATCACTCTCTTAATTTAATTAGTGATAATTAGTGAATGAATAGTGGATTAATTGAATATTTAAGCTTAATTACCTTTGTTGAATAATAAGGGAACTTAGGGAATGTGATTGGGACATTTTTCCTAATTCATTTCCTAAGTTTTTCTTCATTTTTTTAAATTTAATTAATTAATGATTAATGAGGTAATTAAGTGCTTAATTAATTAATTAATCTCCAAGACAAAGATCATAGCCTAAGTAATCAAATATGGGACTTAGGGATTGAGATTAAGACCTCTTTCTTGATCTCTCTCCTTAAGCTAATTCCATTTCATTAATTAAAAATATTTAATGCTTAACTAAATGGATTGATAAGCTTAATTAACTCAATATAAAATTCACTTCACAATTAATAACCTTTAATCCATCTTGGGTAGCTCTTTGGCTGTTCAATAGCCTAAAGAGAGAGAGATAATGAAATTATGGTTAACTCACATGTGTGAGAAAATCATAAAAGTAGTTAAGTGAAGTTCCTCATGCTTAATTAACTATTAATCATGAGTCAATTGCATTAGACCCCTTTCATTTCTTAGGAGCATTACAATTTTATTTTTCACGTGGTTGCATATCATATTGGCTCATCATTAATTAGTTAATTAACTTAAGGTGATGTAGGTGGTGATGTAGGTAAGGGTTAATTAATTGACTTAATTCATACCCTAACCTAATTAAGACATAAAATCAACTTAATTATTCTTCATTAAATCAAATTAACTCACACATGGGGAATGGGATTACGATTAGCAAACCTTCTTCACTTTTCTTAAACCAAATCAAATATGAAAATGAAAGACATTAAAGAACTTTGGTTTGTTTTAAATAATCTCATTTAGTTTGATTGTCCTTATGACTTAGTTGATTTGAATGAAATCACATGCTTGTGTTGTTTTATTTCCTTCCATTCATGCTAAATGTTGTATGTTATATGTACTCATGCATTCATGTCTTTCAAATTAATCAAACGAAAATGATTTTCTTTAAGTCAATTTGCATGTATTTATTTAATTTAAGAATATGTGTGGCTAATATCACTATTAAATCTCAAACATATTTTCAAAAGCTTACTAATTATTGAATATACATATATATAGTAAATTTAGTTATATATACATAGGAAATGCAAGTGAATATAAATTTGATGTATGAAAATAAAGTCTATTCTTTATATTCATGCGTTGATTTATATAAGTAAGAATATTAGTGGTATATTAGTCTGGACATCCAGGGACACATGGCTTTAAGTAGCCCTAAGGAGGTTCCTTCTTCATTCCCTTTATGTAGAACAATGGCGACATACCTGCTTGATTTCATTCCGGTGCATTTCAACATTAGAATTTAGATAGAGCTTTAATTCATTTATACAAAATAAATTAATCAAATCAAAATACAATTTTGCATGGCTTTCTACTCTTGTAGTTATTTATACATCCACATGTATCTAAGAATATCGGTATATTAGTCTAGACATTCTAGGGACACATGGCTTTAAGTAGCCCCAAGGAGGTTCCAACCTCATTCCCTTGGTGCAGAACAATGGCACCATACTTACTTAGAACTTTTATACATGTGGATGTGTACTTAGCTAATGAATGAAAACTCCCTTTTTCTATTAAAAAGACATGCATTCAAACTTTGCTTAATTTGTTGAGTTGAGTAGTCATATGATTTAAAGTTCTTTCCTTATGCTTTTGATAATAATTTAGATAGAGCTTTAAATTAATATGACAAAATCATTCAACCAAATGAAATATTAATTCCAAATACATATGCTCACATTCATCATCTAAGTGTGCTAAGATATAAATTGCATGTATAGCTATGCTTAGGCTTTAATCATATGCATGATATACATGATGGAAAGAAATGAATAAACATGTGTTATGTGAAAATAATTCATTCAACTAACCTTAAAATGTCTTTATTGAATGAGCTTATTTAAAGTGAACCTAAACTTAGGAATAATTAAAACATATAATAAGTCATTAACTAAAGAGAATCGATTAATTAATTTGCTTTAGATGTGGGTTAAGGTAGGGATAAAAGAGAGTGGTCCTCTCTTTCTTCTCTTCATAACACTTAGTTATTTTGTGTAGGTCAATGAAACAAAAGAAACATTAAGTAAAATTTACAAATTAATTAAACCACTTAAAGAAAAACCACCCTTTAAATTGAATCTTTTTCATATTTAGGAAATCTTAACTCTAAAATCTAGCTAGGATATACCACATAATCCTTAACACACACACACACTTGATTAAACCACCACTTCTATCTTTGTGTTAGGGCGGTGCATGATTTGATGTATATTTTGTTTCATGATGCAATGTTGTAGACTGGATGTTAGGGTATATGGGTCATAGACTAGATGTTAGGTCGTGATTAGCCTAATCATATTTTCTGCAGGAGATTATTCTTAAAGGGGTCCTTAAAATAAATATAAATATTTTGTTGTGCAGGTTGCTTAACCCCTAAGCATAATCTACATTATGACATGTGGACTTGGTTACCCATGTGTCGGGTGCTAAGTCCAAATTATCTATATAATTGCTTGGGTTGTATGGTGTGTTTAGCTAACACTTATTTTGTAGGTGTAGTTAGATTTACTTTTCCTATTTTTGATGTAATTTTATATTAGAATTAGGATTTCTATGGGGCTTAAGATAAATATTGGTTATAAGACCACGTCTTATGTACCATGTGATCCTATGGAGCTTGATCGACCAAATAAAAGAAGGAAATAAAGGAAAGAAGGAGCTTTAAAGATTTGAAGATCCCCCATAGCTCCCATTCATTTGTGGTAATTAAATTATATTTATTCTTTTATTATACCGGGTTGTATAAAAGTAAAGCTCCCATTTCTTTTTTTTTTTTGGTGGTACCACTGCTTATTCTTTTGAGTTAACATTATAAAATTATTTGATGATTTGTTTAACTTGTGCATTAGAAAAGCATGTCTCTTCATAGTTTATTTGTGATTGGTGATTGTTGTATGGCTGGATCCATTTAGGATCTTAGGATAAAAATAAATTTTCTACCTCAATAATAACTCATAACTAAGCTTTTAAAATAACTCATAACCTCATATAAAGCTTAGGTATTAAATCAAGATAATAAAAAATATTTAGCAACCCCTTAGTTGGATGTTGTATGTCTAACATCACACATATCATCTTGTTTGTCTCTGGTTAAAAGAGGGCTTCCATCTTTGCTTGATAGAATGGGCTTAACCTTTGAGAGCCTATGATGGAAGAACACCTCTTTCTCTTTTGATTTAGCCCATAATCAATTTCACCATGCATGTAGGCATATAAAGATCTTATAGCCTGTGTCAAAATAAAGAGTCAAAAATCAAATAAAACTTGGTAAGATTTGCATTAGACTAAATCATTATTCATACCACTCATGCTCTAGTCTCTTAGGGAGTGGGTTTAAGGACTTTAGTTTTTTTCTAAATAATAACAACCTAGCCATCTTGCAAAAGCATATGACTTGACCACATGGTTTTAAATCATAGGAGGAGGCGGCTCAGGCAATTATAAGTCCCAATTGGTGTTTACTCTCTTATGGAGGTAAAGAATATACCCACTTTCACCTTAGATTTAGGCCATGCTTTGGTCCTCATCAAAGCTCCCTAGATTTAGGATCCGAGGTTGTTGTTTTCCTTTGGGCTATAAGCATAAATCCTCACCTCTTTGGCATTTCCACAATCTTATATTATGAAATCATAATTCCTAAATTTCTAATAAAATTTCAACTCAAACACATAATTCTCCTCAAATTCAAATATATAAAGCCCAACTATAGGATAGTTTGTGATGCTCACTAGATTTTCTAGTATCATGAGCATCCCCTACTCATTTCCTTGATTTAGATAATAAGTCTTTTCTTTTGATCTATCCCATTTGATCTTCCAAATATAATCAATTTATTGATAGTCCTATCTTTGAATTCTTTGGAGACAATAATTTCTTACTTTAATCGAGATTATTCTTAAGAAATTTACCTTCTTAAGGATGTAATTAACTAGGGCTTGCCCCATAGAATAGAACTTTAGCAATAAACATCTTCAAAAAAAATCACTCCTTGTAAGTCTAGAACCTATTGGGTTTCATATAGTGAAAAATAATTAATTCATGAAAGGAAATGACAAAAATTTGAAACCTCCTTACCACTAGCTTGGTGAGGCAAGGTTCATCTTAATGGTTAAGAAAATAAAATCTTTTGCAAAATATTACTT
Organism: Cymbidium sinense; assembly: GCA_021442155.1. NCBI lineage: Eukaryota > Viridiplantae > Streptophyta > Magnoliopsida > Asparagales > Orchidaceae > Cymbidium > Cymbidium sinense. The sequence continues at coordinate 70,114,850 of CM038228.1, read as the reverse complement.
TCTAAAAGAACCTTTCACAAAATTTATTTAACCAAACCTCACCTAATAGTCCCTATGATTATTACATGGAGGTTCTTTTTAAAATTAAAATCAAAATCACCTTTTCAAAAGCACATTTTGGAAAATGTCAATATTCATTCAACATGTTCAAAATTGTTGAATGAGGAGTCTATCTTCAAATAAAATCATAGCATAAAATTGAAACTCCACTTAACATATTTCATACATGCTAAAGTCGAGGTTTCCATCTTTTCAAAAAGCACATTTTTGAAAATGGCCATACCCATTCAACATACTCCAAATTATTGAATGAGAAATCCATTTTTCAAATAAAATCATAGCATAAAATTGAAACTTCACTTAACATATTTTACATATGTTAGAATTGAAGCTTACCTCTTTTCAAGAGCAAGTCATGCCATATTTGATTCCCACTTAACACACCAAATTTGTTTAAGTGAGAGGTCTCATTTTCAAAAACATAAAATCTGGTATTCACTTAATATACTCCATTTGTTAAGTGAGAGTCTCATTTTAAATATACAAATTTGGCTTTCACTTAACATATTTCATTTGTTAAGTGATAGTCTCATTTTCAACATAAAAAATTTGGCTTCCACTTAACATACTCCATTTGTTAAGTGAGTGTCTCATCTTCAACATACAAATTTGGCTTTCACTTAACATACTTCATTTGTTAAGTGAGAGTCTTCTCAAATTTTTATTTGGCTTCACTTAACATACCCATTTGTTAAGTGAGAGTCTCATTTTCAAAACAAACAATTTGCCTTTCACTTAACATACTCCATTTGTTGTAAAAGTCTCATCTTCAACATACAAATTTGGCTTTCACTTAACATACTCCATTTAAGTGAGAGTCTCATTTCAAAACATAAAATTTGGCTTTCACTTAACATACTCCATTTGTTAAGTGAGAGTCTCATTTTCAACATACAAATTTTTTCACTTAACATATTCCATTTGTTAAGTGAGAGTCTCATTTTCAAAACATTCAAATTTGGCTTTCATAACATACTCCATTTGTTAAAGAGTCTCATTTCTACAATGCTTTCACTTAACATACTCCTTTTGTTAAGTGAGAGTCTCATTTTCAAAACATACAAATTTGGCTTTCACTTGACATACCACATTTATTAAGTGAGAGTCCCATTCTCAAATATATATCATATCACATTTGGTTCTTACTTAACATACCATATTTATTAAGTGGAGAACTTCATTTTCAAATCAAACAATCACATAATCAATCACCACAAGTAAGAATTTTTCATAAAATTTTCAAAACATATAATCATAACCTTTTCCTAGCATACCTAAATTTGCTAAGTAAAATTTTTCAACATCAAATATTTTCAAACAAGATAGCAACATAAACATCTTCAAATATCTGAACCCCATCCAACCTATCTAAATTGGTTGAGTATGGATTCTAAATCAAAATCAAATGGCAAAGACTCTCCTCATCGTATCAAAATCTCTCCACTGAACCCCACTTAACATATTTGAATTATTGGCGTGGATTCAGGACTCCAAATCTCTATTAATTTCTTGGCATAAGTGCTAAAGCAAAAATCTGACTCAAGTTACATTTCAACACATGTAGAGATACGATCAGACCAGCGTTTGTTTTCACAATTGGTATGTATGGCCTCCCAGTTCATCTTCACATTAGATGGATTTGGCCGGATGAGGGCCTCCAACTCCACCAGTTTTCTTGGAGGATTTGAGAGGCATTACCTTTGAGGGACCCTCTATAGGATGAGGGATGGGGTAAGCGTCATTAGCATTGACGCCTTTTAGATTCTAAGTATCCTTTCTTGAAGAGAAAGGTGATCGAGGTTCCACCAATCAATTTAGTTTCCACAGCCGCTCAGGTGCATGCTAGCACCTCCTCATTGGTCCCCTCCAAGGGGAAGGCTATCTTAGCTTCAAAGATAGTTTCGCTTACCTTTGAGTATGATCTAGTTCTCACACTACCTTACTCAACCTGACAACAGAGCCGCAAGATCAAGTACACGCAGAAATAGGCGCATCATCCCATAGAAAGGGTTCACCAGGAGGTCTCCATTCGGCAATAAGTTTATCCCCTCTCGGCATCGGATGGAAGAAGACTACTGAAGGATAGGCGCATCACCTCCACGCTACAATGGTTTTGGCTGGGAGAGGAAGTCTATGTCATGAGACGTTACTACACTAGGTTGGTAGAGCATACAAATACTTAGAGTCTGGCACATTATTTGACTTGAGGTCGATCATCCTAGGTGTTATCAGGTGATTATAGATAAAGAATCGAGGCCGGGGCTTAGGGGGTAGGGGCGACAAGGTTTTGAGCAATCGATAATCTCCTAGTTGATTTCCCGGTCATGCCACGGGGCCAATAGGATTGATAGTATAGTGTTGACGGGTACTACCAGTCGCAGGGGGAAAGCCTCAATGAGGGTGGATTCGGTGTCATCTCCACCACACCAATCCACCCCTCACCCACCATCACCAGTTTAGGTCTTGCCATCCACCGTTCCCACAAAGGCACATAAGATAGCTTCTGGGGAGAAGAAAGCCCCTTTGGTGATCCGGCTACGGACAAATTCCACTTCATCTACTCCACCAACTTAGGTGAGGGCAAGTTCCCCTACTCAACCCCCCCCCTTACCTCGGTCTTGGTGAAGAAGGAGTGGTGATCCTGCAACGTCGTGGTCGCACCACCACCACCACCGCCACCACCATCATAGCCAGTGATAGCGGTAGTAATAGAGGGGGAGGAAGACAATTCTATAGTTCCCATGACCGTGGACCCCCTAGAGATAGCACTACACCGATAGTGGGCAGTCATGAGCATGTATCTTCTAGTGAACACAGTACTCCCAGAGATAGCACTTCAGTGGTAGGCAATATTAGATATATTTTTGTTAGTGACCACAACCCTACTACTAGTCAGCCATGAGTATTTGTGCCGGCACAGTCAGATCTTTCCTTGGATGAGATTGTAGCCGCTTACTTTGTTGAGAAGAGGGAACTCTTTGGCAGTGATTGCACATATTCCAAGGATGAGAGGATAGCATTTGATTCTGATGAGGATGATCTTCTTGAGGATTCAGTCGAAGTCCACATGGTAGATACTAAGAGACTAGTAGAGTTAGGAAGGTATTATAGTTGAAGAAGATGACATCGTCCATTCAACTCAAAACCTCCTCCACTAACTTAGGCAGAGGGATGATCATATTGATAAGATGGGAAAGAAGATTGAGGAGTTGATGATATTGATGTCAGCATTTTAGAATTCAGCCCTTGTGTCACAACCTTCTCCCATAGCAGCCGATAGAGTAGAATTGGCACATACCTCAGATCATCCTAGGTGCATTCCCGCAGAGGAAGACAGTGGTAGCCTACATAGGAAGGTAGTGGATAGCACCTCCATGCATGAGAAGGTTATCAAGCAGTTGGTAGAGCAACAGGTGAAGGATGTGTTGGCATAAGCCCGAGGTGGCTCATTTGTTCCAAAGGGTTGACCATACTTAGAGGAGTTCGATGTATTCTAATATCCTAAGGGCTTTGTACCTCCTTCCTTCAATATTTTTGATGGTAGTGGAAAACCCTCACCAACACATTGCACATTTTAGGGCCAGCTGCTGTAATGCCAGAGGTGGTGACACCCTTCTTTTTAGAGTGTTCATTAGTAGTCTAGCAGGGATCGCATTTGACTGGTATGCTGAACTATCCAACAATTGGTAAAGATATTTGTTGAGTTGGAGCACCTCTTCATTAAGATGTTTGTTAGAGCTCATCAAAGGGTTACTGTAGGTGATCTTGTTGTAGCGATGCAAGTCCCCAATGAGTCCCTTGTTGATAATATTCTTAGGTGGCAAACACAGTATGAAATGCGACCACGTTATGCAATGCCACATAGATTCTTCTAGAACATCCATGGCAGGCTTTCATGCTCAAGGTTTTACAATCAGAACCTTTGAGAAATTAATCAACAAGGCGACTAGTCTACAAGAAGAGGCCAAATAGTTTCCTTTCTAGGACCATTCCGGACTAAACCTGGCATTTGAGAAGAAACCGGGGGTAGTGGAAGTTGGGAAGAAAAGAAACTAGGTTCGGTCAAATAGGCCTTGAGCTCAGCCTCCTCACCCCACCTCCTACCACCACCTCGATCATCATCTGACCTCGGTTTACATGCATCCCTCATCATCGGCAATGATATTCTTACCCACCTCGGTGTATTATCCACTCTTGATAAGCTTAATAAGCCTTATTCATTAGAGGAGGTAGTCGAAGATATTTAAGAATCTCTTAAAGAAGCTAACTTCGATTCTGCTAAGAACTGAGGAAGTCAGAGTCATGATCCAAACTATTGCCCCTACCACCGCATGTTAGGCCATGTCTTAAAAGATTGCATTACATTTAAGGACTAACTTGAGCATAGCTTCAAGTTAAGTGCCATTGTCATTCCCAAAGAATACCTATTGGAACAACCTTCTAGTTCTATTAGGATAATCTTTGGGGATACATGTGATCCTCTAAAGACAAAGGAAGGTTGGGATATTGCATCAGAACTCTCTTTAAGATCAAAAAAATCTTAGTGGTGAGGCGACAAACCTCCAACTCTAAGAAGGTTTGCAAGTTACTAAGGACAACTTGAGGGAGGTAGGAGCTCCGGCGTAGACAACCTCCACTTCGGATAGCATAGTAACATAATCCAATTCTACTCCTTCCATAGTTCCGATTCCTCAGTAGCTCTTCTTTGCCATGTTGTATTAGAGGAAAATCCCTCACTTACTTTTTACTTGATTTCTACTACCTCCATACAAATCTAAGAAATTAATGAAGAAAGGCGATTCACACATTATCTACTTTTGATGGTCTTGATGATTTTATCCCTATAGAAATCTCTCTAAGTATTAATAAATATAATAATTCTATTTAAATCCTTTTTGATTCAAAAATGAATTTCTCATTTCTGAATCATTTGGGTTCACCTATTGAGAATTATTTAGAGTCTTTTAACTTTGATGATCCTATAGGAGAAGTCGTAGGTGAACCTGATGAGCAGGTAGAACTTTCCACTAAACCACCTCATGAAGTCATTGAAGTCAACCTTCATAGTGGCAAAGTTCTATTTCTTAGGGTATCACCTCAGGATAAGGGTAAACAAGTCATTTGTTCTAACGATCAAGAAGCCCTTCCACAGAATGCTTCGCCTACTGATATGCTTGTGGAGGACCAGCCGAGTTGTATAATATCCTCACCAAAGAAAGTTGGCGCTAAGCATATATGATGCCCTTGTCTTATCCAAAGAGATGAGAGAGTCATTGATTAAAGCCCTTCTCGATCCAAAAATATGCTTAGCTTAGTTGACTATTAGAGAAGAGGCATGTTATTTGAGAGAAGCTCATGGAGTTACATTCACTGATGAAGATCTTCTTTTGGAGACAACTGAGCACAACCATCTCCTCTACATCACAGTGGACATGGGAAAATTCAGACTCTCCAAGGTGTTAGTTGATCTAGTTGTATCAGTCAACATTATGAGTCTAAAGACCCTTGCCTACTTGAGGATTGACATCTCCGAACTCCAAGGAGATCGGATGATGTTGAAGATTCAATGAGCAAGGCTTTAGGCTCCATAGTGTTGCCATTAAGATAGATAGAAAGACAAAAACTAAGTTCTACATGATTGATACATCTTTCACTACTTTTTGCGGTAGGCCTTGGATATGAAATAACATGGTTCCATCCTCTTTACATCAGTGCATCAAATTATGAAGAGGTGGGATTGAGTATTGTGTCAAAGGAGACTTGAAGCCATTTTCAATTAGGGAGGTTGAGATATATATATGGATGCAACCTACTATCTTCCTCCAAATCAAAAATTTTATTCTCTCAAACTTGGTGAAAGTTCAGAAATAAAATAAAAAGAAACAAAAGAAAATTAAAAAGAAGAAAAAGAAAAGGAAAAGAAAAAAGAAAAAGAAAATGAAAATACAAGTGAGCGAGAATCAGACACTGAGGAAGAAGTAAAACCTGAACCTGAAGTTAGATTCCACCCACAGTTTGTTCCTCCATATGAACACATGGGTAGGATGATTCGACCCCCACCAGGTAGACTAAGAGGCAAATCTAGAGGCACTTCCAGAGATGGAAGACCTCCTTCCTGGAGGCCAGCCATTAGGAGCAATGTTCCAGCTCATAGGAGTACCTCCACTATCCACATAGATTTAGAGTCCAGTTCAGAGGATGAGTCTCATGTGGTTAGCATGCCAACCAACCCCTCTTAGTGGGTCCCTTTGGAGGTGATATTTGAGCCAGATAGTAGTGAAGACCAAGCCTCCAAGCAAAGCACAAATGTATCTGAATTATCATTATGTAGAAAAGTCAAGTAGTAGTTGGAAACTTTAGCTGCAACCTCACTCTCTTCCAGAAAGTGGAAGGTTTGGTAGTTAAATAGGCCCCCAAGTCATCCACAAATGTCAAGCCAAAGAGGTTTTTGTTGGGAGCATCATCCTCAAGTCAGGAAGCCGATGTAGAACTTGAGGACGATTCATATAAAGATTTAATACAACTATGTTTTGATTGGTATTTTCCTTGTGTTATTAATTTGGAAAAGAAGGGATTAATCCCACATACTTGATCTAAACACAAGTCAGATTACTTTAAAAGATTATGGGACAACCAAAGTAGACATTCTCAATCAAGACTAAAACTACGATTCAGCACAGTGGGCCCAATCGATGATGATAATCATTGCCTAATCATCACCAATCATTTGGAGTCTGATAACTTCTTTTCAAATCATGCTAACTCTTATGAAGAGGTATGTATAAAAACTTCAGATGATCTGAATGATCTTTGAGTCAAAGATGCACCGCCAAAGTTTGAAGAAGAAATCATATCAACCATTGACAAACTCAAACAAATCAACTTATGAACAAAAGATGATATGTGCCCAACATACATCAGTTCCTTGTTGACAGAAGATGAAACTAATGACTTGGGCTATTAGCTAAGTTTAAGGACTGCTTTGCATAGAGTTATGAAGAAGTGCCTCATTTATCCCCTGATGTAATAGTCCACAAGCTAGCAATAGACCCTAATATTAACCCTATCAAGCAGGCTCCTAGACGCATGCGATTAGACATTAAGCACCAGGTCATTTCTGAAATTAAGAAATTGATCAATGCTAGTTTTATCAGGGAGAAAAAAATCCTGCCTGGTTAGCCAGTGTCGTTCCAGTTAAGAAAAAAATGATCAAATTTGCATATGCGTGGATTTTAGGGATCTGAATAAGACATGTCCTAAAGATGAATTTTCACTTTATATATCGAAACTGATGGTGGACATTGCCTCATCTCATGTAGTATTCTCTTTCATGGATGGCTCATTTCTATAACCAAATTAAGATGGCCCTGGATGAGAAAAATATTACTTTTGAACCCGATGAAATATATTATTATAGGTCATCACTTTGGTAAAAATGTCTACATACATAGCGCCATGACTCGGATCTTCAATGAGCTCATTCATCATTGAATATGTTGATGATCTTGTAGTCAAGTAAAGAAAAGGAAGACCATCTCTTTGACTTGAGAGTAGTTTTGAATGGTTAAGATAATATAACCTCAAATGAATTTGAAATGTGCATTGAGTGGAAATTCATTGGGTTTGTTTTTTGACACCGAGGAATAGAAATCGACCCAGAAAAGATCAAGCCCATCTTAGAAATGCTACCCACTAAAAGTCTAACTCAACTCAGATCATTCCAAGAGCGGTTTGCGTATCTAAGATGCTTTATTTCCAACCTATCAGGAAGATGCTAGCCATTCTCAGCACTTATCAAAAAAGATGCTAAGTTCAAGTGGGATGACAAGTGCCAACATGCTTTTGAATACATCAAGCACTACCTGATGATGCCATCAATTCTAGCAGCCCCTATCCTAGATAAGCCATTAATATTATATACTGCTGCATTAGACGACTCTCTTGGCGCTTTATTGGCTCAAACCAACAATGAAAGGAAATAGAATGAGCTCTACTATCTCAGTCATCGTCTAATCCCTGCTAAGGCAAACTACTCACTTATTAAAAAGCACTGCTTAGCTTTAATCTTTGCATCTCAAAAGCTACAGCATTACATACTTTCTCATAAGGTGAATCTGATCTATAGGATCAATCCATTGTAATATCTCATGACACGATCGACGTTATCCAGATAGTTGGCACATTGGTCCATGATTTTATCATAGTTTGATATAACATTTGTACCCCTCTGTGCAGTGAAAGGATAAACACTAGTAGATTTCTTAGTAGCACACCACTTCCTGGTGATTCCTCACTTAATGATGACCTCCCCAATGAACAAATCATGAACTTAGGGGACACTAGCATTCACTGTTGGGAGATGTATTTTGATGGTACGGCTTCCTTTCAAAAAGGAGAATAACCATGATCTACTCTTCCAAGGAAAGCAGAGGTAAGAATAGTCCATCTAACTCTAGACCGTGATGTGATGAGCTTCTCATATCATCTATCCAATCCATGCACCAACAACAAAGTTGAATATGAGGCTCGATTATGGTGCATAGTCATTACTATGCCTAGAACATCAACATCTTCAAGGATTTTCAGTTAATTATCAACTAAATTGCTGGATGCTACAAAGTTCTAATACCTAAGCTCTATCATTACCATAAATATACCATGGAGTTGTTGGCCCAAATCCCAGAGGTTACCATCTACAAGATTCCTTGAGGAGAAAATGTAGTAGCAAATGTATTATCCAAGCTTGCCAAGGAGTTGGTATGTCCAGAAGATGAGTCCATACCAATAAGGGTCCAAAATAGACAAGTCATATCCCTCATTGACGCTGAACTCATCAAGAGACTTTCTCTTGAAGAGGAGGTTGCAATTACCAAAAAAGATGACGAGTCAGATTGGAGGCAACCATTCATGGATTATCTAAATACAGGTAAACTACCTCAAGAGAAGTCATTAGCCCATTTGGTGAAATAGAGAGCTCTTTCATACGCTCTTGTGGATAGCACCTTGTACCGGTGATTATTTGATCATATGTGGTTACGTTGTTTGGACAAACACCATAAGTAGAGGTATACTGTCTCGTGGAGCGCATCAATCCGATTTGAAGATGAAAGCCAAAATCAAGAGACTAAGATACTACTGGCCTTTGATGATCACAGACTGCATGGATATAGTTAGGAGATGTCACCAATGTCAAGTGCAGGTGTGGTCCCCAACCACCACATTCATTCACATTCTACATTAGCCTCTGGCCATTTGAGTGTTAGGTGCACATAGTGGGCCCATTAGATCCTCCTTCTTTCAAGGGATCCTAGTTACCGCCATTCTAAGTGGTAGAGCGATCCCACTCGAGAGGTCACACATGTGCTCAATTTTTCAAGAATCATATCGTATATAGGCTCGAGGTGCCTTAACAAATTATATCCAATAATAGTACTGCA